>VZQC01011452.1:1473028-1595306 GCA_009823505.1 Rhizomys pruinosus
AGGATGATTTAACTCAAAAATGAACTTTGTTTCCCAAGTTAATCACATACAATAACCCAAAACAGCATGGGTGAACTTGATGAAATCTGTGCCTTGATTCCACCCTATAGGTATGTATAAAACAACTGCTTTTTTGAGACTCATGGGTCAAAACTAAACACCTTAAATAAAAAAGGGGGATAAAAAAAAACAATCTCCCATCTTAACTGCCACCTTATCACCTCCTCCTTGATTATATGTAATTTATTATTAATTTTTAAAAGGACTATCAAAAGTGCTGCTCCTCAAATGCTCTCAGTTATCTATCTATTGTCTTGGAGTCTGGTTAACCTACCTGGCTTAACACCCTTACAGAAAACTGACTCTCCCTCTCCCAGCATGTATCAGTTATCAAGAACTCCTCACCTAGGGCTGGGGCTTCTTGACTACCTCCCCCATCCATGCTGGGTTATTGTTTGGTATAGGGATGCACAGGTCTTGTGCATGCTATTTCCAATGCTGTGGGTTAATATATGGAGGTGTTTTGTGGTGCCTGGAAAACACCATTTCCTTGTATTCATTCACAATCTCTTGAGTCTTACAATCTTTCTAAATCCTTTTCCACAATGATGCTTGAGTCTTGGAGGAGAGGGTATAAGTGTTTCTTTCAGTGCTGAGTACTCCAAGGTCACATTCTCTATACCAACCAGCTGTGTGTCTTTCTGTTAATCTCCATCTGCCGCAAGAAGAAGCTTCCTTGGTGAGATTTGATATGGATATAACAATAAGTCGTTAGGGATTGGTTTAATACTATGTCCATTTGAGAGAGTGACATTAGTAAGTTCTCCCCTATGGCCCGTGGCCTGTCTAGTCACAGGTTATTTGCCCTTATAATTTCCAGGTTTGGGTTCCATCATGTGAAACAAGCTAAAAATCCAATCAGAAAGTTATTGGTTGCTTTCACAATATTCATGCCATGATTGCACCAATAGGCATATTTTGTCAGACTAGTCATTATTGGAGCTCACAGTGTTCACACCTAGGTAAGGTTGGCGATTTTATTTATACTGCAGTAGCATGCATATACCTAATAGAACTAGGAAAACTATCCATTAGAGATGAGTCTTTAGGGTCATTACAAGCTTGATTCCATGTTTGTTTGATAAACTCACTGATATAGTATCTTAAGATATAATGTCTTATCATCATGTTCTGGGGATAACAAAGAGCAATGACAATAATTAACATTGTTTGAGCATATATGGAAATGTCTGGTCAACAATTCTAAGTGAGGGAGTCATTTCCCAGTACAATGCTTTGTATTTGCAAGCCTGTGATGTCTGGTAGAACCATTGACCACCCCAACCCTATTTGAGAGTAATTCCATTAAAATTCTTATCTTGCACAAGTGTATATTTTAAGGTGCTTCTATAGTAGTAAGTTACATGTGGGCTTTTCAAAAGGCCTTTTGTTTTCCCTCCCCATACTTGCTCCTTTGCCCTGCCCTCCCACTCCCCATCCCATTTAACACTTCCTCTTTTATTCTTCCTTTCTTTCTCTTTTTGAGACAGTGTCTCCCTGTTGCCCTAGGTAGCCTGGAGAAAGTATGTAGACCAAGCTAGTCTCAGTCTCACAGATATGTGCCTGACTCTCCCTCTGGAGAGATGGGATTAATGGCATGTACACCCATGCTTGGTTCTCCCTTTCCCCCTTTATATCATTCATTCTACCAGCCCTCTAATGATGATTCCCCTCTCCATGTCCCTTTACTAGATTTCTGACCTATATAGATTTTCTAATTGAAACATACCTATCTAAAGATTGAAAGCTACCATACACATGGGGAATAGAACATGTGGTATTTGTATTTCTGTGCATGTATTACTGAGTTATCTCCCTCAGAATGATTGTATTCCATTATATTCATTTAACTGTGAATTTCATAATTTTATTTTTATTAACAACTGAATAATATTCCTTTGTGCAAATGTATCATATATTCATGGTGGATTCATCAGTTGATGGACATGTATGTTGTATTCATTTCTTGGGTATTGTGAATAAAATAGTGATGCATAGGTATAAACAGGTACATTTACTGGTTACCTGGTTTGGTAGCTCTATTTCTAACTATGTGAGGAACCTCTGCATTGGTTTACATAGTGGCTGTCACACTCTGCATTCCCAGGAGTGGTGAAAAAGTGCTCCCCTTTCACAACATTTTTGTCAGCCCTTGACATTCCTGGTACTTTTAGATCATATGAATTATGGGAGAGATAAGTCAAAATGTTAAAGAAATTTTAGTTTGTATTTTTCCCTGGACATAAAGATCTTCAATATTAAAATAAGTTTTTAGAACAATTTGTGTTTTTTTTTCTCTTCTGAACTCTTTACAAAATTCTTTGTCATAATTTTAATTATTATTTTTTGTTGTTGGTTGGTTTAGTTTTTGATTTTTTTTTGTATATCTACATATTAATTCTCTGTCATATATAGCTGATAAAGATTATTTCATTCTTCTCTCAAATGATTGTGACTCTTCTCTCAAATGATTGTGTTCTTTGCTGCTTGAACTGGTAAGGGTATGGGCACCTCTGCACACCTCCGTGCAACTCATTCGGTGACAGGATCTGGAACACGGACTGTGTCCAGGGAGCTGGTGCCATCCCAACTGCACTGACCAGTAAAAGTCCGAGCACCTCGGATGTGACTGGACAGGGTGCTGGTGATCGGGCCAAACAAGTGCTCCTCCCCCCTCATAGTGCAGCCATACTTCTGGGAACAGCTGTAGAAATTTGGGGCACAAGGTAACAGATGAAGCAGCAAACCTGCCACTCCACAGCTGTGTTGGATAGCTTTAGTGTCAACTTGACATACCTGGGCTGAGAGAGCCTCAATTGGGGAATTGGCTCCATTGGATTGGCCTGTGGCCACATCTGTGGAGTATTGTCTTGATGGTCGAGCAGTGTGGGAGCGCCCAGCCCACAATGAGTGGTGCCACCCTGGGCAGATTGTTGTGTACAGTATAAGAAGGCAGGCTGGGCATGAGCCAGAGGAGCAAGCCAGTGAACAGCATTCCTCCATGGCCTGTGCTTCAGCTCCTGCCTCCAGGTTCCTGCCCTGAGTTCCTGCCTTGGGCTCCCTGAGTGATGAATTGTGACCCAGGAGATGTAAGCTGAATAAACCCTTTCCTCCCCAAGTTGGTGTCAGTCAGAGTATTTTGTCACAGCAATGGAAGACAAACTAGAACAACAGCCAACCTAGAGGAACAGATTTTTAACCCAACAAAGAAAAACTCAAAATTTGCATCAGACTACAATCAACAAATTAAATCCACATGCCAAAGGCACAATGAGAAATCAACAGCATGGGAAAAGCAAATACTAAATCTCCACGAAATTCTATCAGTCCTATAGAGGACTTCAACAACAAGTTCTCCCCGGAGGTAAACCAGGACACAGATCTTAAAAGAACAATTATAGACATACTCAAAAAAATCAAGGAATGTAAACAGCAAGCCAAAGAACTAAAGGGAAAGAATGACAAACTCAAGAAGGAACTAGAGAGAAAGACAAATACCAGGAGGAAGTGAAACACTGAGAAGATCCAACACTGAAATGAAACAGGAAACTGACCAGAGAATCAAGAATCTAGAAGCAGAGAAGGGCAAGCTTGAGAAGGAAATGGAAATACTAAAGAAATCACAGAATGAAATGAAAAAGGAAGTAGAATACACATCCAATCCACATGAAAGAATGGGAGAAAGTCTCAGTAACAGATTAGATGAAGCAGAAAATAGAATATCAAGTCGGGAAGATAAGAATGAAGAACTAGAATGTTCAAGCAAACATTATTAAAAATTAAAAACATCTGAGCTCTCCCAAGACCAGCTGAAGCACAGCTTTGCAGGAAAATGGCTGGAGCTAGAGTACATCATGCTGAGTGAAGTAACACAGTCCCAGAAAAAACAAATGACGAATGGTATCCCTCATCTGTGGATGCTAGTGCCAATTACCTAGGTGTAAGTATTTCTTGTGCATGGCCCCTTGAACTTTTTTTTTTTTCGTATGTGTATGAGTGTACTGTCTGCATGTAGGTTTGTGCACCCGTGTCGTGCAATGCCGCGGAGGTCAGAAAAGGGTTTCGGATTCCCCCGAACTGGAGTTCTCCTGGAATTGGAGTTACAGACGGTTCTTAGCAGCCATGTGGGTGCTGGGGATCAAACCCGGGTCCTCTGCAAGAGCGGTCGGTGCTCTCAACTGCTAGGCCATCTCTCCAGCCCCAAGCTTTTGTACAAGCAGTTGGCAGTGATGCATATTGGAAACAACAGCAGCAACAACAACAACAACAGAAAGGACTGCATCAAAGAACTGACTGAAACAGTGAACTTCTGCTCAAAACAGTCAACTTCCACATGGAGAATATTGAAAAAGACTGAGAAAGAGATGAAAAGCATGTTTGGCAGAATGCATGTGCTCTGGTGAGGTGGGGGGATAGGGTGGGGGACACCAGTCTAGATTTGATTAAAAAAATATATAAATAAAAAAGTAAAAAAAAGTAAAAACTAAAAATAAAAACAAAACAAACAAACACAAGAGTGTGGGGCACCATGAAGAGACAAAATTTCTGCATCAGAAGGATAGAGAAATGAGAAGAATCTCAGGACAATGTGATTGATCAGATTGTCAACAGAATATTGGAAGAAAATTTCTACAAACTGAAAAACAGCAAACCCATACAAATACAAGAAACACATAAAACACCAAATAGACAAGATAAGAAAAGAAATTCTCCATGCCATATCATAGTTAAAATGCTAGATGCCCAAAGCAAGGACAAAAATACTGAAGGCCACTGGAGAAAAACAACAAGTTATATATAAATGGAAAACCATCAGAATTACAGCTGACTTTTCAGAGCAAACAATGAAAGACAGAAGAATGTGGGCTAAAGTATTCCCAGTACTAAATGGCTATAGATGCCAACCCAGGTTACTTTACCCAGAAAATATGTCAGTTATATAAAGGCTAAAGAAAAATATTTCATGACACAAACAAGATGAAAGAATTCATTTCCCAAACACCAACCCTTCAGAAAATACTTGAAGCAATTCAAAGGTCAGAGGAAAGGAGCAACTGTCCCCAAGCAACTAACTAGAGAGACTAATTAATAACAGTATAATGGCAAAAATATAAACCTTGACCAAAAATGCAAACAGAAAATAAGGTGAGGCTACCATTATTATGGAAAGTAGTATGGAGAACCCTTAAAAGACTCAAAATGAGCCTACCACCTGACCCAGTCATACCACTCCTGGATATATACTTATCGTACCACAAAGATACATGCACATCTATGTTTACTGCAGCTCTCTTCCCAATAATGATGAACTGGAACAAACCCAAATGCTCCTCAATAGATGAGTGGATGACAAAAATGTGGTACATCTACACAATGGAGTACCATTCAGCAGTAAAGAAAAATGATGAACTTTGCAGGTAAATGGATGGAACTTGAAGCCATTATGCTAAGTGAAGTAACTCAGTCCCAGAAAAACAAGCAGTGAATGGTTCCCCTTATTTGTGGATGCTAACAACAAATCCCCAGTTGAAAGACAAGCTGAATAACATTATTGTTATATTTCTTTTTATCCGAAAGCAACTGTGTTGTTATCATGTAAATCTCTTTTTTTCGTTTCTTAAAATAATACTTTTATTGATGTTTTGTGTATTTAAGATATCATTTTTCAGTTCAATTTAGACATATTCCCCTTTCCCATCCCCCCACCCCACCCCAGATCATGCCTTCTGCCATACATGTCCTGCATCATTTTTTTCTCTGAAAGGATTTTTTAATATATTTTCCCATTTGATTTTATATTATTTCAAATATACATACATACACTCCACACATAAATAAAAGTTTAAAAAATCTGAAAATAAACTATAGGTTAATTCCAAAGCACATTTAGAGATTTACATTTTAACCGTAGAGCTGCATGCATGTAAAAAGAAGTATAACTTTACTTTCTCTCTTTTTTTCTAGAATATGAATATTAATATTCCTATATGATAGAACACACCATAGGATTACATAAGGATAAATTATGAATGGTTGTAACATGTATCGATAAAAAGAGAAAATATTATTTTACAAAATATTTTTGACTCTTAAATATAATACTTTTTTTTTTTTTACCAAAAGATGTCTTGTTTTCCCCAAGGATGTGCTTGAAGTTTCCTCCTTGGCAAACCCAAACAAACATCAATCATGCCCCTGTGCTCCACACTGGGGTCCCTCCCCCACATGGTCACCCAAACGAGGTCCAGCAAGCATATCTTGATCTTTCACTGGCCTCCATGACACAGCATGGGTAGTCAAACAACGGCAGTCTACTCTCTGAAGAGGCTGAAATCCCAGTAGCCACTCAGTCCACACACTGGGCATCTAAGTATTGAAGGTTTGAAGGATTCTCAAGTTTTATATCTGAAATACAATTTCTCAGACCTTATTGATTATTTATTTCTGGTTATACATTCCTTTTTGGATGTTTAAGGCCACACAGTCAGACCACATTAACCAAGCTTTCTGTTTTCTCAAGATCAGTTGAGCATCTGGTCCTCAAGGGTCGCTCAGGTTTTCTTTGCGGGGGAGGGTTAGCCCCTGGCTCCTTTTGGTTTTTCAACCACCAGTTCCATCCACTCGAGGACACAGTTAGGACTTGCTAGACCAGGCTTCTCTCTTTGAAGCATCAGCAGGCTTTCCTATTTATAGGGTGGACACTGCTGGAGTCCCATTAGTGGATCCCCAAAAACTCCCCGCACAGTGAAGACTGATGACTCACATTTGCAGGACATTTCAGGAGATGCTCCATGCATATTCTCCTGAGACTTAGTTGACCTCCGAGAGAAAGGAAGAAAGTTATCCCTTAGGTTCCTTGGCCAAACTGGTTTGGGAATTAAATATGGTCATTACACACCCAGAAAGGCTAAGTTACACCAGCTTGATACATCACACCTATACTAAAATTGTATCTTCTGGAAAACAAACTGTTATTTCCATGTCATATTTTTGATTCACCTTTTTCCATTTTAACTTCATGTTACACTGTAAAATGTATACATGTCCACCATCATATACCAAAAATCCATAGTCTGAAAATAAATTGTATGTTAGTTTTAGGACTTGTCTAGGGATTCATAATATAAGAGCACACTTGTGTTCAGATCATAGGGAATATAGCATTAATGTTGCTCAATTTGCCTTAGAACTAGGTTCTTGGTGCTAGCATCCACAGATGAGGGATACCATATATCTTTTGTTTTTCTGGGACTGTGTTACTTCACTTAACATAATATCTTCTAGTTCCATCCATTTACCTGCAAATTTCATGATATCATTTTTTTGTCTTTTCCAGACAGGGTCTCCCTGTAGCCCCAGCTGTCCTGGAATTCACTCTGTAGACCAGGCTGGCCTTGAACTTACAAAGATCCACCTGCCTCTGCCTCCTGAGTGCTAGGATTAAAGGCATGTGCCACCATGCCCAGCCTGATATCATCTTTCTTTATCACTGCCATCTCTATTTACTCACTTGTGAAGTCTCTGTTCAGCTCTTTACTCCATCTTTTGAATGAGTCATTTGTTTTCTTACTTGTTTGTTTTTTGAGTAGTTTATATATTCTGGAAGTTAGTGCTCTGTTAGATGTATTAGCAGTGAAGGTTTCCTCCCAGTCTGTGGGCTTTCTCTTCACTTCCCTGGTTATTTCTTTTGCAGTACAGAAGCTTTTGAGTTTTATAAGGTCCCACTTGTCAATCGTCGACCTTGTTTCTTGTATAGCTGCTGTCTGATTTAGAAAGTCTTTTCCTACACCTGTGTCTTGAAGGCTGCTGCCAACTTTTTCTTCTATCCCCTTCAGAGTTTTGGATTTTACATTGAGGTCTTTGATCAATTTGGAGTTGATTTTTGTACAGGGTGAGAGGTAGGGATTTAATTTTATTCTTTTACTAGTGGTGATCCAGTTTTGCCAACACCATTTGCTGAAGATGCTGTGTTTCCTCCATTGAGTCTTTTTGGCCCCCTTGTCAAATATGAGGTGGCTGAAATTGTATGTGCTTAAGTTTGGATCTTCAGTTTTGTTCCATTGGTCTATGGGCCTGTTTGTGTGCCAGTACCAGGCTGTTTTATACCTGTAGTATAGTTTGAAGTCTGGTATAGGGATCCCCCCAGTATTGCTCTTTTCACTCAGGGTTGCTTTGGCTATTTGGGGTCTTTTGTTTGTCCATATGAATTTAAGGATTTTTTTTTCCAAGCCTGCAAAGAAATTCTTGGAGATTTTAATTGGGATTGCATTAAATCTGTATATTAATTTGGGTAGAATGGACATTTTTACTATATTAATTTTTACAATCCATGAACATGGGAGGTCTTTCCATCTTCTGATGCCATTTTCAATCTCCTTATTCAGGGGTTTATAATTTTTGTTGTAGAGATCTTTGGTGTCTTTGGTTAGGTTTGTTCCTGGGTATTTTATTTTTGAAGCTATTGTGATTGAGAAGGTCTCCTTGTATTCCTTCTTTAGTTGGTTGTTATTAGTATAAAGAAAGGCTACAGATTTTTCTAGGTTAATTTTGCATCCTGACACATTACTGAAACTCCTAATCATTTCTAGGAGTTTTCTGGTTGAGTTTTTAGCATCCTTTAGCTAAACTATCATATTGTCTGCAAAGAGGGATAGTTTGACTTCCTCTTTTCCAATTAGCACTCCTTTAATTTCCTTTTCTTGCCTTATTGCCCTAGCAAGTGTTTCAAGCAGTTTATTGAAGAGGAGTGGTGACAGGGGCCAGCCTTGCTGAGTTCCTACCTTTAAAGGGAATCCTAACTTTTCTCCACGTAGGATGATATTGGCTGTGGGTGTCTTGTATATGGCTTTGATTATGTTGAGGAATGATCCTTCCAATCCAATTCCCTCTATGACTTTAAGCATGAAGGAGTGTTGGATTTTGTCGAAGGCCTTCTCTGCATCAATTGAGATGATCATGTGGTTTTTGTCCCTCAGTCCATTTATGTGTTTTATGATATTAATTGGTTTATATATGTTGAACTATCCCTGTATCTCTGGTCTGAATCCAACTTGATCATGATGGATGATCTTTTTGATGTGTGTCTGTATGTGATTTGTACATATTATGTTGCAAATTTTTGCATCTATGTTAATTAATGAGATGAGTCTATAGCTTCTTTTTTGCTTTCATCTTTTCCTGGTTTTGGTATTACAATGATGCTATCTTCATAGGAGTTTGGGAGAATTCCCTCTGTTTGATTACTTCTGAACAGTTTGGGTAGCAATGGTTGTAAGACCTCTTTAAACATTTTATAGAATGCCGTGAAACCATCTGGACTGGGGCTTTTTTTGTTGTTGGGAGGTTTTTAATTACATCTCCAATTTCCTCAAATATTATGGGCTTATTTAAGCTGTCAATCTCTTCTTGGTTTAGCTTTGGTGATTACCAGGATTTCAAATATTCATCCATTTCACTTAGGTTTTCAAATTTAGTAGAGTATATGTTTTCAAAGTATTCCCGTATGATTTCCTGGATCTTTTCATTGTCTGCTGTGATGTTTCCCCTTTCATCACGAATTCTATTGATTAGGAGTTGTTCTGTCTTTCTTTTGGTTAACTGGGATAGAGCTCTATCTATCTTGTTTATTCTCTCAAAGAACCAACTTTTGGATTCATTGATTTTTTTTTTTTTTGTATTGTTTTATTTGTTTCTAGCTCATTGATTTCTGCTCTGATTTTTGTCATTTCTTCCTGTCTGTTGTGTTTAGGGTTCCTTTGTTGTTTCTAGAGGGTTTTTAGCTGCAGAGTTAAATCATTTATTTTTGCCCTTTCTTTTTTTTTTAATGTAGGCACCCAGTGCTATAAACTTCCCTCTTAGTACTGCTTTTAAGTTGTCTCATATGTCCCATAGGTTTTGTTGTTTTGTACTGTCATTGTCATTCAGTTCCAGGAATGCTTTTATTTCTTTCTTTATTTCTTCCTTGACTCACTCATTATTCAGGAGTGTGTTGTTTAGTCTCTATGTGTTCCTGTAGGTAGTAGGGCTTTTCCTGGTGTTGATATTGAGCTTTATTGCATTGTGTTCTGATAGAATGCATATGATTATTTCAATTTTTTTTGTATTTGTTGAGGTTTTTCTATGTTCCACTATGTGGTCCATTTTGGAGAATGTTCCGTGGTGTGCTGAGTAGAAGGTGTATTCTCTGGTGGTTGGGTGGAATATTTGGTAGATGTCTGTGAGTTCCTTTTACTGTTTTGTATTGTTCAGTTCAGATGTCTCTCTGTTTATTCTTTGGTTGATCTGTCCAAGGGGCTCAGTGGGGTATTGAAGTCCTGTACTATGAGTGTGCTGGGGGGCTGCAGACCGACCCAGCCAGGGGTTCCCTCAGACTGCGGGAATCAGGGTCTTGGAAGAAGGGCACAGGTTAGGTGAAATACAGACAGACATGACACCAGAGTGGTCTTGAATCTGGTGCATTTTACTAAGAGCAAGCAACTGATTATATAATACATGTCAGGAAAAACAGATCAAGATTAGCACATCCCCAGGAACAATAAGCCCTTTACTAAGGAATTTAAGTTTTACACATTAACCAGAAGCACTAACCAGAAGCACTTACACATGGTACATTGCTCAAGATTTGCACATTTCCAGAAACAAACAGTGGTCATAAAACCACAGACCATGGATAGTTTGTTTGTGAGATGTGAGACATTGTTTCCCTTTGAAGATTCAATTTGGTTTCTTCCCATCCTCCCAAGGCCATTTGTTATCTTTAGGCTGCAATTTGAGCCATGGCCTGGGAGAGACTTTTTGGTTTTTTCTTTACTATATTTTTCTAAAGAAGGAGCCCACCATCTACCTTTATTTAAGTAATGTTTTCTACCATGTATGACTGTAACTGGAATTCCTATTTTACTAATTCTGTCTGGGGTTGGTTTAGGTGCAGCCCTTTTGTTTAAAGGACTGAACTTTTACTCTTTTACTATCAATTAAGTCTGGAAAACACTTTTGTTTTTGTAATTGTTCTATGTTATCACCCAGTATAATGTTTTCTTTTCATTTTACTTTTGCAAGAGCTTTTAAGAAAGGAGAGTCTTCTTGACAAATGTTTCAATGTTTCACTTTGCTTAAATTCCTAGAAAGTGCATCTGGATCAGATGGAGTGACACTAGTGGGCCGAGCATCCTGGATTTCTGGTTTATCTCCCTGAACATCTAACTGTCCCTTGTCTAGAAATAGCTTGATTAGCTGGAACTGAGGTCGTGCTGTACTCAGGAAAAGAATCAATGCCAAGAAATACAGCATGTTAAGCCCAATACCCAGGAAGCACAACATCTTTGGAGTGCATCATGTTCTTAGCCAAGCCCAGAGCACTCTGCCAGGGACCTCCATGGAGCTTAGCCTCAGAGGGCACATATCTCCCATCTGCTATTATGACTTTCGTCATTGCTCACACAGACGACACTGGAGTTGGTGTGGCAGTAAATTTCTGAGATAAGCAAGGTGCACTCATAAACTCCTGAGGTATGTAAGCTGGCTTGTAAATTCCTGAGGTAAGTAAGCTGGCTCCTAAATTCCTGAGATAAGTAAGTTAGTAATTTTCTGTGAGCATGTATGCCTGACAGCTTTGGCTCCCGGCACTGGGGTTGATCTGTGCTTGAGGTCCTGCAGAGTTGTGTTTATAAAGATTGGTGCGTTCTGGGAATAGCACAATCGTTAAAGGCAGAGGCTAAGAAACGCAAAAAAAAAAAAAAATTAGTGCAGAGGCTAAGAAACGCAAAAAAAAAATATTGGTGCACTGTAGTTTGGTGCATATATATATTCATGATTGTGAAGTATTCATGGTTACTTTTCCCTTTAATGAAGATATAATGGCCCTCTTTGTCTCTTCTGATTGCTTCTACTTTGAAGTCTATTTTGTCTGATATTAAAATAGCAACTCCTGGGGCTGGAGAGATGGCCTAGCGGTTGGGAGTGCCGACCGCTCTTGCAGAGGACCGGGGTTTGTTCCCCGGCACCCACATGGTGGCCTAGAACCATCCAGAACTCCAATTCCAGGAGAACTCCAGTTCCAGGGGAATCCGACACCCTCTTCTGACCTCTGCGGCATTGCACAACACGGGTGCACAGACCTGCAAGCAGACAGTGCATTAATACACATACANTATATATATATATATATATATAAATTAAAAAAAATAAAATAGCAACTCCTGCTTTCTTTTTCATACCATGTGCTTGGAATATTTTTTCTATCCTTTAACTTTCAGTTGGCACCTATCCTTGAGGGTGAGATGGGTTTCTTATAGACAGCATATAGATGGATTCTGTTTCCTAATCCATTCTCCCTGTCTATGCCTTTTTATTGGGGAGTTTAGTCCATTAATATTTAAGGTAATAATTGAGAGGTGTGTGTTGCTTCCTTTCCCCTTATTGGCCATTTACATTTTGGTCTAGGTTTCTACTTTTGCACTTGTGCTTTTAATAATTTCCCTTTCCAGGTTCCTGGGGATAGCTGCTCCTCTCTTCTGCCATTTAAATTGCTTCAAGTATTCTCTGAAGGTTTGGTTTTCCAGACATGTATTCTTTCATCTTGTTTATGCCATGGAAGATTTTTCTCTTTCCTTCAACTAGAATTGACGTTTTTGCTGGGTATAGTAATTTGGGTTGGCATTTATATTCATCCTTTAGCACTGGGAATGCTTTGGTACATGTTCTCACTTTCATAGTTTGCACTGAGAAGTTAGCTGTAATTCTGATAGGTTGTCCCTTATAAGTAACTTGTTGTTTTTCTTTTGTGGCTTTTAGAATTTTGTCTTTGTTTTGGGTGTCTAGTGTTTTAACTATGATATGGCATGGGGAGTTTCTTTTCTGGTTTTGTCTATTTGGTGTTCTATGTGCTTCTTGTATTTGTATGGGTTTGTCTTTTTTTAGTTTGGGGACATTTTCATCTATTGTTCTGTTGAAGATCTGATCACTGCCATTCTCTTGGGATTCTTCTTCCTCTATCTATATGATGCAAAGGTTTTATCTTTTCATAGTGTCCCACATTTCCTAGTTGTTACATTATTTTGTATTTTTAAATTTTTCATAGTCTTTACTTGAGCTGTTTAGTTGTTCTGTTTTATCTTCCAGGTCTGATATTCTTCTTTCTGCTTCCTCCATTCTACTTCTGAGGCTTTTTCCCATTATTTCCTCTTGATTGTATGTGTGTCTGACTTCCCTTTTTATTTCATCTTGTGTTTTCTTTACTATTTCTGCTTCCTTTTGGAGGTTCTCAATCTTTTTCTTGTAGCTCCTTGCTTTACTGGTTGGTTTCCTTTTCCATTTCATCATGGGATCTTTTCAATCTTCCCATTTCCTTCTGGGGTTTGTCAATTTCTCCCCTTAGTTCTTTCTGGAGTTTGTCATTTTCTCCTTTTAGTTCTTTCCAAAAATTATCATTCTTTCCCTCCATGTCTTTTCTGAGTTTTTCATTCTCTCCCCTTAGTTCCATGATTTCTTTGAATATATCTGTGATTATTTTAGGATCTGTGTCCTGGGCTACCTCCAGGGAGGTCTCCTTGTGGGACTGCTCCATAGGTTCAGTATACTTTAGTGTGGAATTATTCTGTGCTTTTCCCATACTGTTCTTTCTTTGTGCTCTTGGCCTATGGGTTTCCTTTAGCCTGTCTTCTGATGTCTCTTCACTGTGTTGAAGGATCATTTTCTCTGATTCCTTCTCTTTATTTATGGTTTGTTGACTTGCCTAGATTTCAGGGTTTCAATTTTGGTTATATATTGGGAAGTATAGCTCAGTCCTCCCTTTCTATTCTGCAAGAACTGGGTAGGTAACAGCCTTTATGACATCCTCTTAGCCCTGTGCTCCCTCTGCTGCTGCCAGCCAGTTCCTCTTGGTTGGTTGTAGGGCTTACGGAACACTCCCTCTGGAATTCCAGTTGGGGGGGGGACTCGACTATGGACTGCCTGTTTAGTTGGCACCCCTGTACCCTGCAGCTCCGGTGGTCTGAGCCTGCCCACCTCTGTGTGCCCAGTGGGTCTAGCTTCTACTTCCTACAATCCGCTACCAGACGTGGCAAAGTCCCTGCCGCTCAGCTAGTGTGTGCCCAGCTGCTTCTCCTTCCCACTGTGATTTCAAGGCCAGCCTGGTCTACAGAGTGAGCTCTAGGCCAGCTGGGACTAAAGGGAGAACCTGTTTCAAAAATACCAAAAATGAAAAAAAAAAAAANGGCCCAGCCACTTCCTCCAGGTATCTCGGCCCAGAAGGTGGAACTGATCACTTTAACACAAGCCTTGATGATGAGCAAGGGACATCCAGGCTCCTGCATGCGAGGTAATTAATTAAAGTGAAAGGATGTAAAAAAAAAATATTCCAAGCAAATGCTACCAAAAAGCAAGCAGGGTTTGCTATCCTAATATCAGACAGAATAGATCTCAAAGTAAAACTAATCAGAAGAGACAAAGAGGGCCATTACATCCTTATTAAAAAAAAAAAAAAACAATTAACCATTGTGCTGGATAGCTTTAGTGTCAACTTGACACACCTGGGTTGAGGGAGTGTCACTTGGGGAACTGGCTCCATTGGACTGGCCTGTGGCCACATCTGTGGAAAATTGTCTTGATTGTCGAGCAATGTGGGAGGGCCCAGCCCACAATGAGTGGTGCCAACCTGGGCAGGTTGTTGTGTATCCTATAAGAGGGCAGGTTGGGCATGGGCCAGGGGAGCAAGCCAGTAAACAGCATTCCTCCATAGCCTGTGCTTCAGCTCCTGCCTCTAGGTTCCTACCCTGAGTTGCTCCCTTGGGCTCCCTAAGTGATGAACTGTGACCTAGGAGAGGTAAGCTGAATAAACCCTTTCCTCCCCAAGTTGGTGTTGGTCAGAGTGTTTTATCACAGCAATGGAAGACAAACTATAATGTATTAGTCACTTTTCTATTGCTGTGATAAAACACCATGACCAAAGGAACTTATAAAAGGAAGAGTTTATTTGAGCTTACGATTGATAGTTCCAGGGAATCAGAGTCCATTGTGGTGGGAAGCATGGTGGCCGGGGGCTAGAGCAGCAAGCCGAGGGTCACATCTCACAATGAGCACAGGAAGCAGAGAGAGAAACTGGAGATCACAAGGCTTGTTAAATGCACTAAGCCTGCCCCCAGTGACATACTTCCTCTAGCACGGCCACACCTTCTAAGACCTCCAAGAATAGTGCCACCAACTGGAGACCAAATGTCTGAATACTTAAAGCCTATGGGGGACACTCATTCAAACCACCACATTCCACTCCCTGGCCCCCATAGGCTCCTGACCATATAAAATGCAAAATGCACTTAGTCCAACCTTAAAAGTCCCCATAGTCTTTACCAGTTTCAATGCCATTCAAAAGTCTACACCTCAGCTCCTATGGGGTCCTTCTGAGACTCACGGCCATCTCCTAATTGTAAGGCCCTGTGAAATCAAAAGACAAATTAAACCTCCCAACCATAGTGGATAACTGAATACACATTCAGTTTCCCATTCCAAAAGGCGAGGATAAGGATGGATCGCTAATTAGTGAGGAAATACTGGACCAAAACAAGACTGAAAACCAGCAGGGCAAACAAGCAAGTCCAGTAGCTCCATGTGTGACTTTTGGGACTTGGACTTCCAAAGGGCTTAGATGACTCAGCTCTTCCAGCTTTGCTGCAACATACATTCTCTCTTTCTATACCAGTACCACTCCCTGTATGCAGCTCTCCTTTGCAAATATCTCACAGGTCTGTATCTCGAATGTCTTCTTGGTTGGGTCTCTTGCGCTAACCAGGCTCACACATTCACAGCTTCATGCAATGACCTATCAGGGCCTTCTTTCTTTCAAGGACGCCGTGCTGATCTCTGCCTGGCGCCTCTGTGGCTCTCTGAAACTGTGGAGGAGAAGAACTGATGACCCCCTAACTCTTGCATCCTTCATGCTCTCAAAGGCAGCACCACATGTGAATGAAATTGCTGAAGTAGGCTGCAATTCGGGATGGAATTCTCTCCTTACTTTAACCACACTTTGCAATTTTTCTCTGCTCTGGACTTGTGAGTAGAAAACGCCGTTTCAGTATTTTCCTTTCAAAAATTGGAGGCTTAGCTGGGTGTGGTCTTGCCCTGAAGCTACTGTTTCTGTTCTTTAGTTGTAAATCTCGAGGCCTAGCCTTAATCAATTTAATTTCACTTTTTCAATTGTTTACTTGTAAATAGCTAGGCCTCTCCTTAATCACTTTAGTCTTCTTACCAAAAGGAACCTCTCCTTCACATGCCTTGGCCCCACCGTTTAATCTTCCTAGTGCAGTTTTCAGATCCAAAACTGTACATTCTGCATTTCTTTCTGCCCCATCTGCTCTTCACTGTAGAACTGTACATATTCACCATTAAAGCGCTGCCACCATTTCTACATTAGGCGTCTTGAAATATCCTTCACCAAAGACATTACTCCATTGCTTTTCAACTTAGCATCAGGCAAGCATTTGGGCTGTGGGCAAACTGCTGCCAGACTCTTTCAAAATATCCCAGTTTCAGCTTAACTGTTTATTTTCCTTCTGGAACTACATTATTTGCAGCAAGGATTTCTTTCAGGCCTTCTACTGGAATGGCCCATTAAGCTCTGCTTACGATAGTCAACAGCTTTCATTGCCAAATGTTCCAAATATCTTTCCACATTCTTCCCAAACATCCACATGCTCAGGTGTTCTTCACACCAACCCCACTCTCTGGTACCAAATAACTGTATTAGTCACTTTCTGTTGCTTGTGATAAAACACCTTGACCAAAGGAACTTATAAAAGGAAGATTTATTTGAGCTTACGATTGATGGTTCCAGGAATCAGAGTCCATTGTGGCGGGAAGCATGGTGGCTGGGGCCGGAGCAGCAAGCAGAGAGTCACATCTCGAGATGAGCACAGGAAGCAGAAGAGAGCAACTGGAGACTACGAAGCTTGTTATACTCACTAAGCCTGCCCCAAGTGACATACTTCCTCCAGCATGCCACACTTCTAAAGACTCCAAGAACAGTGTGCCACCAACTGGAGACCAAATGTCTGGATACGTTAAAGCCTATGGGGACACTCATTCACAAACCACACATAATAACACATAAAAATTTCACATTATGAAATATAGAACCAAACTCCTGGTACACTGAACATTGTCTATCAGACAAAGAAAAAGAACACTATATGGCAGTAGGAATAAAAGTTTGTATTACATTGCTCAAAATATTACCTAATATTTAATTGTTAAGAGGAAATTCCTAGAATAGGGTGATAGCTAAGCCATAAAATGTTGCTTTACAAAGAGAAAGAACCCAGTTTATTTCCCAGATATTAACACAAAATTACAGGAAGTAAGGAAACAGTTGTAATCTCCTGCTTGGAAGGCAGATACAAGAGCGTTCCTAGGTCTCACTGACCTCCAGCAATTGTTCAAGGTAATTTATGAGACCCTGTCTATAAGTAAGTGGACAGTGTTACCTAGGAAAATATCTGAGATTGGCCTCTTCTGGTCTCCATGGGCTCACACACATACCTCACACAACAAACACACACACACACACACACACACACACGAGATAGAGAAGAAGAGAGAGAGAAGAGCGAGAGAGAGAGAGAGAGAGAGAAAGAAAGAGAAAGAAAGAAAGAAAGAAAGAAAGAAAGAAAGAAAGAAAGAAAGAAAAAAGTAAAGAAAGAAAGAAAGAAAAAAGTAAAGAAAGAAAGAAAGAAAATTCCTTGCTCTTATTTAATTTCTTGCTTTGACTTTCCTTGCTGCTGGAACATATACTTGGCTACAACTGACTCTAAAATCTCTCTTTTTTTTTTTCTCTCACTGTCTGATTTACTTTGCTTTCTGTCTTTACAGGAGTGTCCAGCAATATTATAATTACATCAGATTCTAAAGGTAGGTCCTTGGATAGATGTTTGATGCTTAATTCCTCAGTCATTTTTCATAGTCTTCCTGGCAGAGTCTATTTGCATGCCTTTTTAATACTGTATTCTTACCCTGCTAATTTTATTTGAGGAAATAAGTACCATTTGGCTTATGAAGGATCCTGCTCCACTGACATGAACTGTTGTTATTGTTCTCCTTTCTTATTCTCATAAATTACTGATTAATTCTTTAGGAACTAATGAGCTTTTTCTCAGTTTGTCTATTTGACTGCCTGTAAAGAAACATTGTTACTTAGCTACACAATTAAATTATGTTTTTCATTATAATGCATCTTTTCATATTCTTAAATGCAACAAGTAATGAGATTTATATTGTTTTTATTCAGACAAAACTCCCATTACATTTTTCTACTTTATATATAATTATCTCATTCTAGACATTCTTTCCTTTAAACAACATAATATTCCTGTCACTTACAATTTATTAAGATGACACTTATTTGGAGAGAAAGAGAATTTTAAATAAATCTGTATCATTTGAGAATGTCAAAGTTCTATAATAGCAGATTACAAGGTTGAGAAAGCACAAACTTTTCTGAGGATTATTCCAGAACACTTTTACCATCAGCAACTGAACTTTCATGGCCCAAGCACAAGATAATTTTCAAAACAAAACAAGAAAACAAACAAAAATCCCCACAAAGCTTGATTCTTTCCTCCCCTTTTCTTACTAAATTATATGAATCTTAATAGGAAGATTCCTTTAGAATTTTATTAAATAAATTCCAGGGTTTTAAGCTGAGGCTCTCAGAACAGGGCCTCAAGCACCTGAGCAGCTGCAGAGGTGAACAGTTACACTTATAACCTGAATGGAGTTCAGGACTGTGAGCAGGAATCCAAACTTGAAGAGCCTCTTACCAGAGCCAGGATATTTTAATCAGGCTGGCTGCAAAACAACATGAAAGAGGATCAAGTTAAGTACTGGTTCCTCCTTCGTAAGTGCAAGGAGCTTTCATGGAAGACCCATAGGCCTGATGATTCCAATGAATCTGGCTTCAGGGAGCTCAGCCCATCTACCTCCAGCCCATGTCCTGAGCCTCCATCCTCCAGCAGCACCACCCCAACATCTGTTTATCGAAGTGAAGATGACAGGTCAGTCAAACAACCAGTACTCCAGGGATTCTGAATCTGTGAAAGGGTGTCCCAGAAACTCCAGGACCACACCCAACTCTACGGTCTGTAGGTGGGTGGTTTGTGAGGGGTTGGTTTGCTTGCTTGCTTGTTTTGGAAAATCAAAGAGCAAGGTGGCCTTCAGCTCAGGGTAGCTGGGGATGACTTGAACAACTGAGGCTTCTGCTTCTGGACTTTGGGGATTACAAGGGTGTAACACATGCTCACTTGGTTTTTGTAATTGTTTTGTTTCATGTTTTGGGCATTCATGTGATTTGGATTTGGGTGATTCTATCTTCTTTGAAATAGTTTTGTCCACAGCCTGTCTCTGAAGAGTGGCAGTTTGGCAATAAAGCTTATTCATAGGAAAAAAAAAATATCAATAATAGCATGAGAAAAGTCTCCTTTGTTACAGTTTGCTCTGGGGACATTACCTAATATTTGCCACAAAATGAGAGCCATTGTATGTTTGTCCTAAAGACAATGGCAGGAAGCTTCCAACATCTCTGCCCTGCTGAGAACAATGCTTGCAGTTGGCATCTTAATTGGACTGTATTTCTTATGTAGTTATTAGAGAAAAAAAAAAAAAGAAATAAAAGCCTTATTTTACATATGGTTTGAATGGACCACTTGGGATCTGATAGTCTATTTAGAAGTTCTTCCCTGTACAACACAGATTCTTTTTCTTTCAGCAGACATTATTTACCTATAGAATACCCCCCAAATATGGATATTGTTCGTATGCATGCTTTGTATAGGAAACCTGTATATACTATCATTCTTAAATGGACTCAGAAGGCTACACACACCCACACACACCCATACCCCACCCCCCCCACACACACACAAACTGTAAATTACAATAATAATGAGAGATGAAGAAATTGAGAGGGATTGTTCAGAACATTGGAAGAGTAGAAAGAGGAAGCCAGTGATGGAAACGATAAAATTTCAGTACTCATGTATAAATTTCTAAAAATAAAAATTTAAATAAAAAGAATAAAGCCATTGTTCTTATATTTTGACAAAAAGAGTCCTTATTTAAAAGAAATGTGAAATGATATGTATCATCAACTTTGGAATATCCACTATAAGAAGTTGATGACAGTGATAAGAAATCAGAATGAAGGAAAAATATGCCAAGTAATTAGCAAAAGGTGCAGCTGGCATGTGAACAGATCCCTGAATACTCGACAAGTCAGATAAGTGACTACTAGGTATGAAGTTACTTTCCTGGGAAGCAAAATTGCCTTAAAATTAAATTGGGATGATGGTGGTGCAGGTCTTTAAATATATGAAGAGGCCAAACTCTCATCTGCCCGGTTTATATAATATGTGAATTACATATCGAAAATCTGATAAGCTATATATGTCTATATGAACAAATTTTAAGTTTCATATATATTTATTAATTTTGTTCATATTATGAAACTATTAGATAGAATATTAAATATATATATATATATAAATATATATATATATTTATTTTTGGTCTTTTTCAACGGACGGTCTCCTGTAGACCAGCTGTCCTGGAACTTCACTATTGTAGACCACCGGCTGCCTATGAACTCACGAGATCACGCCTCACTACTGCTCTCCATAGTTATGATAAGCTGTGTGCCACGATACGGCTTAATAGAAAATAAATATTAAATGTTCCTAGTTCAAAGCTTTCCCATAGAAGCAATATAGAAAGCTAACACAGATATCCAGCACTGGGGAGAGGAGTGCGGCAGGATGGATGATCATGACAGAATATTATACAGGCCTGATCTTTAAAAGTAACCAACATACATATGAGTAGTTATTTAAATGCAATACTCTCTAGCAATATAGAATAATCTGGGTATACGAAAACAATTCACAGTCCCATATGGAAGTGCAGCTAGACCAATTTGGAATGGCTTGAGACAATTCACACTCCCATATGGAAATGCAGCTAGACCGATTTGGAATGGCTTGAGCCCTCTGGAAAAGCGATGAAGATATTTTTACGTAGAAGTTTGGCATAAGGCTATTGATACAAGTAATAAAACCAAATCATGTAGTACTCTGAGTCTATGAAAGACTAAAGAGCAATCTATTCTCCATTTGCTGGATGCCTAAGAAGAATGCTAGGAAAATGCTGATGCATGTCTGTATGATAATACATTATGAACTAAAAGGAAAAAAAAAAAGCTGCTGTGTGAGAATGAGAGCCTTGTAGATACTGTTTCAGTGGAAATGTATTATTATAAACAGTGAAACCTAGGAGTCTCGCTCAAAGAGTGTATAATAAAAAAAATAAAAATAAAATAACAAAGTATAATACAACAAGAAACAAATGAAGGCAGTGGTGTCAGAGATGTTGTCTACACGCTCACGATACTTCTATAAGCGATATAACCAAAATTCGGAATCATTAGCAGGGTGGTTCTCAACCCTGTGGAGCAGGGCTCGAGTACACACATTGCCTTGCAAGAGGCAATGGAAAGGACTGTGTGTATAAAGCTGATCAAGCGAGAGGCTCTCCCATCGACTCTAGGTTCCTTGCTTGGGCCTGATTCAGCATACTAAATTCCAGGACAGAAGTAACTGGACTTAATTATTATTAAGTGTGTCAGAGCATGGAGAAATAAATCAGAAAAACAAAACAAAACAAAAACGTAACTGTCTGCACCAGCCCAGAATGTTATAGATAAATGTCCCTGGCAATTGGGGACAATAACTAATTTTTTTAGAGGATTAAATTAAAAGAAGTAGAGCAGATTTCCACTAGGTTGATAACGGATTAAGCTATTAGTATTTACAGCAAGAATGTGTTTGAAGCGCACACATTATTATTATTAATTTGGCAGGAAACCTATTTAGGAAAGGTTTTCTTTATTCGCTCTTATGAATTTAATCATGACTTTAACCCCATGCTAATTATTTAGACACCTGATTAACTTTCTTTTCTTGTTTTCTTGATTTTTTTTTTTTTTTTTTTTTGTCTTTTTGAGACAGGGTCTCCCTGTAGCCCCAGCTGTCCTGGAACTCACTCTGTAGACCAGGCTGGCCTTGAACTCACAAAGATCCACCTGCCTCTGCCTCCCAAGTGCTAGGATTAAAAGCGTGCACCACCACACTTCTACCTTGAACAATAATGTAAAATTGTTTTTGATTACACTGATCATGATAAAAAGGATAGCAAGATAAAAAGGAAAGTATTTGATTTACAAAATGTCTTTAAAAATTCTTCTGGGGCTGGAGAGAGGGCTCAGCTCAACTGACTGCTCTTGCAGAGGACCCAGGTTCAATTCCCAGTACACATATGGTGGCGAAGAACCATCTTTAAGTGGGTTGTGGTGGCTCTTACCTTTAATCCTAGCACTCTGGAGACAGAGACAGGCAGATCTCTGTGAGTTCAAGGCCAGTCTTGTCTACAGTGTGAATTTCAGGCCAACTGGGGTTATAGGGAAACCCTGCCTCAAAAATAAATAAATAAATAAATAAATAAATAAATAAATAAATAAATATAAAAATTCTGCCTAGTTCTGTGTGTGGTGGCACAAGCCTTTAATCCCAGTCCTCAGGAATTAGAGGCAGGTGGATCTCTGTGAAATCAAGGCCAGCCTGGTCTATATATTGAATTCCAGGCCACCTGGGGCTACAAGGACATACTGTCTTAAAATCAAAGAAACAAAACCAAGAAAGAAAAATTAATAGAATTATTTTGGGGCTGGGGTAAAGACTCAGTGGTTAAGATCATGCACTATTCTTGAAGAAGACAATTGTTTGATTCTCAGTAGCACATTGTAATTAACGAGCATCAATAACTCAAATATCAGGGAATCTGACACCCTCTTCTGACCTCTGAAGGCATTGCATGACACAAGTGTTCTTACACACATGCAGGCAATACATTTATACACATAAAATATAAATAATAAACCAAATACTTAAAAATAAATTCTTTCTAGTAACTCTGAATTATTCTTCAATGCTTGTACAAGTGATTTGTTATCTAATGAAAGCTAATAAGAAAAAAAATTGGTTGGTTCCAAGAAAAATGTCATTTTGAGAACCTTAAAAGAATTATGAACCTTAAAAGATTTATGAATCTTGGATAGCATAAATAATTCGCAACAACTCAGAGCTACGCACTTTGTTCTTTTTTTTTATTTTGGAGAAATTCATACATAAGTATTACATTTGAATTATTTCCATCCCTCCCTGTCCCCCCTCCAATTCCTCTTTCTCCCTTACAATTTCTTGATCTCTACTTTGATTTGATGTATAACATATAAATACATATATTTATAAATATACAAATAAAAATAACACACGCATATTTAACACACAGAGACAGACACATAAAAATCCTCTCCATATATCAATCTTAGAATACACTAACTAGCAACAGGTGTCTTGTTCCTCTAACTCTTTACAATCTTTCCATGCCCTGTTCTGTCATGACATGTTCCCTGAGCCTTAGGTATAGAGTTTGCATCGTAGATCTAGCACATAGAGCTGGACATCTCATAGTCACTGTATTTTCTGAGTTTGACCAGGTGGGAACTTATAATAGTCTCCATCTGTTATAAAAAAATCTTCCTCGATGTGTGTTGAGAGCTACATATTATTGGTGACTATATGGATATGAATTTAGAATATTGTAAGAAATCACATTGGCATAGGAAAATGACAATAATAGGATCTCTAGATCCTATGACCTCTTTAACCATGTAGTTGGTTAAGTTTACACTGCCAAAAGTGGATTCCCTCCTACTGAGTGGGCCTTAAGCACCATTAAACAGATGTTGCATACCTCCAATATAAAAAGGTATTGTTGCCCTTATTTCCTGTGCAGCTGCTATCTGATTTAGAGAGTCTTTTCCTATGTCTATGTCTTGGGACCCCGTAATATTCAAAAGCTTCTGTACAGGGAAAGAAACAATCAAGGAGGTGAAGAGAAAACTCACAAAGTAGGAGGAAATATTTACCAGTGATACATCTGACAGAGCATTAACATCCAGAATATATAAACTACTCAAGAAAACAAAGAAAACAAATGACCTACTCAAAAGATGGGGTAAAGAGCTGAATAGAGACTTCACCAGTGAGGAATTAAAGATGGCTGAGAAACATCTTAAAAAGTGTTCATCATCATTAATAATTAAGGAAATGCAAATTAAAACCACTCTCAGATACTATCTCACTCCAATATGACTAACTTAATATCAAGAAAACAAAAGACAAAAGATGCTGGAGAGGTTGTGGGGAAAGGGGAATACTCATCTACTGTTGGTAGGAATGTAAACTTGTTCAACCATTATGGAAAGCAGTGTGGAGAACCCTTAAAAGACTCATAATGGGGGGCTGGAGAGATGGGTTAGTGGTTAAGAGCACCAACCACTCTTGCAGAGGACCTGGGTTTGATCCCCAGCATCCACATGGTGGCTGAGAACGGTCTTTGACTCCAGTTCCAGGGGAATTCCGACACCCTCTTCTCACCTCCATGGCATTGCATGACATGGGTGCAAAAAACCTGCATGCAGACAGTACATTCATATGCATACAAAAATAAATTTAAAAATTAAAAAAAAAAAAAGACTCGGAATGAGCCTACCACCAGACCCAGTCATACCACTCCTGGGTATATACCCAAAAGACTCATCCTACTGCAAAGATACATGCATATCCATGTTTAGTGCAGCTCTCCTCACAATAGCAAAGAGCTGGAACCAACCCAAATCCCCCTTAACAGACGAGTGGATGACAAAAATATAGTACATCTATACAATGGAGTACTAATCAGAAGTAAAGAAAGATGGCATTATGAATTTCGCAGGTAAATGGATGGAGCCCAAAGCCATTATGCTGAGTGAAGTAACACAGTCCCAGAAAAACAAATCAGGAATGGTTTCCCTCATTTGTGGATGCTTACACCAAACCCCCCAGATGAAAGGCATGCTGAACTACATTATTGTTATATATCTGTTTATCTGAAAGCAACTATGTTGTTATAATGTGAATCTCTCAATGGGCTCTAGAATCCACCCACCACTTATTTTCTGTAATTACTGTATATGGGTGGATAGTATGTATCCATATTTTGGAGTAATATAAAATTAATGGAGGAATATCTGAATTCCTAAGCATAAAAAAAGACTGAGAGAAAGATGTAGGACAATTATGGCAGAATGCATGATCTGGGCTGGGGTAGGTGGAAGGGAAAGGGAATATGAATGAACTGAATTGAAAAATGATGTCTGAAATACACAAAACATTAATAAAAGCACACAAAAAGGGAAAATGAAAAAAAATCTATTATTGTGGAGTCAATTTGTTGGGCAAGTGATTGTTTTGGTTGGAAGGTTTTACAGAAGTGTAGGACCATTGCTTTGTTTTCTCCTTTGGCAGTTTAGACAGTTCCTTCTGAAAATATGAGAGTCAGTTTTCAAGAGGAGGATGGGAAATTAATTAGTTTCTGCTCAATTGTTCCAAGCCCTGTGCTTGGAATGTCACATCTTCAACAATGGAGTCTTTCTTCAGTTCATTACAGGAAATAAAGGGCTATGGCAATGGACTATAATATTTTAGGAATCTCTAGAGTACTCTGACCAACAACTCAAGGGTAGATTCTTTTGTCTGGCTCTGTGATTTTTGTTACACATAATTCAGATAACTTCATCTATACATATGTTCTCATATATATGGGTATGTACATATGTATGCATGTATATATACATATCCATAAATACATGCATATATATTTTTAGCAAGTCTATGAAATTATACATTCCCTTTTGGTTTTACATATCTACCACCTACGTATAAGTGAGTATATGGCCTTAATTAACCAAAGAACTAGGAAAATAGAGAGGAAACAAGGAGGGGGAGGGGACAAGGAGCAAAAATAGATCAATGTGTAAATAAGGAAAAATTTGTGCTTTGAATAAATTTTTTTCGCAAAGTCTAACTTTTTTTTATCATACTGGAAGATTTAAAATATAGTAATTAAAAGTTTTATTTTAGGATGTAAAATTAAATAACTTTCAGAATATACTTTAATGCAACTACCTTTTAGTGACCAAATTAAAAATACTAATTACGTTGTATCAATACCCCTCTTTTTATGTTAAATTAGTCAGTGAACATTTTATGACTTATATGGTAGTTTCTAAGCCTACATAATTAAAAACTGTTACTCAGTCTTCAAATTTAAAATAGCTCTGAATTTATTTTCCAGAAATATTTTATGGAACCTTCTTTTGATACTTATTCTGTTAAGAATTTCTATTGAGAATATTTTGTAAAGTATTTGAAATCAACTATAAAATAACCCACTTGTCTAATTAGATGTTTGTTTGCTGTTATGAGGCTGAGTCTCTATATCTCACACACAAATCTAATCTGATATTATGAGACTTCAGCCCTGAGTTTGCAATTTTAAAGGGCCTTCTAGTATGGGTAGTTTTTCTTCAGAAAGCAACCTCCTAAGTAAAGCCATTTTAGCTGCAAATTATCTATTATGAATAAAGTGAATGAATCGTTTGAGTCAATGATGATCACATAGAAACACATGTTTCCAAGTAAGGATAGTTGTTTTATACAGTTATCATTTCTTATCAAATTATATGTATATACACAATATTTTGCACATCTAATTTGCTTTTTTATACTCAACATTGATTTTCACTAGAGATCAATGTCCAGAGTTGTTGTATGTGTAAGTTCCAATGAAGAGATTAGTGTCTGTTTCATTGTCATACAAAATTATCTTTCATAGTGTATTGAGTAATGAATTTAAATTTATGTCCTCTCAAGCATAGTTTTATTCGGGCTTTCTAAACCTTGCTTTCTCTGCTACTCAGAGTAGCCAAATCAAACACTTACATAGATTTTATCCAATGTTTTAATATAGAATAACTTTATTTAACATTACTTAAATAATCACGGCCTTTTATGTTTCATAAAAGAAAGTAGTAAAAGGCAAAATTAATTTCAACTCTTGTAAATGTTTATGATACATATACTTGATGATGTAGCATATGTAGAAAATGAAATTTTGTAGGTGTTTACTTGTGCATGCACCTGTCTACACTATGGAGATGGGTTAGGAAGTCAGATGATGCACAATCACATGATAGCCCATGCAATATTTTCAAGTAAAGTCAGCTATAGCCAATATTCTTTAGGAGTCTCCTTAGATTTTGTTTTTGTTTTTGTGGTTCCTAGCCTCAGCTTTTAATGACCATGCTATCCCTCCAGCTCTAGATTTTTAATTTATAAAATATGAAGTACGGGATGTGTTTCATATGAAGAATTAATTTTCAAATACTTATAAAGAATATATTTTCAAATATTTATCTTTATTTTTTCCAAATAGTTATCTTTAAAGAAATCTAAAATTTACATAGATATATACTATGCACACAAGAATAGCTCACAATAAAAACTTCATGTGTCTATGCCAAAGTAACCTACCATAACTATTAGTGCTGCTTAAATACCTATATATCTAATTGCTTGTGCTTCATTAGTAGGATAGAAAGGTTATTCCTGGACAAACTGTCAGCCCATGAAAGGAAACAGCCAGAATTGACCAGAGTCCAAGTCAACAGCTCCAGAGAGAGTGGGCTGTTTTACTTCTCATCCACCTGTGCCCCTTTTCTAAGCCTAGGGAACAACCTGCGGAAGAGGGGGGAGTGGTAGAATGTAAAGGCTCCGATTGGGGTGAATGGTGAAACTACAGCGATGTAGTCTGGACACTCATTTGATCAACTTGATTGAACAAACAACCTGTCACCCCCCACTGGATGGTGGGGCTGTGGGGGTTTGGACACAACAGCCTGTAGATTGGTTTTGCATGAAGGATGCTTGTTCTCATGGATTATCACTTATATCTAAAAAATTAAAAAAAAAAAATATAGAAAGATTCAAGACAGTTATGGTAGAATACATGATCTGGGATGGGGTGGGGATGGGGGGGAAGGGAAAGGGAAAAATGCCTGATCTGAATTGGAAAATGATGTATGAAATGCACAAAGCATCAATAAAAAAATTAAATTAAAAAAAAAAACTTCATCACAAAAACCTCTGAAACATTTTTATTAAGTGTTGAGTATTTCAGAGAATGTTATACTATTTATCACTAAAGAGAAACTCACATGCAACCATGAAAAATTAGAAAAGGAAAATACTTAAATCTATGATGCCAGCTTCTGCTTCCTATTATCTCAATTGTCAAATTCTTAGGTGAGTATTTTCTTGTTTCTGAGATAACACATTAATAATCTGCTAAAAATGCTTTTTGTCTACATAGGTCCTCACTGAATATGTAAAAATCTGAAAGTAGATTGGAATATAGGAAATTAGTACCAATGCATTGTTTCTTAAATGATCTGTGTCTGACCTACAGGTTACTTCTGCCTTCACTGGCTCTTAAATCCCATATGTTGGCCAAAGTGGAAGGTGCTTCATTCTTCTTATAGTGTGCATTGTGCCTTCTGGTGTCTGTTTCATTTTAATGAATTAATATTCAATGGAAGGATTTTCAAAACTCAGTCTGTTAAGTCTAAACATTGCGAAAGGAACTCCTTGAAACCATCCTCAAAATAACTAATTCCAAACCATAGATCTGATTAGTTAAGAAACTTAAACCGAACAGCTTTTATTGCTTGTGGCTTTTTCCCTTATCCTGTCCTTGCATTCCTGTAAACTTCTCTCTGAATGTTTCAGGCAGATTTAGAATTGTGTTTTACCAGTTCCATTTCCCTAATAGACTGCATTCTGTAAGAGTAGACGATATTATTTATGCCCTTATCTCAGTGCTGAAATCACTAAAACTGAATTTCATTTAGTGCAGACTGGCCTGAAATTCTCTATGTAATCAAGGATGACCTTGAACTTATGATACCCCTGCCTCCAGCTTCTTACTTCTTTCCCTGTTTGTTGGATGAATCACACAGACTTTATCATTACCAATTTAGTCCATATTCCAACCAGTTCTACTTTCCTTTAGTGAGCCACAGTAATTTCCTCCAGACCTTCTCCCCTACTATTCCCTCTGCTAAATACAGCATCACCGTCTACATCTTTACAATCAATCTGGAAAGTCTTCCTTAATGCATTTCTCCATGTGATTTATACATTCTCTTCCACTTGAATTTAAGTTCCACATACTTTTCTCACATAGCACTTTAATAATCTTTTAAACATTAATGTACTTCTATTGGATTCTTGGCCTCCCTAGTCTGAGATGTACAATATTGGACTGACTAACCAGACCATATCACGTAAGTAAATCTAATACACCCTATGAATATTCATTCTCGGTTCTGTTAATCTCAGACCATAATTATTTCTTAGAAGAGGGTTGTTATAAAAAGGCAAGCCTAATCCCCACTTCTCTGTAGCTTCCTGTATTACCATGTACATTTTCACCCTTACACATTCTACCACCATGATGCTACTGCCAAGAAGTACTTACTAAAAGCAAATCAGACTTGGATGCATGCCTTTGAAACTTTCTTACAAAATTATCTACAGAGGGAGGGAGAGAGGGAGGCAGAGAAGGACAGAGAGGAGAGAGAATGAGACAAGGAGAGAGAGAGAGAGAGAGAGAGAGAGAGAGAGAGAGAGAGAGAGAGAGAGAGGATCAGAATAGCAGATCTATAAGATGCCTTCCTTTGCTGAGTTGAGCTCTCCTTTTGGTCAACATAATTATTTCCAAAAGCCCGAGGTTGGAAAATACAGCTGGTATATGATGCCATTTCTGTGCATCATGTATGTGAGATCTCTGTATCCTGTATTCTGGATTTTTGAATTTGAATTCAAAATATAGAATACAGACATTTGAATGCATGATTCATTTAAAATTTTAATCTCACATTGCTATTCCATTTTCCTACTTATTCCCTCTTGAATCACTTTGCCTTCTTTCCAGAAAGAGATAGCTATTTCATCTTGGCTCCTAAACCTCCCTGCCTTCTTGTGTTCCTAAATTCACTTTCTCTAGCTTGTCCTGTTTTTAACTATTGCCTATAAGCCGGGCGTGGTGGCGCACGCCTTTAATCCTAGCACTCGGGAGGCAGAGGCAGGCGGATCTTTGTGAGTTCAAGGCCAGCCTGGTCTACAGAGTTAGTTCCAGGACAGCTGGGGCTACAGGGAGACCCTGTCTCGAAAAGACCAAAAAAAAAAAAAAATGTAATTAACTATTGCCTATAAGCTTAACACATACACCTCAAAGATAAAGAATAACTGGAAAGCCCTGAAGAAGAGAATCATTAAATAATGTATATTTACTTTATGGCGTATAATTTGTATTTCCAATATAGAAATGAACCATGCTTCAAACAAATCTAAGGAAAGTAAATATACAAAACAGTTAGTGGTATAAGCATAGGCTTCGTCTTCAGATAAAATTTAACTAAAACTTAGGTATCATGTTCAGTATGTTACATGAATATCATTAAGCTAAAATTACTAGAATTTGGAAATGTAGACTTTATATATATATATATAATATATATATATATATATGAATGAAGTGGTTGCTTTTTAAGAAGTCACAACAGTAATTTAATTTTTGTGGTAAAATAATGATTTTTTTTATTTGTTTCAATGGCTGCATAAGGGTACACATTTTTCACCAGAACCCTCTCTTTAAGTAAGAGTGTTTTGTTTTTGTCTTTTCTATCAAACTTTAGGAGATATCAATTTGAGTTTCTCTGAAATGAAAGAGTAGATCAACATAATCTGAATTTTCTTTGGAGAAATTCTATATTTGTACAGTTCCTTAGAGCAGTCACATTATTAGCTGTTATTGTCCAATAAGACAGCATGCCTACTTTTACTTATTTCCTTGTAGGCATTTCCATTAGACTGCACATTAACTCTACCTGCTATTTAACCAAATTATTTGTAATAATTGTGTGAATATAAAATTGCATATACTTATAGTCATAAAGCTTATTATAAATATATCAGTACCGTGTTTCTCATTTATTTTATGAGTGCTGCAAATGGATTCCAAATCTTTAGAAGAATATCTTTAAAAGCAAGGGGTTTACCAGGTATCTGAGCTCTGTTTATGAGACAGGGTAGGTAAGGAGTTAGATATGAGGGCTCCAAGGAAACTGTGGCTCTCTCTTGGTGTTGGGTAAAAACTAGAGATAATTTCTAAAAAAAATGTATCCTTAACCCTTTACTCTCATATTTCCTTCTCTGATCCTGGGGTTTTGTTTTTGTTGTTAAAGTTCTTTCTTTGTTTGTTTGTTTTTAATTTGGTAATGACAAAGTTCTCTCTTGAAGGAAAAGACTATCATAGAATTTTTAGAATAAGACACAAAGGGAAAAGAGATTCTGTACTGTATGAAAATACTCCAAGGGGAAGATAGAAAACAAATTCCATACTACAAACTTCACCTTTTGTCTTTATCCTTTCACCAGACCTTCTGACATACTAAAAATATAGTAGGTACAATATATGTTCCGTTTTATGGAGAACTGTGCTCTGTGTTCCATGTAATCACAATAATTGCATTACAGTTATAAGAAAGGGATACATATGGTAAAATATGATTTTTGCATTAAGGTTAAGGATTGTTCCAAAAGGGATGGGAAAGGGAAATATAAAACCAGAAGCCAAATGTAAAATATTTATGAAAGTTAAAGAAAGATAAAATGGTTATGACAAATTTGACTATAATTAAAGTCTTAAGATCAAAATTCAATATTATAACATAAAACTGGTACCTGGTTCCCTATTTAAAGCAATTATATTTTCTTAATTTATTGTGATTAATTAGGAAGAAAGACATCACATAAAAGCCTTTTTGAACATGCAGGAAAAGTATTCAGTAAGTTACTTTTTTTTCACTTTAAACCTGATATTTAAACTCAGATTCTTCTTTATCACCTCAAAGTAGTGCCAGCTCCTTCTCAGAACATTTCTTTATTTTAATTGGAAAATTGGTTGTTACTTGTTTTCAACAACATTGATGACTGTGTCCCAAGTAGTTGAACAACTAACAACGGTTCTAATAAACTGTTTTTTTTTTCTTGTTTCTTAAAGTATTTTACAGTTAAGTATGTAAAAAAAAATCTAAGTTATTTGGAATGTACTTGGTATGTTCCTCAGTGATAACATGCTAATGCTGCTCTTAGTGAATTTATGAATAAGGATGAGACTATGTCCTTTTATTACCATGATTTGCCACCACCGTTTGCTTACCCAGGCCCTTTAAATTACCTGAAATGACTGTTCAGATTTAGAGAACCAAGATTTTATCCTACGTTTGAAAATAACTTTCTCACTGTTCAGTAAATATTGATTAAACTTCTGGATTTTTAAAGATAACAAAACTTCTTCCAAATCTTACAAAGGTAACCTAATTCTGGAGTACTTCTATTATAATACATATTCTAAGAAGCAAAACTGAACTTCTTCCTAATGATAGTAAAGAAAAAGCATCAACTGTGTCCGACCAAAGGATTACTGCTTCCATTGGCTTTAAATATGTTTGGATAGTGTTTGGAGAGTTGTGTAACTGGTTAAGGGGACTTCTGTTCAATTGTCAGCACCCACATGGTGTCTAACAACCATATGTACCTCCGGTTCCAAAGGATCTGATATCTGATGTCCTCTTCTAGCCTCTGCAGGCATTGCACAGACATGGTGTTCTTACATGCATGCAGGTAAAACACTCATATACATAAAATGAAAATGAATAAAAAATTAAATGTTATAATGGGAAAAATTAAAGACTTGGAACAACAACCCTAAAAAGTACACAGACTTCTAACTTCCATAAAATAATTTTAACTCCACTTAATCTTTTTAGAAATACCCGAAGACTGAGGTTAATTTTTCTTATACAAATTATATAAAAGACATCAGTCTCCAATACAATAATACTCATAATGTTTATAATTTAAGAGGCCATGTTTCTAGTTGAATAATTACTTAGGATGTCCTACAGTACAGTTAGGCAGCATAAAAAATTTAACAATACTAGCATTTTGCCAATAAAATGGAAATGGAGAGTTTTACAAAATGACTACTAATAAAGTTCCATTTTTCTTGATTATAAAGTAAGAAAGAATAATAAAACACCTACTATTCTTAATTTATTGGAAGTCTAAATTTTTATTTCTATCTTGTTACTGATAATATTTGGTACGTGTGAAAAGTTTTATTAAAAGGGAATTTAAAGGAACATTATTTTGTTGTATGATTTAATATGCAATATTAATTTCTACTTAAATTTCCTAAACTAAAACATGGTAAAATGCCAAGTTAATAAATAATGAAAACATCAACTATTTCTTAGAATATACATAACCTGTAGACAGAAGGGCATCAATTCAACCCAAGCTACCAAAAGTGTTCGTTGATTAGTTTAAATGCATGTTTCTCTCATCTATTTTCATACTTATTTAAGCCATAGTGTGTTCTTGCTTATTTAAGCTAACCATAATATTACTACTATGTCACATGTAAATGATATAAAGTAAAAGATAGAAAGAACTAATTATCATGACTATTGCATTTAATATGATTCAGGATCTTCCTTAACAGATTTACCAGATATCTTTCTCTCCTGATGACTACTTTCCTATCCAATCAGGGTCATTTTCATCAAATCAGTGGAATGAACATTCAAAAGATCATGGGACATAAAACAGTATTTAGCCTCCATATACACAAAATGTGGTATTTGTCTCACAATTGAAACTATGAGGCTCCCAGTGACATAAAGGTGTATGTAAGTTAAACATCCTGCAAGTTGACTGACTAGAATTTTTGTGATTCTGGAGTCCTAGAATCTTACAGGTATTGACAGAAATTACTCTGACCTTATATAAATGTAATTATTTTTTATTATTTATTTATTTATTTATTTATAAATGTAATTCTTATGCAGTCCTTTTGGGATATACCCCTAATTTCCACCAAACTAAAGATAAGAGTGACATCAAATAATATCTGAGGACTTTAGCAGAGAGGCACCCACTTTGCCTGCCTGCCTTCCTGATATTCCTACCAATTTAAAAATTGTCTTGATTTATGAGCTTCTTTGATCTCTTACTCTAAATACGTTGCTTTTAGTAAGTTGGAATATGGTATTTTCAGTAGCGTGAACCTATGATTCTGGGCCGTAGTTAGCTCGTGCTTTGTTCCATAATAAACTGTATTTTATTACCCTTGAGGCCAGAGCTGTGTTTTTGATTGACTGATCTCATCCTTCAGCCTTTCTGAAGTTGGGAATGGGGTGCTATGGGGGAGTTCATCTGTGCTTTCAAATTCTGCTTCTGTTGAGTTCTCTTTCTCTCTCTCTCTCTCTCTCTCTCTCTCTCTCTCTCTCTCTCATATAATATGGGTGCCACTGTAGCTCTTGTAGGGTGTTGTTCATTCCTGAACTTCACTGTCCATGCCAGACAGAGATTAGGGGAGCCTTCTTTTCTAGCTTGTGTGCAATTTACTCGCAGTGGATTGACTTACTTCATTTTCAAGGTTCTCTGCCTTTCCTCTCATCAATAATCTCAACTACCACCTTCTTTAGCTCCCTGGCTCTTGCCAGGGATCTGTTCTTTCTGCTTGCCTCCAATTTTCTTCTATTTTAAGATTGTCCTTCCATGTTCCATTGTTGTGAAGTGCTCAATAAATACTTATTTGCCAAATATTTTAAAATTATTTTTTCAGGTCTTCCTTTAGTGAGTATGCATCTTACATTACTTTTCTTATTTTTCAAAAAATATCTTCTGGTGGAGTTTTTAGCATCCCTTAGGTAAACTATCATATCATCTGTAAAAAGGGATAGTTTGACTTACTCTTTTCCCATTAGTATTCCTTTAATTTCATTTTCTTGCCTTATTGCCCTAGCAAAAACTTCCATTAATCTGGGCTTACTGTGTGGCCTTAAGCAACCTAAAGGAAAATAAAATCAGAAATAAATAATCAGTAAGACCAAGAAAATTGTACTTCAGATATAAAACTTGAGATCTTAGTAAAAAGACAAAAAGAATAAAAGGAGAGAGCACTGTTGTTTGGCCTGTCTTCAATTCTTACTGTCAAGTGCATTTACTCGGTGGATGCCACTGCTTTTGCCACTCTTCAAAGCCATGAGACACAGGTTTTTAACCCTCCAATATAGACTGAAGACTCATGTCTCTCCAAGAATCCTCCAAATCTTCAATGCCAGATGGGGACTACTGAGATACCCAGCTTGTGGACTAAGCAGCTAAGGGGATTCCAGACTCTTCACAGTATAGACAACCATTGTTGCAATACCCGGGCTGTATCATGAAGGCCATGCAGGGGTCAAGAAAAGATGCATGTTTAATGAACTTCATTTTGGGGAACATGGGAGGGAAAGACCCCAATGTGGAGAACAAGGGCAGGATTGATGGTTGTTTGGGCTTGCCAAGGAGGAACCTCTGAGCACTTTCTTAAGTGTGAGACAATGAGATGACAATGAGATCTTTTATGAGATCTTTTAGCGAAAAACAAGAACATTCTCCAATTCAGGTGATATATATATATATATATATATATATATATATATATATATATATATATCATATGAATTAGAGAGAACAACAACAACAAAAGAACTAGAAAAAAAACTCTGGAAACACTCAGAAAAAGATGCAAGACATGTATGGTATAGTGCAGGGACTCAGGTGGGGTGGGGGGCATGGGAAGGGAAGAGGCTTTAAAGTCTATTGAAAAGCCAGGCATGGTGGCACATGCCTTTAATCCTAGCAGTTGGGAGGCAGAGTCAGGCGGATCTTTGTGAGTTCAAGGCCAGCCTGGTCGACAGAGTGAGTTCCAGGCCAGCTGGGGCTACATGGAGACCCTGTCTCGAAAAGACAAAAAAAAATTCTATTGAAAAATGATGCATGATTTATGGAAAAAATTTAATAAGAATAAACAAGAAAGTATGTTAAAATTGTATTTATTATTTATTTATTTCAGGTATAGATGTATTAGCCTGTTTGAGTGCATGTGTACCATATGTGTATCGAAGCCCACAGAGGACAAAGGAAGGCAGCAGGTCCCTGAGAGTGGAGTTAATAAGCAGGTTTGTGCTGCCATGTAGGTGCTGAAAACTGCACCCAGAGCCTTCTGAAAAAGAAGTAAGCGGTCTCAAATGCTGAGTCTTCTTTCAAATCCCTCTACCTTGGTTTTTTGTAACCAATATAACTTAAAAGATATTTTATTTAATGTGGTGGTTTGAATGAGGGTCCCCCATATGCTCTCGGTATTCAGATGTTTGTCTCCAGTTGGTGGCGCTGTTTTTGGAGGTCTTGGTGTGTGTGGCCATGCTGGAGGAAGTGTGTCACTGGGGGCAGGGCTTAGAGAGTTTAACAAGCCTTGTGGTCTACAGTTGCCCCCTCTCTGCTTCTTGTGCTCTTTGCGAGATGTGACCCTCGGTTTGCTGCTCCAGATCCAGCCGCCACGCCTCCCGCCACAATGGACTCTAATTCCCTGGAACCGCCAATAGTAAGCTCAAATAAACTCTTCCTTTTATAAGTTCCTTGGTTATAGTGCTTTATCACAGCAACAGAAAAGTGACTAATACAGTAATTTGGTACCAGAGAGTGGGCTGTGGACTGTGAAGAACCTGACCAATGTGGATGTTTGGAGAAATGTGGAAGACTTTGGAACTTTGGGCTAGAAAAGCTGTTGACTATTGTAAGCAGAGCTTAATGGGTCATTTTAGTAGAAGCCTGGAAGAAAGCATGGCTGCAAAGAATGTAGTTCCAGAGGAAAATAAAGACTTAGGCAGCAACCGGGATATTTTGATAAAGAGTCTGGCAGCAGTTTGCCCACAGCTCAGAAGCTTGCCTGATGCTAAATTGAAAAGCGGTGGACTGATGTATTTGGCGGAGGATATTTCAAGACAGCCTAATGTAGAAATGGTGGCGTGGCTTTTAATGGTGAATATTGTGCAGCTCTACAGTGAAAAAGAGCAAATGGGGCAGAAAGAAGTGCAGAATGTACAGTTTGGATCTGATAACTGCATTAGGAAGATTAAAGGTGGGGCCAAGGCTTGTGAAGGAGAGTTTCCTTTCGATAAGGAGATTAAAGTGATTAAGGAAGGGCCTCAAGATTTACAAGCAAACAAAAGAATCAGTACCTTCAGGGCAAGACCACACCCAGCTAATCCTCCAGCAAGTCCAGGACAGAGAAAAATTGCAAATGTGGTTAAAGTAGGAGAGATTCCATCCTGAACTTGCAGTCAAACTTGGCGGTTTCATTCACGTGGTGCTGGCTTTAGAGGCATGAAGTTTGCAAGAGTGAAGGGGTCACCAGTTCTTCCTCCATGGTTTCAGAGAGCTGCCAAGGTCAGGCAGGGGTGTGCCTGAATAAAGAAGGCCCTGAGAGATCATTTCGTGAAGCTGTGAATGTGAAGCCTGGTTGGCAGCGGAGACCCCAAGAAGACTTTTGAGATGCCAGAGCTATGAGATATTTGCCAAGGAGTGCTGCATACAGGGAGTGGTACCAGCCTAAGAAAGAGATGTATGTTGCAAGCAGAGCTGGAAGAGCTGAGCCATCTAAGCCCTTTGGAAGTAAAGTCCCAGAAGTTGCATGTGGAGCTACTGGACTTGGTTTTTGCCCTGTTGGCTTTTGGTCTTGTTTTGGTCTGGTATTTCCTCACTATGCCTCTATTCCTCCCTTTTGGAATGGGAATGTGTATTCAGTTCCACTGTACGTTGGGAGTTTGTAATTTGTCTTTTGGTTTTACAGGAGCTTACAGTTAAGAGATTGGCCTGAGTAGCAGAAGAAACTTTGGACTGTGGACTTTTGAATGGCATTGAAACTGGTGGAGACTATGGGGACTTTTGGGGTTGGACTAAATGCATTTTACATTTTATATGGTCAGGAGCCTATGGGGGCCAGGGAGTGGAATGTGGCGGTTTGAATGATTGTCCCCCATAGGCTCTAGGTATTCAGACATTTGTCTCCAGTTGATGGCGCTGTTTTTGGAGGTCTAGGGGTGTGTGGCCATGCTGGAGGAAGTGTGTCACTGGAGGCAGGGCTTAGAGAGTTTAACAAGCCTCGTGGTCTACAATTTCCCCCTCTCTGCTTCCTGTGCTCTTTGTGAGATGTGACCCTTGGTTTGCTGCTCCAGATCCAGCTGCCACGCCTCCCACCACAATGGACTCTAATTCCCTGGAACTGTCAATTGTAAGCTCAAATAAACTCTTCCTTTTATAAGTTCCTTGGTCATGGTGCTTTATCAAAGCAACAGAAAAGTGACTAATATATTTAATAAAACAAATTTGTTATTTGGTTAAAAAAACTATTGTCTATCTTTTCTTTTCTTTCATACTACTGTAGATAGTAAGTGGTAAAGCTAAGTTTTGAACACAAGCAGCTCCACATACTGAGGGGTTGTCTCATGGAAATAAGTCTTGTTACAAAACCTTGACACCAGGATGGCTTAAAACTTTGCTTTTCAGGACAGAGGAAATCCTAACACTTTCTTTACTAAGATTTAAGAGGTTCTTCCTGACTCGAAGAGGATTTGGGCTTCTCTTTCATTACAGCATTTATAATAAAAAACCTCATTCTGTGTATTTGGTGCTTCTTCAAAATGTGAATATTTTACAAACTCTATGTTGATTCTACAACCAAAGAATCTGTTTTTCAAGGACCTGGGAGCTATTACCTTAAAATGTAATTTTCAGAAAAGTAGAGTCCTTATGTCATAGGCTCTCCTAGAAAATAAACACCCTAACTCCGGTATTTGGCAAGCTATACTCACAGATAATCAAATCACAAAGACCATCTTCCTGACTAGTACCTCAGTGCAGAGATAGCCTGCCTGTGTTTTGTCACAGTTGAGACTCAAATTCATTTTTTTATCTAGACCCATGTCCCTACAATCTCCCTAAACCACCAGAGCTCATGCATTCTGCCAAACATGCTTTTCATTTCTTTCTCGGTCTTTCTCAATATTCTCTATGTGGAAGTTGACTGTTTTGAGTAGAAGTTCACTGTTTCAGTCAGTTCTTTGATGCAGTCCTTTCTGCTGTTGTTGTTGCTTCCAATATACATCACTCCCAATCGCTTTGGACAAAAGCTCAAGGGGCCATGCACAAGAAATACTTACACCTAGGTAATTGGCACTAGCATCCACAGATGAGGGATACCATTTGTCGTTTGTTTTTTCTGGGACTGTGTTACTTCACTCAGCATGATGTCCTCTAGCTCCAGCCATTTTTCTGCAAAGCTCATGATGTTGTCTTTCTTTACTGCTGCATAGCACTCCATTGTGTAGATGAACCACATTTTCTCTATCCACTCACCAGTTGAGGGGCATTTGGGTTGGTTCCACATTCTTGCTACCGTGAAGAGAGCTGAAATTAACATGGCCATCCATGTATCTCTGCTGCAGTGTGGTAAGTTGAGGGTACATGCCTAAGAGTGGTATGGCTGGATCCGGTGGCAAGTTCATTCCAAGTCTTCCAAGGGCTCTCCACACTGCTTTCCATAGTGGCTGTATGAGTTTACATTCCCACCAGTGGGATGAGTGTTCCCCTTTCCCCACAACCTCTCCTGCACTTGGTATCATTTGTTTTCTTGATCCTAGACAGTCTTATTGGAGTAAGATGATATCTTAAAGTGGTTTTGATTTGCAATTCCTTAATGATTAGTGATGCTGAACACTTCTTAAGGTGTTTCTCAGCCATCTCTAATTCCTCACTTGTGAAGTCTCTGTTCAGCTCTTTGCTCAGTCTATTGAGTGGGGCAGCTTTTTTCTTTCTTGTTTTTTTAGTAGTTTATATATTCCAGAAATCAATGCTTTGTCAGACGTTTCTGCGGTGAAGGTATCCTCCCACTCTGTGGGATTTCTGTTCACTTCCTTGATTGTTTCTTTTGATGTATAGAAGCTTTTGAGTTTAATGAGGTCCCATTTAATTCTTGCACATCTGCTGTCTGATTTAGGAAGTCTTTTCCTATGCCTATGTCTTGTAGGCTGCTGCCAACTTTTCTTCTATTGCCTTCAGAGTTTGGGGTTTCACGTTGAGGTCTTTGATCCATCTGGAGTTGACTTTTGTAGAGGGCGAGAGGTAGGAGTTTAATTTCATTCTTCTACAAGTGGTGATCCAGTTTTGCCAATACCACTTGCTGAAGCTGCTGTCTTTTCTCCACTGTGTCTTCTTGGCTCCCTTGTCAAATATGGGATGGCTGAAATTGTATATGCTCAGATTTGGACCTTTGGTTTTGTTCCATTGGTCAACAGGTCTCTTTTTGTGCCAGTGCCAGGCTGTTTTTATGACTATAGCCCTGTAGTTAAGTTTGAAATATGGTATAGAGATCTCCCCTGTGTAGCTCTTTTTACTCAGGGTTGTTTTGGCTATTCAGGGTCTTTTGTTTTTCCAAATGAATTTAAGGACTTTTTTTTCCCAAGACTGTGAAGAAACTTTTGGGGATTTTGATTGAGATTGCATTAAATCTACACCATTGTTTCGGTAGAATTGACATTTTTTTTTTTTTTCTTTTCGAGACAGGGTCTCCCTGTAGTGCCAGCTGTCCTGGAATTCACTCTGTAGACCAGGCTGGCCTTGAACTCACATAGATCCGCCTGCCTCTGCCTCCCAAGTGCTAGGATTAAAGGCGTGCGCCACCACGCCCAGCATTCTTTTTTTTTTTTTTTTTTTTTTTTTTTTTCTAGAATGGACATTTTTTCAAGTTAATTCCAATCCCCCCCGTGACGCATGGGAGATTTTCCATCTCTGATGTCTTCTTCAATTTCTTTCTTTAAAGGTTTAAAATTTTTGTTGTAGAGATCTTTGGTGTCTTTGGTTAGGTTTGTTCCTAGGTATTTTATTGTTTTTGAGGCTATTGTGAGTGGGAAGGTCTCTTTGAATTCTTTCTCCAGTTGCTTGTTCTTGGTGTAAAGAAAGGCCATTGATTTTTTTAGGTTAATTTTGTATCCTGCCACTTTGCTGAAGCTGTTAATTGTTTCTAGGAGTTTTCAGCATCCCTTAAGTAAACAATCAGTAAATAGAGATAGCTTGACTTCCTCTTTTCCAATTAGTACTCCTTTAATTTCCTTTTCTTGCCTTATTGCTCTAGCAAGTGTTTCAAGCAGTATATTGAAGAGGAATGGTGACAGGGGGCAGCCTTGTCAAGTTCCTACCTTTAAAGGGAATGTTTCTGTCATTTCCCCATTTAGGATGATATTGGTTGTGTGTTTCCTGTATATGGCTTTCATTACATTAAGGAATGATCCTTCCAATCCAATTCCTTCTAGGACTTTAAGCATGAAGGGATGCTGGATTTTGTCAAAGGCTTTTTCAGCATCAATTGAGATGGTGGTATGTTTTGTTTCTTTCATTCCATTTGTGTGTTTGATGATATTTATTGGTTTTCATATGTTGAACCATCCCTGCATCTCTGGTATGAATCCAACTTGGTTATGATGAATGACGTTCTTGGTGTGGGTCTGTATGTGATTTGCTAGTATCCAGTTTAGAATTTTGGCATCTGTGTTCATTGGGAAGATGGGTCTGTAATTCTCCTTTTTAGTTGTATCTTTGCCTGATTTTGGTAATAGAGTGATTCTGGCTTCATAGAAGGAATTTGGGAGAATTCCCTCTGATTGTACCCTTCTAAATATTTTCATTAATAATGGTTTGGTCTTTTTGCAATGTTTTATAGAATTCTGCTGTGAAACCATCTGGGTCTGGGCTTTTATTAGTTGGGATGTTTCTTATTACATCTTCAATTTCTTTATGTATTATGGGTCTTTTTAACCTGTGGACCTCTTCTTGGTTGAGCTTTGGTGATTCCCAGGATTTCAGATATTCATCCATTTCTTCTAAGTTTTAAAACTTGGTAGAGTATAAGTTTTTGAAGTATTCCCATATGATTGTCTGGCTCTTTTCTTTGTTGTGATATTTCCCTTTTCATCACGGATTGTATTAATTTGGAGTTGTTCCTTCTTTCTTTTGTTTAACTGGGCTAGAGGTCTGTCTATCTGTTTTATCCTTTCAAAGAACCAAATTTTGGGTTCATTGATTTTTTTGTATTGTTTTCTTTGTTTCTATCTCATTGATTTCTGCTTTGATTTTGGTTATTTCTTCCTGTCTGTTGCATTTAGGGTTCATCTGTTGTTGCCCCTCAAGTGCCTTTAGCTGTAGTGTTAGATCATCACTTTTGCTCTTTCTGTTTTTCTAATGTAGGCACCCAGGGCTATAAACTTCCCTCCTAGGACTGCTTTTAAGGTATCCCATAGGTTTTGTCGTACTGTATTGTCACTTTCATGCAGTCCCAGGAATGCTTTTATTTCTTTCTTTATCTCTTCCTTGACCCATTCATTATTCAGGAGTGTGTTGTTTACTCTCCATGTGTTCTTGTAGGCAGGAGGGCTTATCCTGGTGTTGATGTTGAGCTTTATTGCACTGTGGTCTGATAGAATGCATGAAATTATTTCAATCATTTTGTATTTGTGGAGGTTTCTTCTGTGTCCCAGTATGTGGTCGATTTTGGGGAATGTTCTGTGGGGTGCTGATTAGAAAGTGTATTCTCTGGTATTAGGGTGGAATATTCGGTAGAGATCTATGAGGTCCATTTGTTGTATCATATCGTTCAGTTCAGATGTCTCTCTGTTTATTCTCTGTCGTGTTGACCTATCCAAAGGATGCAGTTGGGTATTGAAGTCCCCTACTATGCGTGTACTGGGGTTAGTGTGTGACTTGTGGTCCTGGAGAACTGTCTTTATAAAGTTTGGTGCACCAGAGTTTGGGGCATATATATTTATAATTGTGAAATCTTCTTGGTTAAATGTTCCTTTGATTAAAAATGTAATGGCCTTCATTGTCTCTTCTGATTTCTTTTACTTTGAAGTCTATTTTGTCTGATATTAAAATAGCAACACCTGCTTTCTTTTTGGTACCATTTGCTTGGAATATTTTTTTCCATCCTTTCACTTTAAGGTGGTGCCTGTCCGTGAAGCTAAGATGTGTTTCTTGTAGATAGCATATCGATGGATTCTGTTTCCTAATCCAATCTCCCAGTCTATGTCTTTTGATTGCGGAATTTAGTCCATTGTTATATAAGGTTTTGACTGATAGGTTTGTGTTGCTTCCTTTTGCCTTATTATCCATTTGCGGTTTTGGTTTAGGTTTCTACTTCTGCAGTTATGCTTTTATTGATTTCTTTTTCTAGGTGCCTGGGGATGGTTGCTCCTTTCTTCTCTCCTTTGAATTGCTTCAAGTATTCCCTGAAGGGTTGGTTTTCCGGATATGTATTCTTTCAACTTGTTTATGTCATGGAAGGTTTTTCTCTCTCCTTCAACTATAATAGATATTTTTGCTGGGTATGGTAACCTGGGTTGGCATCTATTGTCCTTTAACACTGGGAATGCTTTGCTCCAGGTTCCCCCTCTTGTTTTCATAGTTTGCATTGAGAAGTCAATTGTAATTCTGATAGGTATCCCTTATAGGTCACTTGTTTTTCTCTTTTGGCTTTAAGGATTTTGTCTTTGTTTTGGGTGTCTAGCATTTTAACTATGATATGGCGTGGAGAATTTCTTTTCTGATGTTTTCTGTTTGGAGTTCTATGTTCTTCTTGTATTTGTATTGGTTTGTCTTTTTTTAGTTTGGGGAAGTTTTCATCTATTATTCTGTTGAAGATCTGGTCAATAGCGTTCTCTTGGGATTCTTCTCCTTCCTCTATTCCTATGATGCAGAGGTTTGATCTTTTCATAGTGTCCCACAGTTCCTGGTTGTTCCATTTTTGTGTATTTTTAAATTTTTCATAATCTTTACTTGAGGTTTTTAGCTGTTCTGTGTTATCTTCCAGGTCTGATATTCTTTTTTCTGCTTCCTCTATTCTGCTTCTGAGGCTTTTTCCATTCCTTTCCTCTTGATTGGATGAGTGTTTGATTTCCTTTTTCATTTCCTCTTCTGATTTTTTTAGTATTTCTACTACTTTTTGGAGCTTTTTAATCTCTTCCTGTAGCTCTTTGCTTTGCTGGTTAGTTTCCTTGTCTTTTTCAGCATGGGATCTTTTCAGTGTTTCTACTTCCTTCCGGAGTTTGTCATTCTCTCTCTCTAGGTCCTTCTTGAGTTCTTCATTCTTTTCTTAGTTCTTTAATTTGCTCTTTATAATCTTGTAGATCTTTAAATATGTTCCCAATTGTGTTTCTGATATCTGTGTCCTGGGCCATCCCCAGAGGGATCGCACTGGAGGAATCTTCCACAGGGTTGGTAGAGCTTGGTGCAGGATTATCCTGCCCCTTTCCCATGTTGTCTCTTTGTGTTCCTGGCATATGGGCTTCTCCATGCCTGTATTTCAATGTGAGTCCTAAATGCCTCTTCACTGTGTTGGCCGGGGGGTCTGTTCTTTAGCCCCCACCCTGGTACCTGCTCTTCAGCTGGTCTCAGGAGATCTCAGATATCAAGACTCACAAAACCCTACCTTTTATACCAGCTGGGAGGATAACTCTGCCCCCACAGCCACAAAAGCCAATTAAGCGAAAGACTCCTGGATTAACGGATTAACTAGATTAAGTCTATCAACAATCAGCCTTGTTGAAGCACCTAGTTCCTACCTACCTTCCTGTTCTTCAGCTGGTCTCGGGAGATATAAGATCTCAAGACTCACACAACCCTGCCTTTTATACCAGCTGAGAGGATAACTCCGCCCCCACAGCCACAAAAGCTAATTTCGCCCAAAACAACTGGATTACTGGAGTAACTAGATTAAGTCAATCAACAATCAGCCTTGCTGAAGCACCCTGCTCCTACCTACCTACCTGCACTTGCTTCAGCTTGTCTAGGGAGATCTCTGAGAATCAAATTCTTTCTCCTAATGCAACTGAGTCACGTGAAATCTTTCTTTCCTTGTTAGCCTTTTCCAATGCAGACTTTATTTTATGTATCTTACATCCCACATATCTTTGAACTGTTAAACACTGTAATTAATTGTATAGAGATTTTCAAGCATGCATGCCATTGGAAGGATCTGTTCATTAGTCAGAGAAAGCTACTCTGCTGTTTTCTTTTTTAATTTTTTATTTATTTTTGTATGTGTATGGGTGTACTGTTTGCATGTAGGTTTGTGCACTCGTGTTGTGCAATGTCACGGAGGTCAGAAGAGTGTCTTGGATTCCCCTGGAACTGGAGTTCTCTTGGAATTGGAGTTACAGACGGTTCTTAGCCGCCATGTGGGTGCTGGGGATCAAACCCGAGTCCTCTGCAAGAGCAGTCGGTGCTCTTAACCTCTAGGCTATCTCTCAAGCCCCTACTCTGCTGTTTTCTAAAGAGACCTTGTGAAAATTTATTTCTTTAAATTTTGATGGCAGAATATATGCTATGCCACTTACCTGATTGCCTTCAGTAAGACATGGACAATGACAACCATTATTTCCTTTTAAAAAGAAAGAATCACATCCATGGTATTTATCGTAAAAAATGATAGTGGTTTTTGAGTCACTGTTATAGAATTTTCAAGTAATTCCTACGGTGTTTACCAAAGAATATTTTGATTTTTACTAAAATGGAATCTGTGATTTAATAGATGATAAATAAATTTTATAAGACATTCTACAATTTACATTCACTCAGAGAAAGATGGCAAATACTTTATCAGCTAAAAAGTCGTAGGAAAATCTATATTACCCTGCTGTTTGGGGGGATGGCTACTGACAGGAACAACAAAACAAAATAAGATTCTACTCTTTTGAATTAGATTCTATATTTAGAGACCTGTTTTGCTCTGTGAAATAAAGCTATCAATCCATCAGTTTATCCATATGTATTTTCCTTTTAGTAAGTGTCAGGCAATAGAAATCCAAAGCCTTCTGCTAATGATTTCCTAGTAAACCTTTGTCTACCTGCAGTGTTAATCTCCAGCTTTAAATTCCGGCTGAGATCTATTTTGTTTGGCATTTGTTTCCTTCCATGTCTCTTCTTTTCTATTTTTATTTGACAATGTAATGGGGAACTATAACTAATCCTGTTTTGACAGCATGCTCTATTATCTACTTTCCCTCTACCAGCCTCTTTCATATCATATTTCACAGAATATTTAATTTTTAACTCCCTGATTAGCAATGTTTCGATATAATAAAATGCACTACATAGTTTAGGTCTTCCTGTGTGCACATGTATTTTACTTTATGTATAATAAATTATCTAAAGAGACATATACCAATCTAAAAGAGACATTCTTGTCCTTATATACTAATTTCTTTCTATATATTGTCTTCCGTGGATCATTATTTAATAACTTTAATTGGACTTTACAAATGTGAATGTGGATTGCTTGATTAAATATCATTTGCAATAATCAGTATTTTAAAATACAAGGAGTTCGAAGTAATTTGATTTAGATTAAAATTATCACATTCAAATATTGTATCATTGTGCTACCTTCAACCTTCTTCATTAGGCCCTGTAGCAGGACCTGAAATTTCAACTAAACATTAGATCTGTTTCTACTCTTGAGGTCTATCAGGAGCATTTCTCTACCTACAGTGTAGTTTAGAATCACTTGAGAAACTTTGAAATTATTGTGGGGTTCATCTTAGTATACTGTGATTAGATTGGTTTATTTAAACAAAACAAACATAACAAAACAAAATCCAAGCTTTGCATAATGATTCACACCTTTAGTCCCAGCCTTAGATAGGCATGGGCAGGTGGAAGTCTATGTGTTTGAGGTCAGCCTGGTTTACATAGTAAGTTTCAGGCTAGTCAGTATTAAACAGACCCTGTCTCAGAGGAAAAACAAACAAACAAAAACAAACAAACAAATAAACAAACAAAAAACTCCACTGCATTTTGATCCCTGTGTACCTGGACCAACTATACTATCTCTTCCTATGGTATCCCAACTCTCAACTTGGGTCTGGCCTCTTTCTGCTCTTTCCTCTTGAAACTTCTGAACTAGCCTCCTAAGTCATATTCCACCCACTGTGTCTTGATCCATCGACAAACAGATCATCTCCATTCTCCTGCTCCAGGGCCCACATCTACTTGGCGTAACTTCTTAGATCCACCTGAGACCTCCATAATACACTGACAAGTATACCTGTTACACACGTCAAAAAAGCTTCTTTTTGCAACAGAGACTATTACAGAGTTCCAGAGTTCCATAACCAGTCACAGACAGAAGATGTCTCTGAGTACCTTTACATAATGCAACATAATGGAACATTTACATAATGCAACACAGTGGAACAGCATGTAGAGAGAAACCTAATGCATCTTTCAAAGCTCACCAGAGATTCTTCCTCATGCAGCAGAGGGTTATGAACAAAAAATGCCATAACTGGCCAAACTGTGGACAGTAAGAGACTGCAGAGTGAGTGTCCCTGGACAGGAATTGTATATTAATTCCAACCCATCCATTCCTCAGGGGACATTAGAAAAGAGGGGACAGAAGTGTTCTATGAACCAGGGGTGGTAAGGGACCTCAAGTAACAGAGTTTCCAGGCTTTTGGGAACTGACAGCAAGCACAAGACCCAGATATCACCCAGAATAGAACTGGAGAAATGGGAAAGAAGGCCCAAGTTAAGCCCAGGAACTAACGGCAGTTGATCACTGCTGACAGAAAGAAAGTCTTATTTAACCAGGCATGGTGGTGCATGCCTTTAATCCTAGCACTCGGGAGGCAAAGGCAGGTGGATCTTTGTGAGTTCAAGGCCAGCCTGGTCCACAGAGTGAGTTCCAGGACAGCTGGGGCTACAGGGAGACCCTGTCTCAGAAAGACCCCCCCCCAAAAAAGAAAGTCTTCTTTAAGAAATTGATGCTCAGTGGCCTGATCAGGCTACAATGGATGAACTCAGACCGAAGGACTATCTAGGGGCACAAATGTGATTTGATAGGCCTTAACTTATATGACAGAATACATGAAATCCAATGGGGAAGGTTATGGAGGAGGGGCCCCAAACATGGTTAAGATGTACGAAATGCACAAAAATTCAAAAAATATTTAGAAAAAATGAAGACCATGTCTTTAAAAACAATAAAGCAAAGCAAAAGAAAACTCAAAAAAAACAAAGAAAGAAGAAAAATCCAGATGATTTGAACAGATATATCTACCATCTCACAGTCTAAAAAAGGAAGGGGGGCTGGTGTTTGAGCTGCAGAATAAAGAAAGAACATTGAAAGCTGAGGGGGGGAAGGTAGAAAAGAATGTGGGTCACATAGGGAAAGAAATCCAGTAGAAGAAATGGAACGAAAACCATAAAAAACAGCCTGGCAGCTGGAGACATGGCCTAGTGGTTAAGGGTGCCAACTGCTCTTGAAGAGGACCTAGATTCATTCCCTGGCACCCACATGGCAGCTGAGAACTATCTTTAACTCCAGTTCCAGGGGAATCCAAAACCTTCTTCTGACCTCCGCAGCATTACACAACACGGGTGCACAAACCTACGTGCAGACACATAAAAATAAACAAAAATTTAAAAAGTACAATTGCTTAAAAAAAAACAGCCTGGTTTGTGAGAAAATACCACTTAGGCTTGCCTCAGAACTCTCTGGGTTCCTTCTACATTGCATTTTGGGAGTCAATACTTAAGTAATTTAAAATGTATATTCAAGTCTGAACAGTCAGTTTTGAGGGGTGCATAGACAGAAAGCACTTAAACTCAGAAAAAAAAAAAAAAAACAGCTTTCTTTCCCTGATAATTTCTTCTACTTTTTCCAGGAAAAGTCTTTAAAGATGAAACTCGTCCTTACTAAAAAATCACCAGTTGAGGGAGTGTTCAGGGATTCTCTATAAATATTGTTTACAAGTGAAGCATATCTTTCACCACCTTTCACCTCACTAAGGTAGTTTTCTTGTTAATTTTGAGATATCAATTTGACATGCCCATTTCTGAATCAAGACTATGAAACTAAGCACATACAGTTTAACTTTCTTCTCCCAAAAGAAAATTTAAAAAATGAAAGAAAACATTTAAATTCATGATGCTGAAGGAAAATTCAAGATGAAAAAGAAAACAGATCATTCTTTGGATGTTATAAAAATAAATTGAAGAATAGTTGCTAATGAAGAGAGTGGCACGTTAGAATAAGTAGCAGATCAAAGCCAATAGTTAGGAGGAGGTCTGTTTTGTGTACAGAGTCGAGGACTGGGTCAGTCTTTGACTTGATACAGGTGCAAGAAAGGACTTTCTAAATCAGACATTAGTTGCATAGGAAATCAGGTAAACTGGACAAATGAACTAAAAAGCTCCTGTGCAAAAAAGGGAGCAACCAATTAAAGGAAGAAGAAACCCACAGTGGGAACAAGTCTTTACCAGATATTCATCCATCAAAGTATTAATATCTAATATATACAAAAAACAAAACAAAACAAGAAAACAAACAAGAAAACAAATGACACAATGATAAAAATAGATTATCTAAACAGAGAGCATACAAAAGAAAAAATAAATATGTCTAAGAAACACTTTAAAAAGTGTTCAATATCCTTAGTAATTAGGGAAATGCAATTGAAAGTGCTTTAAGATTTCATCTAAATCCAGTCAGAATAGCTAAGATTCATAGAGAAATGTCACCAAATGCTGCTGCTGATGTCACTTTCGGTGGGATTGCAAACTAGTGTAATTAGTGTGGAAATCACTATGAAGAAATCTTAAAAATATAAAAATAAATCTACCACATATTCCAGTTATAACACTCCTTGGCATATATCTAGATGACTCATCCTTCCACAGAAATACATATACATCATGTTTATTGCTGCTCTTTTCACAATAGCTAAGAAATGGAAAATAACTAATTGAATCTCAGCTGATGAATGGATAGAGAACAATGTGGTACATTCCTACAAAGGGGTTCTACTCAACAGAAAAGAAATATAAAATCATGAAAGTTGCAGGTAAGTGGAAAGAACTAGTTAACTGTTATACTATATGAAGTAACAGGTTCAGAACAATAAGCAACATATGTTCTCATCAATTTGTGGACCTTAGCTCCAAATCCCTAAATGTGAGTATACATCCTGATGAAATTGCAGGAGAAATGAAAATGGAAATGACCTGTGAGGATAAATGGGGAGAAGGAGCTCAAGAGTGGTAGGTAATAGGAGTCACATGCTATTAAGCAAGAAATAGAGTAAAAGAAGGTATTTAACTAGGGAGGGAGTAGGGAGGTGTAGATGGGGGAGTGAGATGAGAGGTAGATAATGCTTACATGATATGAAAAATTAGCTGGGCATGGATTAGTTAAAGGTCTTATTAAAAAAATTGCTCACGCTGGGCATGGTGGCACATGCCTTTAATCCTACACTTGGGAGTCAGAGGCAGAGGCAGGCAGATCTTTGTGAGTTCAAGGCCAGGCTGGTCTACAGAGTGAATTCCAGGAAAGCTGGGGCTACAGGGAGACCATGTCTGTAAAAGACCAAAAAAAAAAAAAAATAAGTGCTCACAATAAATATACCAGTTGTTCTAGTTTGTCTTCCATTGCTGTGACAAAACACTCTGACCAACACCAACTTGGGGAGGAAAGGGTTTATTCAGCTTACATCTCCTGGGTCACAGTTCATCACTTAGGGAGCCCAAGGCTGGAACTCGGGGCAGGAACCTGGAGGCAGGAGTTGAAACACAAGCCATGGAGGAATGCTGTTCACTGGCTTGCTCCCCTGGCTCATGCCCAGCCTGCCTTCTTATACGGTACAGAACAACCTGCCCAGGGTGGCACCACTCATTGTGGGCTGAGCCCTTCCACACTGCTCAACCATCAAGACAATACTCAACAGATGTGGCCACAGGCCATTCCAATGGAGCCAATTCCCCAATTGAGGCTCCCTCAACCCAGGTATGTCAAGTTGACACTAAAGCTATCCAGCACACCAGTACATGTATATAGCTGAAGTGTATATGACAACTCAGTGCCAGGCAGGAAATATCTCCTTGTGAGTTGGTGGTCAGGATACTCCAAGAGACTCCCCAAATAACACAGGTTATTGTTATAACCTGGATTGCCACCCAGAACTTGACTATAAGTCCCTATTGCTAAAGACAAGGCATACTTTGGACACAGAACTTGGAGCAAACTATCTGGAATTGACCAGGAAGCATAGTCCCTGAAGATTATGTCTCATGGTATTAGAGGTCACTACACAAAATGCCCAGGGTGAAAACCAGTCAATGGATCCAATAAGTTGTGAATCCTAACAAACAACAGTAGCTATCCAGGCAGATTTTTGGTATTGGTGGAGTAGTAGCACTTTTTTCTTGAAGGGGCAATCAACAGCTATCTAATTAGAAATGAAGCACCCTCAGAGGGAGGGATTTTATGTGGTATTGTGAACATAGCCTAATACACATGGATGGAGAGGTCATAGATTCCAAAGGGAAACTTTTTAATATATCCTTTGACCAACATAATTTCCACTTTTTTCTATGCTTCCTCATATTTACAGACCAGCTGATCTTTTACACCTCATCGATAAAGCTTCCTTTTGCTACAGATGGATACTAGTACAGAATTACAGAACTAGTCAGAAGCAGAGAATAAGTGTCTCTTAGACATTTAGTCTCAAGTGACCCATTTTCTTTTTTTTTTTTTAATTTTTTTTTATTATTTATTTTCGTATGTGTATGAATGTATTGTCTGCATGCAGGTCTGTGCACCCGTGTCGTGCAATGCTGCGGAGGTCAGAAGAGAGTCTCGGATTCCCCTGGAACTGGAGTTCTCCTGGAATTGGAGTTACAGACGGTTCTTGGCCGCCATGTGGGTGCTGGGGATCGAACCCGGGTCCTCTGCAAGAGCGTCGGTGCTCTTAACCGCTAGGCTATCTCTCCAGTCCCTCAAGTGACCCATTTTCAATGAGACCTCTACACTTAGAATGTATGAATCTCTTCACTCTCAACAGAGAAGCTTCCTTATGAAGTACATGATGATTAACACACAGATGTGCAGTTAGACAATTTGTAGAGAACAAGAGGCCACAGATACTTACACTGAATAAGACAGATATTTTAACTCTCTGCCTCCCAAGGCTCAGGGATCATTGTGGAGAAGGTGGATATACTGTTTTTGGTGTAGAGAGTGGTAGATGACCACAAGTAAACAAACTCTTCGACAGGGAATCATGGTCTTCCTGACATCTGGTCAGTTACTTATATGAACTCACACCAATGTTGACAGTATGCACAATTACCATGCAAACTAAAATCAGACAAAATATATGCATAGACATGGGGAAATGGGTAAGAAATCCCAACTTAACATAAAAAAAAACTTTTAGTAATTGATGGCTGCTGGGAATAGAAAGACAATTCTTTACAGAGTTTGGACTCTTGGTAATCCCAGCTGTGGATTAACACTGAGGGACATTGGAGAACACAAATCATACACACACACACACACACACACACACACACACTGATATATATATATCAGTTCTTTTTTAATTTTAATTTAATTTTATTATGTGTATGAATGTACTGTCTGGTGTAGGTTTGTGCACCCCTGTCCTGCAATGCCACGGAGGTCAGAAGAGGGCATTGGATTCTCTTGGAACTGGAGTTAAAGATGGTTCTTAGCTGCCATGTAGGCACTGGGAATCGAACCTGGGTCCTCTGCAAGAGCAGTTGGTGCTCATAACCACTAGACCATCTCTCCAGCCTCCTGTGTATCAGTTCTTTAAATTGGGTATGAGGCAGTGGGAAGAGGTAGAGAGAAGTGGATCTAAATCCCATCAAACTCTATTGTATGAACATTGAAAAAATTCAATGATAAATATTTTTAAAATACAGGCACAATATGAAAATATTTTATAAATACTTATTCAATAATCAAGAGATAATACCCCTACTAGACACCCTGGGCTAGCCAAGAAAAACTGTCATGCCTGAAATGGGCTCGCTATTTTGAGGATCCCATAGATCCTCAATCCACTTCTCACCAGAGTAGCTTCTTCTTGCAGTGGTTGGTGAAAAACATACATATCCATAACATGTTAACACGCATGCAGAGACTAAGAGACTATGGAGTTCCCTAGGCTAAATGGAATGCCTATATCACATACTCTTACCTCAAGGTTCAGGAATCATGGTGTAAGATGAGTGGAAATAGTATAAAACCCAGACAGAGTTGATGATTACAAGGATATAGTTCTTTCTTTCCAGAGAGCAGGGCACTTGCACATAAGAACACACAGCAACTGTGACAGCATGTTCAAGATCAATGCAAGTTTAAGACAGATAAAATCCCAGTAACCAGGAGGTGAGGTGGAGAAAAAGCCACAACTCTTAGTAGAAGAACTCTTGGAAATTGATTGGTTCTGAGAGAGAGAATAAGTTTTCATTAAAGAATCAAGTTCCAGAGAATGGGTTTATATCAAAGAGCATTTGGTTACACTAATTAGACTCCAGGCCTTAAAAACCTCATACTAATAGAGATCATGGAGTCAGGGGATGGTGGTAGTTGTTGGAGGGGGCATCTCATTATGGTTAAAATGCCTTGTATGAAGTTCTAAAGCAGTAAAAATATCTGAACAAAAATGAAAAAAATAAACAATAAAAAAGATTTTATGGAAAGGGAGGTAGACCCTAAGAAAGAGTGATATTTAGTGTTTCATAAGAGTTTAGAATTGACCATAAGTAGTTTGATGATATCAAGGGAGAAATGTCTCCACAATAAGATTAAAATAAGGAAGTTTCACATGAATATTGCAACCATAAATAATTAAATGATAGTCACAAATATCATTGAATTAAATGAAATTTAAGAAATTGATGATAGAGAAGACATGAGAAAGTAAAGAAATATTATTAAAATAATAATTAATTTAGGGACTTTTCCCAAGCTGAGGAACCCACTAATGTCAATAACTTTTGAAGGCACAAATACCTATCAGTCATGTTGGGAAGTATGAGGACACCAAGGTTAAAAGGAAGAAACTGAATTTTCAACATGAACAAACAAAATAAGTGAGATTTTTTGTACCTCAGATGATGAGTTAGACTAGTTTAAAAAATTTAGAAACAAAAAAAGACAGAAAGCTGTAGGACAGTTATGGCAGAATGCATGATTTGGGGTGGGGAGAAGGGAAGGGAATATGCCTGAACTGAATTGAAAAATGATGTCTGAAATACACAAAACATCATTTAAAATTTTTTTTAAAAATTAAAAAAAAATAGTAAAAAGACCTAAGTAAGGAAAAAAAATTAGAAACAATGGGTTTAGAAAAACAATGCATTCAAATATCTTTATTTTTCAAATAATAGTTTTCTCTTCCTAGCAAAATAGCCATGAACATGGAAAAAAACTATATTGATTAGTATATTTATTTGCCATTTATCTTACTTTAGAATGCTGTGCTTGCAAAGCAAGGGAATTAACAAAATAAACAGAAAATATAAGGTGCTGGAGAGATGGCTCAGTGGTTAACAGCACTGGCTGTTCTTGCAGATAAATCCAGCACCCACATGGTGGCTGACAACTGCCTGTAACTCCATTTCCAGGGAATCTGATACCCTCTTCTGTCTTGCACAGGCACTGCACAACACAGGCGCATTTACAAGCATGCAGGCATAACATACAGATATAAATAAATAAATAAATAAATAAATAAATAAATAAATAATATAGGACTTAAGCCAGAAAAAAAACTGTCTAAGAAAGAACAGCATAAAACTGGGACACAGATTTAAGGAACAGACACAAGTGACAAGACACTGAAGAGAGAATTTCCACAGATTTGGGAACTAAAATTGCATAGACACAGACTTATAAGAGAATACTAATAGTATTTAACTATTATTAGAAGCAAGTGGTTAATGAAGATAAAAATTTCCAAGAATTGATTAAGATAGTATCATTGTCATGGTTTATATAATAAATATTTTGCTACCCATAATAGCATGACCAATGGACTGATTTCAAGTTACAAAATTAGTATAGAGCCAAATAGCAGAGGAAATAATTTTCCTAATTGAGTGGAATTAACCTTGACAGTGTTATAGTACACAAGACAGATTCGAATGGCACAAAGACAAAAATAACATCACAGGAACAATAATACCCATACTTTGAAACTACATGTTTCTAGTTAAGACTATTGTATTTAAATAGTGAGATAAGAAATAAAGATACAAGCAGTGTTACATAATTTAACCAAACTAACATACAGGACATCTACTTTTAGAATTTTAATGTTTTGATTAAAACAGTAATGCATCTGAGTTAATTGGAAATATAAATTGTTATTATCCACATTTGTTTTACTTAAAATCTGTAAAACAATAACTTTGGGATTGGCACATACAAATGTTCTCTATAATTTTTCTGTTGTACAGTATCATCTTGTAGCATTCTCTTTTACCTGTAGGATGATTTAACTTAAGGAATTAAGTTTGTTTCCCAAGTTAACAACATACAGTCACCCAAAACAACGTGGGTGAATTTGATGAAATCTCATCTTGATTCCTGCCTATAGGTATGTGTACTACAACTGCCTTTCTGAGACTTGTGGGTCAAAAAAATAAAAACCTATAATAAAAATGGGGGATACAGATATATATGAAGCCTTTTTGTCAAAAACTTTGCAACTTAAATCTTAAAACTAACTACGGGAAAAGATTTGTATGTTCCAACAGGTCAAAATGTCACCAACTTCACGGCTGAGAAAGAAAAGATACAGCCTTGCATCGTGTAGGATGTACCAGGAAGTGCCAGCAGAAAGGTTGGCCCTTATGAACACTGAAAGGAAGAAAAGCCTCAGACTGCTACAGGCATCAAACCCCTCTATGGATCCTACTTGTAACAACTGTTTATAATGAGTCCTAATGAAACTTACCTTCTAGGTGCCACAAAGTTTTAATAAGACTTTCTTACCTCCCCTTCATAGAATAAGGTGGAATATGATGATGATGATGATGATGATGATGATGATGATGATGATGATGTCGTTCTCTAACGGTAAATTGGAGCCAACTGTTATAGAGGTAATCTCTTATAAAAGCACTAAAACTGCATTCTTTAATTGACTAATAGACGTAGGAATTGTGAAAAGGATTATTCTCTATTCAGATCCAAATATAATAGTAAAGTCTCCTTAAGCTGTGCATTTAAGCAAAATATATTAACACAGGAGAGCTCTGATATCAGCAATGGATTATTCTACCAAGGAGATGTTGGCCAGTGGATCCAAGCTCCCCCAAAAGGTAAAGGCTTCTTGGCTGTAAACTGGGATACTTGCAAGAAGAGAGGTGATAAGGCCCTGCTGTCGAAGACCTGATGTAAGCATGGGAAAGATGTATGGAGACCTAGACCGCACTTGCAAGTGTACAGTTGGTCTCTGGAATACCAGAGAGTGTTACCAAAGGCCACTAAACCAATAAAGCAAATTTAGGCCTCCTTGAGTCAAGCAAGACTCCTCTGTCAGCATCAGCTGCAACTCACCTGCACCTCACCTGCCTGGAAATATTATACAGCAGTGGCAGCCATATGTCTGTATATCCCAAATCTAATTGGCCTTTAGCTCTCTCCTTGGAGGAGTAACCCATGGCTGATGCCACAAGCTTACATCTCCCAGTGGTTAGGAGAAGTTATAAGCCACAGTCAGACCCTGTCATATTTTACAGAAAAAAATGTAATTCATGGATTAACATAACATCCAAACATCTGTGTCTATACCAAAGTAACCTACCATAAAAATTAGTACTGTTTAAATACCTATGTATCTAATTGCTTGTGCTTCATTAGTAGGATTGAAAGGTTATTCCTGGACAAACTGTCAGCCAATGAAAGGAAATAGCCAGAATTGACCAGAGTCCAAAACGACAGCTCCAGAGAAAGTAGACTGTTTTGCTTCTTGTCTACTTGTGCCCCTTTTCTAAGCCTAGGGAACAATCTGTGGAAGAGGGGGCATGGTAGAATGTAAGGGCTGCGATGGGGGTGAATGGAGAAATTACAGCAATATAGACTGGACACTTATTTGATCAACTTGATTGTACATACAAGCCCCCCCCCAAGCTGGATGGTGGGACCCTTAGGCTGTGTGGGTTTGGGCACAACTGCTTGCAAGTTGGTTTTACATGAAGGATGCTTGTACTCATAAATTATTACTTATTGTTGAAAAATGAAAAAAAAATAAAGAAGAAAAAAACTGTTAACAATGAAAAGACTCCCCTTTTCTTAACTCCGTATGCATTGTAAGACATGGTGCATTTACATACATGCAGACATAAAATAAAAATAATAAAAAATAATAAAAAAATTCACAGGAAGTTGACACAATAATTCTCAGAGACGTAACCTAGACTCAAGAAAGACAATGCTTTTTCTTTAAAATCTCTAATAAATTCAAGTAACAATCTTATGTTGCATGTTTAAAATCTTATATATGCATGTGTCAACTTCAAAAGGGAAATATATCAAAAGTTAATAAACAGCCCTAGGTTGGGGGAAGGGGGTGGTCTCCCTGGTTGAGAAAGTTAAACACAATGTTATAAAGGGGGGAAAGTGGAATAATAGGGTTGGAAGAGGTTAAATGGTATGGGAAATGGGAGGCTAGGGCAGAGGGGGGAGTATGGAAAGGGATAAACAACACTAAAGGCCTTAGAAAAAGATGTATGGGCCAGGCTTAGTGGCACACAACTTTAATTCTAGCACTCAGAGAGCAGAGGCAGGCTGATCTTTGTGAGTTCAAGGCCAGCCTGGTCTACAAAGAGAGTTCCCAGACAGCTAGGGCTACACGGAAACCCTTTCTCAATAAAAGACACCCCCCCCCAAGAGAAAAAGATGAATGGAAACTGAACCATTGTGGAAGCTACTTAAAATATATACATATACATATGCATTTAAAAAAAAGATTTAAAAGTGATACTTTATAACAATGGTCACTTCTTCTAGAAAACATAAGATTTGAAAGACAAAGTCCAGTGTAAAAATGGACTCCCACATTTGAAGCAGTTGATCACATATAGTATAGACCCTCAAACATTGCTAACTATTGCCACTTCTCTTGGTTACCCACCAGGACCCAGAAGGCCATGATAACACTCTACTGCTAAACAAAACACAAACACAAACTTTCAAAGAATTAAATAGTTATCAAGCTGATGCCAACCTCAAACCTCACCCCTACTGCCTTGATTTCATTCTGCTAGAAGATAATATGCAAGCTACTTAATTAGAAAATTTAGCATGAATCTCATGCAAATGTGAACCCTGGGAGCTACGAGATATGCCTACTTGTACAAGAGAGGTATGAGTATCAGAAGATTAACCACTATTTTCTAATTGGATTCATAGTCTGCTTTATAGGATAGGGACCATTCCTGACACTGATATTGGGCCTAGAAGCCTGAAGCTAGATGGCCTGTAGTCCACGTGAAAAAACATAATACCAGTGCCAAGGTAATTAACACATAGTGTTGAACCGATGTCTAATGACTTACTATTTACCCATAGATTAATGCATCTTTCAACTCTCAGAAGCTTCCTTTTAAAGCAAATGATGATTTATCCAAGAGACTACAAATGGCCAATGTGCAGAGAATAACAAGGTGCAGACTACTTATCTTTGAATAGGACCCATATCAAAATTCTTCCTACCAAGGTTCAAGGACCATTGTGGAAGAGCAGGAAGAAAGATTGTAGGAGCCAGGGAGGTAGATGAACCGAAGGAAACAAAGTGTTCTGAACAGGGCTTAAGTTACCCATATGAACTCTAGTAATGCTAACAACATGGAAAAATTCCACATAAGCTCAAGCCAGGCAAAATGCCAGACATAGAGTTAGGGAAGTAGATAAGAGATAACTCTGTGGAAATATTGATACCTGAGAAGTTCTGTGAAGGTTAGATTCATTCTTATTTAAGAGTGAGATACCTGCTTGGATGAACGAAGTGCAAAGTGCATTTGGGGACACAAATTTGAGTCCATAAGCCTGTATGTGTACACACACACACACACACACACACACACACACACAGGCACACACATACACACTGCTTACAACACAGAAATTTGGTGGGTAGGTTAGAAAGGGGAGTGTAGGAGGGTATTGAAATATGAACAAAATATATTTCATCCAATTAAAAAAAGCAAAGTTAAAAAATAATTGGAAAATAAAGTAATATGGATTTTCTTAATCCTATAATACATATTTTTATCTAATTCAAAATATTTAATACTAGATTTACCCTAAAAATTTAAATCTAAAAGCAATGTGAATATATGAACAGATATACAGAAATAACATAAATTCACATACAGTGAAGAAACATATAGGAAACAATTTCCTAAACATGGACCAAAGCTTAGTTAAACATATTCCACAGTGATATGTGAATACATTTTTCTTAAACCATGAAGATGACAATATGTGTGCATATCAGTAGTTAAGAGCCCCGACTGCTCTTGCAGAGGATCCGGGTTCGATTCCCAGCACCCACATGGCGGCTAAGAAGATCTTTAACTCCAGTTCCAGGGGAATCCGATGCCCTCTTCTTACCTCTGTGGCATTGCACAACACAGATGCACCAACCTACATGCAGACAGTACACTCATACACATAAAAATAATAAATAAATTAAAAAGTCCAAACCATTCTAAAGCTTTTATTTAATCAATTAAAAAATCCAGACATAATTGATTAAACACAGCAGATAAGGCAAATTTTCATTGTTTTCTGATGATGTGCCATAACAATCTCTCCCACAAAAATCAAAGAAGACTATTATAATTAATTACAGAATGTACTGGAACACTGAATAAAAATATACAAGTTAATATATTTTATGCATCAGCTTGATGTAGCTTGAAAAGTGTAATTAAATAAAGACATGTGGACAAGGTAAAATGGAATAAAAGCAGATTAATAAATAAAATAATTTCTAGAAAATTAAGGTACAATAAATATTTTTAATATGTAAAAATAAGTTGATCTTCATGTTGTGTAAAGTGGGAAGAAAATGGAAGGCTGTATGAAATGAATATGCTAAATAAATTATTGCCAGAACTGAGGAGAATTAAAAATAAAATGAGTGAAGATACTAATATACTGAATGATAAGTATAAATAAAAGATACTGGTAATAAATTATGATAAAACTTAAGTCCTGTATTAAGTATATATTTTGTTTGTTTTTGGTATTTTCGAGACAGGGTCTTCCTTTAGTCCCAGCTATCCTGGAGTTCTCTCTGTAGACCAGGCTGGCCTTGAACTCATAGAGATCCACCTGCCTCTGCCTCCCTAGTGCTGGGATTAAAGGCGTGGGCCACCATGACTGGCTAAGTATATTTTTACATTGTTGTATATAATGAATTTTTAGTAACATAAGTGCTATTTTATCTTAATTGTTAAAGAGAAAACAATAACTGATTATTTATATTACAAATATAAACATATTTGTGATGCTTCCAATAGCTTCTAAAATTGATTCAATAAAAACTATAGCCCTTATTGTGTTTATAAAGGAAAAGAGAAAAATTAAAACTTTGTCCCTTTGAATTATGAGTTTTTCTGATTGTGATAGCATAAGCTTTTAACTCTAGCATTCAGATGCCAGAAGCAGGAGGATTTCTGAGAGATTGAGGCCAAACTTGTCTGTGTACATACTAAGATTCAGGCCAGCTGGGATTCCAGAGGTTCTCTCCCTCCAAAAAATTATGACTTTCCAAAAATATTCACTATTAGTAGCAGTGAACTGTCATTTTCTAGCTGTAGGGATAAAGACTGTTATGGGACTGTGTGTGTGACTCTCCCTGGGCTTGCTGTGTAAGTATTTGCTCACTCAGCTATGTTCCAGTGTCATCATCATAAATATGTGCACAAAATTCTACCTAATGCTAAAGTTTTCTTGAAGACCAAGAGAGTAACTTAAGAAATATAATGCTATTAAAAGAATCAGGGCTGGAGAGATGGCCTAGTGGTTAAGAGCACCAACCACTCTTGCAGAGGACCTGGGTTCGATCCCCAGCACCCACATGGCAGCTGAGAACCATCTGTAACTCCAATTCCAGAACTCCAGTTCCAGGGGAATCCGACACCCTCTTCTGACCCCCAAGGCATTGCATGACACGGGTGCACAAACCTACATACAGACAGTACGTTCATACATGTAAATAAGTAAAATTAAATTTAAAAAAGAATCAAATCACTGTTGCACATTAAGTGTTGTAAACAAATTAGCTTTTATTGTTATAATATTTAAGGTTGAAATACTAATAAAGGGCAAATAAAGTTTTTAAAGAAGCCAATACTGCTTTAATATGTCCAATCATCTTTTTTTTTTCCTGGTGGCTTATTTATTTATTTTAATAATAAGTAATAAGTAATGAAAACAGCATCCTTCATGTAAAATCAATTTGGAAGCAGCTATGCCCAAACTTATATAGCCCAAGGTCCCCATTGTCCAGCTGGAGGGGCTTATATGTACAAGCATGTTGATCAAATAAGAGTCCAATCTATATTGCTGTAGTTTCACAATTCACTAGAATCGTACCTCTTACATTTTACCATGTCCCCTCTTCTGCAGATTGTTCCCTAGGCTTTAAAAAGGGGCACAAGTTGGGGAGAAGCAAAACAGTCTACTTTCTCTGGAGATGTCATTTTGGACTCTGAGAAGTTCAGGCTATTTCTTTTCATGGGTTGGCAGTTTATCCAGGAATAACCTTTTAATCCTACTAATGAAGCACAACCAATTAGATATACAGACATTTAAACAGTACTAATTATTATGGTAGGTTACTTTGGTATACACACAGATGTTTGGATGGTATCCTAATCCATGAACTATAGCTTTTCTGTAAAAGATGACAAGGTCTTACTGTGGCTTATAACATCTCCTAACCACTAGAGGACGTAAGCTTGTGGCATCATCCATGAATTATTCCCCCAAGGAGAGAGCTACTAGCCAATTATATTTGGGATATACAGACATATGGCTGCCACTGCTGCACAATATTTCCAGGCACGTGGGGTGTAGCTTATGGAGGAGGAGTCTTGCTTGATTCAAGGAGACCAATATTTGCTTTATTGATTTAGTGGCCTTTGGTAACACTCTCTGGCATTCTGGAGACCAACTGTACACTTGCAAGTGAGGTCTTAATACATCTTTCCCATGCTTACACCAGGTCTTCAACATCAGGGCCTTACCACCTCTGTTCTTGTAGGTATCCCAGTATACAGGCAAAAATCCTTTACCTTTTTGGGGCCTTGGATCCCCTAGCCATCATCTCCTTGGCAGAATAATCCATTGCTGATATCAGAGCTCCCCTTTAGTAATATATTTTGCTTAATTATGCAGCTTATAAAGACTTTAGTATTATATTTGGCTTTGAATAGAGAATTATCCTTTCACATATCCTATGTCTATTAGTCAATTAAAGAAAGCAGGTACACTGGTTTTATAAGAGATTACCCCCAGCCAGGCATGGTGGCATGCACCTTTAATCCTAGCACTTGGGAGGCAGAGGCAGGTGGATCTTTGTGAATTCAAGGACAGCCTGGTCTACAGAGTGAGTTCCAGGACAGCTGGGGCTGCAGGGAGACCCTGTTTCGAAAAGACCAAACCAAACAAAACAAAACAAAACAAAAAAAAATTACTTACCTCTATAACAGTAGGCTCTAATTTACAGTTAGGGAATGACTTCATTACCATCATGTTTCCTTTGTTCTATGAAAAGGAGATAAGAAAATCTTTCTTATTAAAACTTTGCAGCACCTGGAAGATAAAGTTCATTAGGACACATTATAAACAGTTGTTACAAATAGGATCCACAGAGGCTGCCTATAGCAGCCTGAGCCTTTTTTTCCTTTTAACATTTAAATGGATCAACTTTTCTGCTGGAATTTCTTGGTACATCCTGATCAATGAAAAGCTGTATCTTTTCTTTCTCCATTATGTCCAATCATCTTATTGATCAAATTGTAAGTTGCTGTAAATTTTAACTATCTTTAACATGATAACATCATTTCACACAATAATTAATTATTAACTATATTATTTACATTTAAAAGGTATAAAATATCAAAGTTCTCGGGATGTAAGCAATATATTTAATACTGGCTTGAAAAATTTGCAAGTTACAGATAAAATTAGTTTGAGAAAAATATAGATCATATCGATCATTATCTCTTTAGAGCATTTAATTTAATGTTTAAGTAACCCAGAACATTATAAAATGTGAATTAATGTTGGATTAACAAAATATGTATTTACAAAAAATCAAACATTTATAATAACTAACCATTGTGTAGCTGTTAAAATCATATTGACATGCATTAATTCAACTAATGTATTTTGCAATGATGCTTTATTTGTTCAATTATGGCAAATGGATCTGGTTTACATTTCATAAGTCATCATTCCAAAGCACTTCTGAATGTTTACAAGGTGCATTGCTTGGACTCAATTTATTTAACAGTGTCTTCTATCAAAACCCTAAAAAATCCTGCTCTATTGCATTTCAAGTTGTCATATAAAATTGCATTGTGAAGTTAAGAAACCTGTCAGAATAGTAATCAAAATCAACTTTTGTTGAGTTCTAGATTTGTAATATTTGGTTTTCAGATTTTTCTACCAAAATAAAGTATTTCCCTCTATGATTAAAACTGCCATGCCAGATGATAAACAACTCTAGAATTCATTGTGGTTCTAGTAATAACATGCAGTCATGAACTCATGGCTGGAAAAAAGATTTACTGTGTCTCTGAGACCAGCACAGATATTGGTGCTCTGCTATCTCGAGAAAATAGACAAGTAACCTTGTGGCAATGTCCTCAACCAAGACAACTCTAGACAATCAATGGTGCTGCAGGAGTAAGACACCATTTCCTCCAGGGACAAGCTCCCTGAGAGGTTATACAATCCCAGTGCTCAGTGGTAAACACATAGACATCTGAGCACCACAAAATGGACTCAGTATTGTGTGAGTGTGCATATATACATATGCGTAAAGACGTAATTAAGAAAGACGTAAAGAAATCCATAGGGAGTGTAGGGGAGAGCTGTGGATGAGATATAGGGGGGACAAATTCTCAGAAACAATTTTAATTGGAACACTAAATAAAAGAGTTTGAAGTTTCTTTGCTGTGAAATTCAGTAGAAGCCTAACAAAAGCAACATCAATCACAAATATTCAAAAATAATATGGTTCAACATTAAAAAAGTAAAACAAATGAGGGTAGTGATTAGTTTTATCTTTTTTTCCAATCATATTACTAACTTACAAGCAGCACAGAATGGTGATGGATGATTTCAGAGAAAAAGAAACAAAACCAACTACCAGCCAACCACCCAACCAATCAATCAACCAACAAACCAAGCCAAACAAACCCATCAGCCAACCAACCAACCAAACAAACAAACAAACAAAAATGAAAACCCAAGCACATTCCCAAAGAAACATGCGAATTTCAGAAATATTTGATCAAATGAATGCACTCAAGAGAATTCTTCTTAGTAATCAATAGTTTTTGTAAATTGACATTTATATGAATATTCCCGGTCTTTCAATTTACACATATTTGTCCCAGATTATATATAATACTTTGTTTCTACCTGAGAGTAACATTAGTAAAAAGAGTATATTAATGCATTGCAATGTCTGCAAATCACTTTCTATAATTTGAGTATTTACAATGAAAATTATGATCTATTATAAAGTATTGTATTAGTCATGGTTAATATAACTACAACACAAGAAAAAATATCCAATGCTCTTTGAAAAAGACACCTTGCATAATTTTAGGTTAACATGCAGGGATTCAACGCACATTTATTTATAGCATAATGAGAAATATCAAAAGGGAGTATCATTGATTAATTTATATTTTATTTAATTTGACAGGTTGGGAGCCAAGTCTTAACATATGTTACCTTGTAATACATTAAACAGTGTCAATGGGATCAAAATGTAATTTTATAAAAATAGGAAAAACCTTGACCATGTATAAGAAATTAAAAGCTAGTGCAATTACTCCACTGTAGATTCAATGACAAATTAAACATGACAAAGTAGAAACAAAATTAACATACTTTGAAATGAAAACATGTTTGCACTAATGGATTATTTTCTGCAGTCACCTGCCATCCTTATTTCAGTAATAATGGGGAAATCATTTTAATAAAGCTAGATGAAGCTGTAAACTGCAATATGAGGTGAGGTCGTTGATGTGATTATTGCTGTATCAATTCTTCCATCAGAGGATCCAATTTTCAAGGATCTGTGCCTTTTTACTGTGGATACATGGTATAGTTGAGACCTTTCCTAAAGTCTCCTCTTAGCAACAACATCAAATACTTAAGATTTATCTTTCCTCTACTCACAAATAATGGAAGCTTTCTTCCATTTGTAGGACAAAAAAAATGAACTTGAATTCCATATATGTTTCAAACAGACTCATTTGTATCTGAGGGAAATCCTTTCAACTGGAAATATTAGCTTACTCTACATTAAATTTTATATTGAATAATTATTATGATAATGCAAATTATTTATGTAAATTTTATGTACAAATAAATTTTCCATAGGTATTACTGATTATTATGAATGACCCATTTTTTTCCATACAGGGAAAATACATGAATATGAATAGAACACTTATTTTAATGTTTGGTAAGAATTTGTTATTGCTATTAGAAACTGCCTCTAGTGTCCAATCATCTCCAAAATATTATTGAAATTACCTAGAGATCAATTGAGTTGCTATGTTTTTCTTTTTCATATTAATTTTTTGGTCTTTTTTTAATTGAGGTTTTGTGTATTTCATACAAGATTTCTCAAATTTAGGCCCATTCACCCTTGCTTGCTCCCGATCCCATCAGAGCTCAAGCATTCTGCTATACGTGTCTCTCATCTTTTTCTCAGACTTTTTGCATTTTTAGGTGCAGAAGTTTACTGTTTTGGGGACAAGTTTATTGTTTCAATCAGTTCCTTGACTCAGTATTTGTTGTTGTTGTTGTTCCTTCCAATGTGTATCACACCAAACTATGCCTAAATACATGGCACACATATATCAATGTTATAAAGTCTGAAAATAAACTACAGGTCAATTTCCAAAACATGTTCATGGATTCACATTTTGCATTCAAGTAAAGAAAAACAATATTACTTTACATTCCTACATTACATAACAAGATGATGAGTAACATCAGGTGCTATATTTACTAAAAAAGTAATTATTCATTTGCCTTATAAAGAGATTGGGTGCTAACACCATACATCATTTATTTTTGTGGGACCGATTTACTTTACTTAGCATAATGGCTTCTCGTTCCATCCATTTACCTGCAAAGTTCATGATGTCATCTTTCTTTACATCTGCATAGAATTCCATTGTGTAGATGTACCTCATTTTCTTTATCCACTCATTTACTTTACTTAGCATAATGGCTTCTAGTTCCATCCGTTTACCTGCAAAGTTCATGATGTCATCTTTCTTTACATCTGCATAGAATTCCATTGTGTAGATGTACCTCATTTTCTTTATCCACTCATTAGTTGAGGTACATTTGTATTGCTACCATCTATTTGCTATTGTGAAGAGAGCTACAATAAACATAGATGTGCACATATCTCTGCAATAGGATGAGTCTTGTGGTTATATACCCAGGAGTGGTATATTAGTCAGGGTTCTCTAAAGAAATAGAATCAACAGAACAAATTATGTATCTATATCTATCTCTATCATCTATCATCTATCTATCTATCTATCTATCTATATCTATCTATCTATCTATCAATCAATCATCTATCTATCTATCTATTTATCTATCTTGATTTGCTTATGGGATAGAGTCCAAGGAGTCGAAAAAAGGGAAAAGCTGAGAATCCAGGCAGTTGCTCAGTCCACGAGGTTGGATGTCTCAGTAGTCCCAATGTGGTGCTGAAGACATGATGGTTTCTGGGAGATCTGCCCTTCTGAGTCCATGCTGGGATCCAAAGAGTTGATCATGGCAGCAAGACAAACTCACCAGTGAGAGAGAAGGCAAGCCACAGGAAAAAATGGACCAGCTCCCTCTGCCTTGGCCTTTTATACTGGCTGTGGCAGATGGTAACGCCCACATTTAAGGTGGGCCATCTGGCTTGAGGTAGTGCAATCGGAAGATTTCTTTCTCATATTTGTTCATTCCTAATCCAGTCAGGTTGACGCCCAGGATTAACTATCGCAAGTGGTATAACTGTGCAGGTGGTAGGCTCAATTTCAGGGTTTTTTTAAAAGTTTCTCCACACTACTTCCCATAGGGGTTGTATGAGTTTTCATTCCTACCAGCAATAGATGAGTGTTCCCCTTTCACCTCAACCACTCCAGAATTCGGTATCCTTTGTTTTCTTGATCATAGCCAGTCTTACTGGAAGAAAGATGAAATCTTAAAGTGGTTTTAATTTGCATTTCCTTAATTATTAGTGACATTAAACAGTTTTTAAACTTTTCTCAATCATCTTTATTTCTTAATTTGTGAAGTTTTGGTTCATCCCTTTACTCCATCCTTTGAGTGGGTCATTTGTTTTCTTATTCTTTTGTTGTTGAGTAGTTTATATACTCTGGGCATTATTGCTTTATCAGATGTATCACTGATGAAGGTTTCCTCCCACTCTGGGTTTTCTGCTCACTTATTTGATTGTTTCTTTTGCTGTATAGAAGCTCTTATATTTAATAAGGTCCCACTAGTCAATTTTCCTTATGTTTTGTGCAGCTGTTGTCTGATTTAGAAAGTCTTTTCCTACTCCTATATCTTGTAGATTACTGCCAAAGTTTTCTTCTATCATTTTCAGAGTTTAGGTTTTCATGTTGAGGTCTTTGATCCATTTGGAGTTGATTTTTGTACATGGTGAGAGGTATGGGCTTAGTTTTATTCTTCTACAAGTGATCTAGTTTTGCCAGTAACATTTGCTGAAGATGCTGTCTTTCCTCCATTGAGTCCTCTTAGCACGCTTTTCAAATACGAGGTGGCTGAAATTGCATGTGCTCAACTTTGGATCTTCAGTTAGGTTCCATTGATCTATGAGTCTGTTTTTGTGCCAATAATAGGCTATTTTTATGACTATAGTTCTGGAAGATCCTTTGAAGTCTGGTACAGTAATCCCCCTATATTTCTCTTTTTGTTCAGGGTTGCCTTGGCTATCCGGGGTCTTTTGTTTTTCCACATGAATTTTAGGATGTTTTTCTCTGGATCTGTGAAGAAGCTCATGGGGATTTTAATTGGGATTGCATTGAATCTGTATATAAATCTGGGTAGAATGGACATTTTTACTGTATTAATTCTTCCAATCCATGAGCATGCGAGGTTCTTCCATCTTCTGATATCTTCTTCAGTCTCCCTTAAGGATTTAAAATTTTTGTTGTAGAGATTTTTAGTATCTTTGGTCAGGTTTGTTCCTAGATATTTTATTTTTTGAGGCTACTATGAATGGTCAGGGCTCCTTGTATTCCTTGTATTCTCCAGGTGTTTGTTATTGGTATAAAGAAAGGCTACGAATTTTTCTAGTTTATTTTTTTTTTTTAATCCAACACTTTACTGAAAGTGTTAATTGTTTCAATAAGTGTTCTGGTGGACTTTCAGGCATCCCAAAAAGGGATAGTTTGACTTCCTCTTTTCCAATTAGTACTGCTTTATTGTTTCTCGTCCTTTTGGCTAAGATCAAGTGTAGTATCTGTTCTTATCAGTTTAATATCTGAGATGTCCTCTATCCAATTAGTACTGCTTTAATTTCCTTTTCTTATCTTACCGCTCTTGCAAGAATTTCAATCACTATATTGATAAGGAGTGGGGATGTGGGCAGCCTTGCCAGGTTCCTGACTTTAAGGGGAACACTTCTAGGTTTACCCATTTAGGATATTGTTGGCTGTAGGTTTGTTGTTTCTGGCTTTAATTATGTCAAGGAATGTTCCCTCCAGTCCAATTCTCTCTAAGACTTAAAACACGAAGGCATGTTGAATTTTGTCAAAGGCCTTTTCTGCATCTATTGAGATGACCATGTGGCTTTTGTCTTTCAATCTATTTATGTGCTTTATGATGTATATTGATTTACATATGTTTAACCATCCCTGCATCTCTGGTAAAAATATGACTTGATCTTTTTGGTGTGTGCCTGCATGCAGTTTGCATGTATTTTGCTGAGAATTTTTGCGTCATCTATGTTCATTAATGAAATAGGTGTATAGTTTCCTATTTTAGTTGTATCTTTGCCTAGTTTTGGTATTATAGTGATGCTGGCTTCATAGAAGGAATTTGGGAGATTTCCCTCTCTTTCTATCCTCTTGAATAGTTTGAGTAGTAGTGGCTATAGGTCTTCTTTAAATGTCTCACAGAATTCTACCATGAATCCATCTGGGACTGGGCTTTTTAGTTGGGATTTTTTTTTAACATGGTTTTAATTTCCTCATTTATTATGGGTATGTTTCAGCTGTTGATCTCTTCCTGGTTAAGTTTTGGTGAGTTTCATGATTTCTGATATTCATCAATTTCTCTTAGGTTTTCAAATTTAGTAATAAGTTTTTGAAGTATTCCCATATGATTGTCTGAATCTTTTCTCTATCTGTCATGATGTTTCCATTTTCATCTCTAATTTTGTTGATTTGGAGTTGCTCTTTCCTTCTTTTGATCAACTGGACTAGATTATCTATATATCCATGTATCTATATATCTACATATATATGTATGTATGTATGTATGTATGTATGTATGTATCTATCTATCTATCTATCTATCTATCTATCTATCTATCTATCTATCTATCATCTATCTTGTTCATCCTTTCAAAGTACCATTACTTGGATTCATTGATTTTTTTTTTGTGTGTGTGTGTGTGTACTGTTTTCTTTGTTTCTATTTCATTGATTTCCACTCTAATGTTTGTTATTTCTTCCTGTCTGTTGGTTTAAGATTCAGTTGTTATTGCCTCTCAAGTGTTTTTATTGGCAATGTTAGATCATTTATTTGTGATTTTTCTGCTTTCTTAATGTAGATACTTAGGGCTATACATTTTTTCCCTTTTAGAACTGCTTTTAAAGTGTCCCATAAGTTTTGTTTTGTTGTATCATCACTTTCATTTAGTGCCAGGAATGATTTTATTTCTTTTGTTATTTCTCCTTTGACCCAGTCATTATTCAGTAGTGTTGTTTAGTCTCCATGTGTTCTTGTAGCTAGTAGGGCTCTTACTGGTGTTAATGTCAAGCTTTATTGCTCTGTGGTCTGATAGGATGCATGAAATTATTTCTTTTTTTTTGTATTTGTTGAGGTTTGCTCTGTGTCCCAGTTTATGGTTGTTTTTGGAGAATGTTTCATGGGGTGCCAAGTAGAAAGTATATTCTTTGGTGTTTGGGTGGATTATTTAGTAGATGTTTGTTATTTCTATTTGGTGTATCATACTGTTCAGTTCATATGTCTCTCTTTATACTCCTTGTCCAGTTGACCTGTCTGGTGGGCTTAGTGGTTTATTGAAGATTAATCCCAGCACACTAAAAGTGTGCTGGGCTTAATCTATGCCTTGAAATCTTGCAAGATGAAGTTTGGTGCACTAGTGTTTGTTGACTCTATATTTATGAATAATTTTTTTAAATGTGAAATCTTCATGGTTGATTGATCCTTCATAATTACTGTATATGGGTGGAAGGTATATATTCATATTTTAGAGTAATATAAAGTTAAATGGAAAAATGTGAATTTTTAAATATATTTCAGAATTAACATACAGTTTATTTCTGGAGCACATTGTTCTGGTACACTTTTTACATTTATATAGACATATTTTGGAGCAATAGAAATGTGAGGGAACAGCAACATAAAGACTGGGTCAAAGAACACTTAAACTCAGCCCAAAACAATAAACCTCTGCACAGAAAAACTTTAAAAATACTGAGAGAAAGATGCAGGGTATTTATGGCAGAATGCATGTACTGGGGTAGGGTGGGGAGCACAGGGAAAGGGACTATATCTAAATTGAACTGAAAAATGATGTACGAAACACACTAAATGTCAATAAATGCATTTTATTTAAAAAGAGAAAGATGTAGTGACCCTCTTCATCTCTTCTGATTAGTGTTATTTTGAAATCTATTTGGTCTGATATTAATCTACCAAAGCCTGCTTGTTTTATAATATAGTTTGCTTTGAATATTTTGTCCATCTTTCATCTTAAGATGGTACCTGTCACTGAAGGCGAGATGTGATTCTTAGACAACAAAAAGATGACTTCAGTTTCTTAATCTATTTTCTCAGCCTGTGTTTTGTGATTGGGGGTTCAGACCATAAATATTCAAGGTTAATATTGAGAAACGTATATTGCTTCCCTACAATTTATTTTCTGTTTGCATTTTCACTCATTTCTTGTATTTCTGGGGTTATTCCTTCATTAATTACTGTCTCTTCCCACTTAGGGATAGCTGCTCTTTCCTCTGTCCTCTGAATTGCTTGGGGTATTTTCTGTAGTGTTGGTTTTCTATAAATGTATTATTTCATCTTGTTTATATTATGGAAGATTTTCCATTCTCCTTCTATTATAACTGACATTTTTTGCTGGGTATAGTAACCTGGACTGGTCTCTATAGTCATTTAGTACTGGGAATATGCTGCTTCAAGCTCTTCTGGCTTTCATTGTTTGCATTGAAAAGTCAGCTGTAATTCTGATGGGTTTTCCCTTATACTTGTTCTTTTCATGTGGCTTTCAGCATTCTGTCTTTGTTTTGAGCATCTAGCATTTGATTATGATATGATGCGGGGAATTTCTTTTTTGATCTTGTCTATTTGGTGTTCTATGTGCTTCTTGTATTTGTGGGGATGTCTTTTTTCAATTTGGGGAAATTTTCTTCTATAATTCTGTTGAAGATCTGACACATACCATTATGCTGGTATTCTTCTCCTCCCTCTATATCTATGATGCAGAGGTTTGGTCTCTTCATGGTGTCCAACATTTACTGATTATTCTACTCTTGTGTTTTTCCAAAAAAAAAAAAAATTCATAGTCTTTGCTTGAGCTCTCCAGTTCTTCCATGTTATCTTCTAGTCTTGGTATTCTAAGTTCTGCTTCATCCATTCTGTTTACTGAGGCTTTCTCCAGCCCTTTCCTGTTGACTGGGTAAATGTTTGATTTCCTTTTTTATGATTTATTATTATTTTTTCACCAATGTTTTATTGAAGCTCTGTGCACTTCATAAAAAATTATATTACAAATCAAATCTAGACCTAGCCCCCTCCCTGCCCTCCCACCCTACCAGAGCTCATGCATTTTGACAAACATGGTTTTTGTCTTTTTTCTCGGTCTCTTTTAAAACTTTCAGTGCAGAAGTTTGCTGTTTTGAGCAGAAGTTCACCATTTCAGACAATTCTTTGACCCAGTCTTTTTGTTGTTGTTTCTTCCAATTTGCATCATGCCAAAATATGTATATATGAATGCCACATATATCATAGGTTTTAGCATCTTCAGCTTATGATTTTTTTATTAGGCTGACAGATGTCATGTTTGAAGGCTCCTCCTTGGCAATCCCAAACCACCATCAGTTCTGCCCTTGTGTTCCACACTGGGGTTTTTCCTTCCCATGGTCACCAAATGAGTTCCAGTAAGCACCACGTCCTGTCTTGATCTACCTATACTGGTCTCCATGATACAGCCTGGGTAGTCCAACAATAGCAGTCTATACTACGAAGAGGCAGAAACCCCAGTTCAGTCTCAACAGTCCCCATCTGGCACTGAAGGTTTGGAGGATTCTTGGAGAGACATGAGTCATCAGTCTATATTGGAAGATTGAAAAGTTGTGTCTTCTCACGTCTTTGAAGGATGGCAAAAGCAGCGGCAGTCACAGACTTGCTACACTTGCCAGTAGATAGGCAAAACAATCTCTCTCTCTCTCTCTCTCTCTCTCTCTCTCTCTCTCTCTCTCTCTCTTACTTTTTGTCATTTTACTAACATCTCAAGTTTTATAGCTGAAGTACAATTTCTCAGAACATATTATTTATATATTTCCGGTTACACTTTCCTTTTGGACGTTTAAGGCCACACAGTTAGCCTAGATTAACCAGGGTGTTTGTTTTCTCAAGGTCAGTTGAGGATCTTGTCCTCAATGGTCCCTCAGATTTTTGGGGGGGTGGGAGGGAGGCTCTGGCTCCTTTTGGCTTTTCAATCACCAGTTGCATCCACTCAAGGATAAAGTTCGGTCTTGTTAGACCAGGCTTCCCTTTTGGAAGCATGAGCAGACTTTCCTCTGTATAGATTGGACACTGGCTGAAGTACCATTAGTGGATATCCAAGACCTCCCTGCACAGAAAGACTGGTGACTTACATTTGCAAGACATTTCAAGAGATGCCCCCATGCATAGTCCTCTGGGACTTAGTTGACCTCTGAGGGCAAGGAACAAAGGCATCAATTAAGACCCTCAGCCAAATGGGTATGGGCATTAAGTATGGTTGTTAAGCATCCATATAGTCTAAGTTACACTAGCCTGATACTTTTAACTACTCTGTAATATTTTAGAAAATGCTTGGACAAAAGCTCAAGCAGCCTTGTATAAGAAATACTAAGAAGCACTGCCATAAAATAAGCACTGTGGTTAGACATAAGGTCATGACAAACTAGTTTTTTCCGCATCCCTTTGATCTTATATTACTCTAAAATATGCATACATATCCTTCATCCATATACTAAAAATTCCTAACTCTGAAAATAAATGGTAGCTTAGTTCTAGAACCTGTTAAGGGATTGACAATATAAGAGCACAGTTGTTTTCAGATCACATACAGGAGGCTCACCTTTACAACTAGGTAATTAGCACTAGATTCCACAGAAGAGGGATACCTTTCCTCATTTGTTTTCCTGGGACTGTGTTTACTTCAATTAGCATGATATCTTCTAGCTCCATCCATTTACCTGCAAAGTTCATGATGTTGTCTTTCTTTTCCGTTGCATAGAATTCCATTGTATAGAAGTACCACATTTTATTTATCCATTCCTCCACCGAGGGGCACTTGGGTTGGTTCTAGCTCTTTATTATTGTGAAGAGAGCTGCAATAATCATGGCTGTGCGTGTATCTCTGTGGTAAGATGAGTCCTGTGGGTATATACCCAGGAATGGTATGACTGGGTAAGGTCGCAAGCTCATTTTGGTTCTCCACACTGCTTTCCATAGTGGCTGTATGGATTTACATTCCCAACAGCAGTGGAGGAGAGCTCCCCTTTCCCCACAACCTCTCCAGCACCTGGTATCATTTGTTTTCATGATCCTAGCCAGTCTTATCGGAGTGAGATGATATATTAAAGTGGTTTTAATTATAGAGATGTTGAATACTTTTTAAGATGTTTCTCAGCCATCTTTAATTCCTCACTTTTGAAGTTGCTGTTCAGCTCTTTGATCCATCTATTGAGTGGGTCATTTGTTTTCTTTCTTCCTTGTTTTTTGAGTAGTTTATTTATTCTGGAAATCAATGCTTTGTCACATGTATCTGCATGAAGGTTTCCTCCCACTCTGTGGGTTTTCTCTTCACTTCCTTGATTGTTTCTTTTGATGTACAGAAACTTTTGAGTTTAATGAAGTCCCATTTGTCAGTTGACCTTATTTCCTGCTCAGCTGCTGTCTGATTTAGGATGTCTTTTCCTATGCCTTTGTCTTTTAGGCTGCTGCCTAGTTTTTCTTCTATCGCCTTCAGAGTTTGGGGTTTCACGTTGAGGCCTTTGATCCATCTGGAGTTGACATTTGTACAGGGCGAGTGGTAGTGGTTTAACTTTATTCTTCTACAAGTGGTGATCCAGTTTTGCCAAAACCACTTGCTGAAGATGCTTTCTTTTCGCCATTGTGTCTTTTTGGCCCCCTTGTCAAATATGAGGTGGCTGAAATTGTATGTGCTCAAGTATGGAACTTCAGTTTTGTTCCTTTGGTCAACAGGTCTGTTTTTGTTCCAGTACCAAGCTGTTCTTATGACTATAGCCCTGTAGTATAGTTTGAAGTCTGGTATAGAGATCCCTCCTGTATTGTTCTTTTCACTCAGGGTTGCTTTGTCTATTTGGAGTCTTTTGTTTTTCCAAATGAAATTAAGGACTTTTTCTCCCCAAGCCTGTGAAGAAACTCTTGGGGATTTTAATTGGGATTGCATTGAATCTGTATACTAGTTTGGGTAGAATGGACATTTTTACTATATTTCCAATCCATGGGAGGTCTTTCCATCTTCTGACATCTTCTTCAATTTCTTTCTTGGGGGTTTAAAACGCTTTTGCTTTTTTTTTGTAGAGATCTTTGGTATCTTTGTTTAGGTTTGTTCCTAGGTGTTTTATTGTTTTTTGAGGCTTTTGTGATTGGGAAGGTCTCATTGTATAACTTTGTCAGTTGCTTGTTGTTTGTGTAAAGAAAGGATACTGATTTTTCTAGGTTAATTTTGTATCCTGCCAATTTTCTGAAACTCTTAATCTTTTCTAGGAGTTTTCTGGTAGAATTTTTAGTATCCTTTAGGTAAACAATCATATCATCAGCAAAAAGGAATAGCTTGACTTCCTCTTTTCCAATTAGTACTCTTTTAATTTCCTTTTCTTGCCTTATTGTCTTAGCAATTGCATCAAGCACTATATTGAAGAGGAGGGGTAACAGGGGGCACCCTTGCTGTGCTCCTAACTTTAAGGGAAATACTTCTGTCTTTGCTCCATTTAGGATGATGTTGGCTGTGGGTTTCCTGTATATGGCTTTGATTACATTGAGGAATGATTCCTCCAATCCATTTCCCTTTAGGACTTTAAGCATGAAGGGATGCTGGATTTTGTCAAAGGCTTTTTCTGCATCAATTGAGATGATCCTGTGTTTTTTGTCTTTCAGCCCATTTATGTGCTTTATGATATTTATTGATTTCCATATGTTGAACCATCCCTGCATTTCTGGTATGAATCCAACTTTTTCATGATGGATGATCTTTTTGGTGTGGATCTGTCCTCAGTTTGCAAGTATTTTGTTGAGAATTTTTGCATCTGTGTTCATTAATGAGATGAGTCTATAGTTCTCTTTTTGGTTTTATCTTCGCTGGTTTTGGTATTAGAGTGATGCTGGCTTCATAGAAGGAATTTGGGTGATTTCTCTCTGCTTGTATCCTCCTGAATAATTTGAATGATAATGGATGTAAGTCTTTTTGAAATGTTTTATAGAATTCTGCCATGAAACCACTTGGGCCTGGGCTTTTGTCAGTTGGGAGGTTTCTTATTACGTCTTCAATTTCTCCATATATTATGAGTCTGTTTAATGTGTTGATCTCTTCTTGGTTTAGCATTGGTGATTCCCAAGATTTCAGATATTTATCCATTTCTCCTAGGTTTTCAAACTTGGTAAAGTATAGGTTTTTGAAGTATTCTCATATGATTATCTGGATCTTTTCATTGTCTGTTGTAATATTTCCCTTTTTGTCATAGATTGTATTGATTTGGAGTTGCTCCTTCTTTCTTTTGGTTAACTGGGATAGAAGTCTGTCTATCTTGTTTATTCTTTCAAAGAACCAACTTTTGGATTCATTGATTTTTTTTTTTTTGTATTGTTTTCTTTGTTTCTATTTCATTGATTTTTGCTCTTATTTTTGTTATTTCTTCCTGTCTGTTGCATTTAGGGTTCATCTGTTGTTGTCTCTCAAGTGTTTTTATCTGCAGTGTTAAGTAATTCACTTGTGTTTTTTCTGTTTTTCTAACATAGCCATCCAGGGCTATAAACTCTTAGGACTGCTTTTAAAGCATCCCATAAGTTTTGTTGTGTTGTATTGTCATTGTCATTCAGTTCCAGGAATGATTTTATTTCTTTCTTTATTTCTTCCTTGACACATTCATTATTCAGGTGTGTGTTGTTTACTCTCCATGTGTTCTTGTAGATAGTGTGGTTTATCCTGGTGTTGATATTGAGCTTTATTACACTGTGGTGTGATAGAATGCTTGAAAATATTTCAATCATTTTGTATTTGTTGAGGTTTTTTCTTTGTCCCTGTATGTGCTCGATTTTCAAGAATGTTCCATGGTGTGCTGAGTAGAAATTGTATTTTCTTGTATTTGGGTGGAATATTTGGCAGATGTCTGTGTGGTGTGTTTGGTGTATTGTGTCATTCAGTTCAGATGGCTCTGTTTATTCTTTGTCTGGTTGACCTGTCAAAAGGGCTCAGTGGAGTATTGAAGTCCCCTATTATGAGTGTGCTGGGGTTTATCTGTGCCTTGAAGTCCTCTAGAATTTTCTTTATAAAGTTTGATGCATCAGAGTTTGGTGCATATATATTCATGATTATGAAATATTCATGAAGTCTATTTTGTCTGCTTTTAAAATAGCAACACCTGCTTTCTTTTTGGTACCATTTGCTTGGAATATTTTTTTCCATCCCTTCACCTTAAGTTGGTGCCTATCCTTGAGAGTGAGATGGGTTTCTTGTACACGGCATATAAATGGGTTCTGTTTCCTAATCCAATTTCCCAGTCTATGTCTTTTGATTGGGGAGTTTAGTCCATTGATACTTAAGGTTATAATTGAAAGATGTGTGTTTCTTCCTTTCATCTTATTATCCATTTGCATTTCTGGTCTAGGTTTCTACTTCTGCAGTTATGCTTTTATTAATTTCACTTCCTAGTTGCTTGGGGATATTTGCTCCTCTCTTTTGTCCTTTGATTTGCTTCAAGTATTACCTGAAGGGTTGGTTTTCTGGACATGTATTCTATCATCTTGTTTATGTCATGGAAGTTTTTTCTCTCTCCTTCAACTATAATTGATATTTTTGCTTGGTATAGTAACCTGGGTTGGCATCTATTGTTCTTTAACACTGGAAAGCTTTGCTCCATGTTTGTTTTGCTTTCATAGTTTGCACTGAGAAGTCAGTTGTAATCCTGATAGGTTTCCCCTTATATGTAACTTGTTTTTCTCTTGTGGCTTGCAGAATTTTGTCTTTGTTTTGGGCCTCTAGCATTTTAACTATGATATGGCATGGGGAGTTTCTTTTCTAATCTTTTCTATTTGGAGTTCTATGTGCTTCTTGTATTTGTATGGGTTTATCTTTTTTTAGTTTGGGGAATTTTCATCTATTATTGTGTTGAAGATCGGATCAATACCATTCTCTTGGGATTGTTCTCCTTCCTCTATCCCTATGATGCAGAGGTGTGATCTTTTCATAGTGTCCCACATTTCGTGGTTGTTCCACTTTTGTGTGTTTTTAAAATTTTCATAATCTTTACTTGAGCTTTTAAGTTATTCTGTGTTATCTTCCAGGTCTGATATTCTTTGTTCTCCTTCCTCCATTTTACTTCTGAGGCTTTTTCCACTCCTTTCCTCTTGATTGGATGACTGTTCAGTTTCCTTTTTCATTTCATCCTGTGATTTCTTTAGTATTTCCACTTCCTTTTGGAGCTTCTCAATCTCTTCCTGTAGCTCCTGGCTTATATTGTTGGTTTCCTTTTTCAGTGTTTCCACTTCCTTTCATAGTTTGTCATTCTCTCCCTCTAGTTCTTTCTCGTGTTTGTCACTCTCTCCCTCTAGGTCTTTGTTGAGTTTTTCATTGTCATTCCTTAGTTCTCTGACTTGTTCTTTAAATTCTTTGATTTCTTTGAATATATCTGCAAGTATTCCTCTAATATCTGTGTTGTGGGACACCCCCAGGGAAATCCCACTGTAGGAATCTCCCACTGGGTTGGTAGAGCTTGGTGTGGAATTATCCTGCACCTTTCCCATGTTGTCCCTTTGCTGTGTCCCTGGCATGTGTGTTTCCCTTTGCCTATATTCTGATGTGAATCCCAAATTCCTCTTCACTGTGTTGAAGGCTTGCTTTGCTTGCCTCCTTCAAATGCTTTTTTTCCCTGTTTTTTTTTTTTTTTTTTTTTTTTTTTTTTTTTTTTTTTTTTTTTTTTTTTTTTTTTTTTTTTTTTTTTATGGAGTGTTGACTTGTGCAGGTTTCAGGCTTTCAATTTTGTTTATATATTGGAAGTTTAACTCATTCTCCCCTTTCTGTTCTGAAGTACCCACTTGGGTACTCCCTTAGCAATTCCAGTTGGGGGGTTTGGGGAGGAAGGGGGATATTCCTTGCTTAGCTTCCCCAGGTATTCTGTGCTTCAGGAAGTCCTGGGAAATCCATGATCTAAGCTCTGTGCACTCCTTGATTTCCTTTTTTATTTCAGCTGGAGTTTTCTTTAGTATTTCCATTTCCCTCTGGCATTTGGCATTCTCTCCTTCTAGATATTTGATTCACTTGTCTGTATAATTGGTTTCCTTTTTCCTATCAGCGTGGGATCTCTTTAGTATTTCTATTTCCTTCTGTGTTTTTCATTGCCTCCCTTTAGTTCTTCGATTGTTCTTTATATGGCTTGATTTCTTTGAGTGTGTCTCTGATTGTTCTTTTAAGATCTGTGTCCTTGGCTACCACTAGGGAGATCTCATTGCTGGGGTCTTCTATGGGACTGATAGAGTTTGATGGGGATTTATTATGTGCTTTTCCCACTTTGCTGATTTTCCACCATGCTTTTGGCATGTGGACTTGATTTGTTTGTAATCTGATGTGAAATTCACGTGTTTCTTCCTTGTGTTGAATGCCTGTTCCTCTAGTTTGGCTGAGTGGCGGGTTTGTTGTCTCTTCCGTTACCTTGTGCCCTAGAGTCACTACTGCTGTTCCCACTAGGATGTTGGCTCCTTTTGGGGCCATGGCTGGCAGCTGGGTTCATTCTTCATGTTCCCAATCTGGTCCCCACTGAGGTCCACAGACTCTCACCCAATATACACCAGAAACTGAGGTGCTGCTGGCAACCAGGGTGCAGTCTATGTATCCTCAATCTGGTTCCCACCATGTAGCACAGACTCCAAGTTGCTTTTAATAATATTTTATTAGCTTATTTTCTTCTCAGAGACTTTATCCTGTAAAATACTCAAAATAACATGTACTTTTGAGCTTTTCATTGATGGCAATTTAAGCTGCTTGTTCGTTTAACTTATAAGCATATTTTTTAATTTTATTTATTTTTTATGTATATGAATGTACTGTCTGCATGTAGGTTTGTGCACCTGTGTCATGCAAAGCCGCAGAGGTCAGAAGAGGGCATCAGATTCCCCTGGAACTGGAATTAAAGATGGTTCTCAGTCACCATGTTGGTGCTGGGGATCAAACCTGGGTCCTCTAGAAGAGCAGTGCTCTTAACTGCTAGCCATCTCTTCAGCCCCACAAGCATAATTTTTATTCTATGTCCCCTTTAATAACAGTAACTACCAATATAAAGAGCAGATGTTTGATGTATATTTCCTGTAAATACCATGATGTTCAGACTGTAAAGACTAGTGTTGCTGCTGATCTCTCCACCAAATCCCAGATTCTTCCTTTCTCTTTTGTTCTAGAAGACAGAGAGAAGCCATGCCTGGTGGTGCATGCCTTTAATCCCAGCACTCGGGAGGCAGAGGTAGGTGGATCTCTGTGAGTTCAAGGCCATCCTGGTCTACACAGTGAGCTCTAGGCCAGTTGAGACCAATGGGAGACCCTGTCTCACAAATACCAAAAGAAAATGGCAGACAGAAAATATTTTTCCTGTAGATCATCTGACAGTTTGGATTTAATCTGAGATAAAAATAAGATTAATCTTTCATTCATATCTTTTAAGAGAGGAGGTTGCTTTATTTATTTATTTATGTGCATTGCTGCCAACTACAAACAAACAAACAAAGAAACCAATAGGACAATGAGTTCCCCAAGATGACAGAATAGAAACATAATATGTTATTTATCCAGTATGGAGACTTCTTAAAATATTCATTCCTTTCCATAAAGAATGGGCTCTAGAATCAATCCACCACTTACTTTTAGACTCTGTATTTACTGTATATGTGTGGAAAGTATGTATTCATATTCAAGAGTAATATAAAATTAAAGGGGGAAATTGTGAATTCCTAAACATAAAAAAAAAAAGACTGAGAGAAAGATTCAGGACAGTTATGGAAGAATGCATGATCTGGGGTAGGGTGGGGGGAAAGAAAAGGAGAATATGCCTAAACAAAACTGAGAAATGATGTCTAAAATATACAAAAATCAATAAAAGCATTATAAAAAAGAAGTAACATATTTTTTTTTTCAGTTTGTCTGTTTCACAAGAATATAGACGTAGTTACTGGAAGTAAGGAGTTGCTACATGCAATTAAAACTCCATAGGCCTTAACATATGTGGTGGTTTGAATGAGTGTCCCCCATAGGCTTTAAGTGTTCAGACATTTTGTCTCCAGTTGGTGGCACTGTTTTTGGAGGTCTTAGAAGGTGTGGCGGTGCTAGAGGAAGTATGTCACTGGGGGCAGGCTTAGTGAGTTTAACAAGCCTTGTGGTCTCCAGTCATTCTCTCTGTTTCCTGTGTTCTTTGCAAGATGTGACCCTCAGGGTTGGTTGCTGCTCCAGCTCCAGCCGCCATGCCTCCCACCACAATGGACTCTAATTCCCTGGAACAGTCAATTGTAACCTCAAATAAACTCTTCCTTTTATAAGTTCTTTGGTCATGGTGTTTATCACAGCAACAGAAAAGTGACTAATACAACATATATGGCAGAATGCATAAAATCCAGTGGGGGTTTATGGGGGATGCAGATGGGGCTAATGTATGATTACGATTTATTCTATGAAAGGCAGAAAAAATTAAAATATACATTAAAAAGTTCTGGAACTGGCTAAACTGTTTACAATGTAGAAGAAAATGAACTTTGGAAAGTAAAAGATGCACTCAAACAATGATAAACCTGTGATAAATCTGTCCTAAGTCAAAAGTTAGAAAGCAGTATATTTTGGTCTTTTGACCTATAGAATTTGAGGAAATATCCTAGAAGGTCACTTTCCTTAACTTATTTTCTGAACTTTCTATCCAGTTATCATGAGATAAACTTACACTGAAGTTGATAGTTTTCCAGCAAAGGAAGAAAATTAAAAAAAAAAAAAATAGACTAAACAATGAGAATTCCAGAGCTGGAAAGTGCAAGCTCAGTGATGTGGTCTTTTTCTAACATGTTTTCACTGTTGCTATTTTTTTTTTTTTTTTATTGAACACTTGGACAACTCATGCAATGGTTCCCAAACTCAGCTTCCCCATGCATCAACCCCTCAAAAGAGCCCTGGTTCTTACAGTCTTTCTGCCCTTTCTTCAAAATTTACCTCTGAACTGTGGGTAGGTGCAGTTTATTGTGGGGGCCCTGTATTAGTCAGGGTTCTCTAAAGAAACAGAAGCAGCAGGACGAATATATAGCTATACACAATTTATTGATTTGCTCATGTGACAGAGTTCAAGGAGTCCAACAGTAGCTGTGCTGCGCTGGAGAGGCTGAGAATCCAGGGAACTGCTCAGTCCACAAGGCTGGATGTCTCAGTAGTCCCAATCTGGTGCTGAAGGCACGACGGATTCCAGTAGATCTGCCGGTCTCAGTACACGCTTGGATCCGTAGGGTTGATCACAGCAGCAAGACAAACTCACCAGTGAGAGAGAGGCAAGCCACAGGAAAAAAGGGACCAGATTCCTCTGGCATGGCCTTTAATATTGCCTGCCAGCAGAAGGTAATGCCCACATTTGGGGTGGGCCATGCAGGTTGAGGTAGTCCAATCCGAAGATCCTTTTTCTCTTATTTTTTCTTTAGTCCAGTCAAGTTGACACCCAAGATTAACCATCACAGGCCCCTTTCAGGTACACACTCTGGAGGCTCCCCTTCTTTGGAGGTTGACTAGTTGTGGTTTTCTGTTTGCATCATGCTCTATTGCGTATGGAGCCATTATTGGTGAGAAATTGGGAGGAGCACTCCTATTCTCTCTGTCCATCACTCTGTGTGTAGGGATCAATTGTAGATGTGTCTCCTAGGAATGGGGATTTTTCCAGATGATGATCTACATCTGAAACGTTGTCAGATTCTGCAGTGGTTTCTATCTTTTACTAAGAGTAGTTTTTTTGATGAGTGGCATATGATATGCTTGTCTGTAAATATGATTCCATAGTTAATGTAGGATAAGAAAGTTTATTTCTGTGACCCTGGTAGGCTTTCTTCTTGGCTATATGTCCTCTCCAGCCCTGTGCAATTGGCTGAGTTTACAGAGGCTCTCATGGGTTTACTCCCATTGAGAGGGCTCCAAGTCCATTTAGATAGCTGTTGACCATCTTCCAGATAACAGTTCCTCTACTGCACCAATAGTTAGTCAGGAATCTCATCATGGTTGTTAAGTTAGGCACAGGGTTGTACCATTGATTGTTTTTCTCTCATAGCAGTGGGCACATTCTCAAGCATTGTGAGTGCTTAACTTCAGATAGTAAAGTTCTAGGTCAGTTCTTGTTCCCTTAATCTAAGTCCTGTACTGAAGCATGTCCTGTTCTGACAAGTACGGTCTTATTTTCTATTTCTGGTAGATAGATAATCAGGAACTTTGCAGATAGCCTGCTTTGTTTTGAGAGTCACTTGGATTGCTGTTACCAACCATTCAAAGGGAGGTATCCTCTGTCTTGCAGTGTGTTCCCAGCCACACAGCCACCAGATTGCACAACCTGTAGACTAATATTCAGACAGTGTATGTGAATTTCTCATGGGGACTTGGGGGCATCACATTACACTTTGGGTGTCCTAGCCTCTCATGTTCCAATCACCTCTATTCTTTCTTCTCTCTTATCACTCCCCTCGTCCTTCCCCAGCTCCAGGACCCCCATCATCCTCCCCTCCCCTTTCATCACCTTCCCCTCCTCCCATCATACTCCTGTTTATTTCCCCCTCCTCTCCTGCCAACCCAACACCTCTACCCTCCCGACCTCCATCCTAGTAATGTGTTCCTTACTGTCCCCCTGTTTCAGGATTTTTCTTAAATAACAAGTCTGTATATTCTGTGATAGGTTAGATCACACTGAGATTAACAACACATTGCTTAAAAGGAACATTGAATTTTTATTTGCTAACACCACACTGCTTACTAGTAAAACAGGGAGTACATTAAAAGTATAGTACATTCAATAACAATATGATTTCAACTCTGAGGAATTTTGACTTCTCCTATGTTTTGCTTTCAGTGTATATTTTTACCAATCTGCTTTTCTAGTTAACTGTATTATCTACTCTAGCTTGTCATTTTTAATGTTTCTTTTCATTTACCTTTTTTTCAACTTTTGATATCCATTTATATCATGTTAAAGTAACTCTCTCTTGTTTCTTAATTATATAATTTTGTTTTGTTTTTGTGCTCAATAAACAAGAAAATTTTGGTAGTACCAATGCAGAAAGACTTTAAAGCAGGCACAATAAAAGTGATGGTTTTAGATAACCCTAAACAGTGTTGGCAATAAAAATAAGACCATGCACATTTGTATATGGCTCTAAATTTCCATGAATCTTTGGTCCCACTTTAGAGATGTTTCCCTTATTTTGAATATTCATCTTTTGTTTCTACTGTTGTTTGGTTCTGTTTTTGAGACAAGTTCTCACTACGTAGATCCACCTGGCCTGAATAAATCTAAGTACATAAGAATGGCCTTGACCACACAGTGATCTGCCTGGCTCTGCCTCTCAAAGGTTGGAACTAAAAGCCTATGTTACCTCTGACCTCTGAGTACTCATCTTGATATTATCTGAGGAACCAATGCTTTACTCCTAAAAATATGTAGAAAATAGTGTATTTTAAATTGATATTTTAAGTAGATATTAAAATAGATATTTCCATGACTTCAAAGCTCAGTGTCTTAAAAGGATTAAAAATTATGAAAAGTCTTTGTCACACATTAAAAGATAAAGTTAACTTATTTTTGAAGTTTTAAGATCTTAAACCATTTTGCTACCACCACAGACATCCTCTTCCCACACTTCACTGTAGCATGCTGGTGTGATTAGTTGAGATAGCCTTTGTGAAGAATGTCTTGCTTGCTCTGCAATGGGTTAGGATTACCAATATTCTTTGAACTCAGCCCTGAGGATATAGGTACATGAAGACATAATTAGAAACTATAGTGTGTCTGAAGTTTGAGGTCCAGGGGTGGTCTTTGAAGGGCTAAGAGCTTGAATGTGCTAGGCTGATCTACTGCTATTATTATTTCCCTTTGGATCAGCCAAAGCACCTCACAGTGTGACTGAGACTTGCTGATCACACCTGAGTCTCCTAAGGAAGTGTTTTCTATGTCTCCTCAGTTCTGCACATTGCTGTATTTTTGAAGACTTTGTGATTTATGTTTCCATGAAAAAAAATAAATCTGAAATTTGCTTGTCAAGCCTTCTGGCTTACAGCTTCTCCTGGTTATTTTCTTTCTTTATTCTTTTTTTTTTTTTTTTTTTTTTTTTTTTTTTTATCTTTCGAGACAGGGTTCTCCCTGTAGCCCCACTATACCCTGGAACTCCTCTGTAGACCAGGCTGGCCTTGGAAACTAAAAAAGCATCTGCCTGCTCGCCTCCGTAGTGCTAGGATTTAAAGGCAATGCTCCACCATGCCCAGCTTTATTTTCTAAAACTCCTGACAGGAAGGAGCTCCTCTGTCTATCCTAATCACTTTTATATTGGGGAAACAGTCATGTATTTCTCCATTTTCTGTTTCTTCCATAAACATACTTTGTCATTACATTCATTTAGGCAAATATGAAAAACATGTTTTTCAGATTACTATTTAGAGCATTTTTTCTCTTCTTATCATTGAGAGCTTAATTTTGTGATCCGGGTATAATTCAAATTCAGTGTTGAGGCCTAAGTGATAAATTATAAAGAAAGATAAATGGAACACAAGTTAGGAAAAGGTCAATTTATCTTTCTGTGTATTTTTTTTATCAGATATCTATTTACCTACCTATCCATCAACTATTTATTGTTCTTTTATTACATATGCCCAAAATATATTGGTCTGTATCTGGAAATAATTTTTTTTTAATTATTAAAAATAGTGCATAGATCAATCAAAAGAATGCTTCATGGGAAAGAGAAGTTTGTGAGCTGGAGACACAATGAATACTAGCTTACCAATCTGAAAACTGAAAGTAATTAGGGGAGAGAGGTTCGTAATCCACTGATGTCTTTGATGAATTTATGAATGGAGGCAAAAATAATTGCAAGTTTCAGAAGCATACTTTCAAAATTTTCTTCCTGAACACAAGTGAAACATTTTGATGGAGCATAAAACATTATATATAATATAATATATATATATATATATATTATATATATATAATTTGTATTAAGAAGGGGAAAAAGCAGTAACTACATATACATCCATATATATATCTATATAATATATACTTTGTTTTATATGTGTTCATTAACTATCTATCATACATCCATAATATATTTACCATGTATCTTTCTACTATTTTTTTCTTAAATCTATCCAAAATCTATTGGTCTATTCTGGAATAATTTCACTCTGAATTATTAAAAATGTAGCAATTCTATCCTATTAACAGAAAGTTCTTTCCTACTGAGTGCCATTGTGTGCTGTAGTTTTCCCCATGAGTCTGACAGCGGCAATAGCTTTCCATCTAGACTTCATTCAAAAAAGAATGAATATAGTTCAGAACAAAAAACCAGAGAAATTTATGATTTTTAAATTTCATAAATGAGACAATAGACTTGTAATACAAAGCAATTTTATTCAAAAAGCTGTGAGTTTTTATTAGAATTCGATTTAGTGCCTAAGACTCAGTATAAATTTGATCTGTAAAGAATAAAGTTGAATAAAGTTGAAAAGAATGGAGAATAATATAAAATGGCATTTTTCTTCTATGCAAAGAATTTATGCCATCTTTGCTCACAGGGAGAAACTTGAGGCAAAACAGAGAGGATAGCTACAATACCCATATGAGGTTTGGAATTATATTTTAGCAAGTAGGAGCTGGTGGGAGGCATTAGGCCCAGAAGACACCATGGTGCTTATAAAGGTGTTAAGTTCATCCTGGAGCTAGAACTGTAGTTAAAGATCTGAGACAGGAGCCTGAGAAAAATCACAATGTTACTGGAACATTCAGGGAGTATGTAGAAAAATACCTCCAAATCCATGTAGGAGTGAATAAGAAAACCCTCAAGGTGACCAAACACCATAAAACGACCTCTGTAGCTGTGAGCCTGAAGACAATGGAAGCAGAAGTAGGCAGAAATGAATTTTTGAAGAATGACCAGATGTGGACAGCCCCTCCCTCACTCAGACCAGAGTACTTCATAAGCCTTCCGGCTCTGTCTCCAGGAAGTGGGATAAGTGAAAAGAGGAGTGGAAATAAGGAATGAGCAGATTCATACAGAATTCCCAACTAACTAAAAGAAGTTTGAGTAAGGAATAACATTTTGATATCAGAAGAAACTGAAACTTGCAGGGTAAATTAATAGAAAAATAGAGTCATATTTTTTCACATTTGTATCTTGTAATTGTAATTGTTTCACTTATATTCTATTACAGTATAATAATATCAGTACAACAATCAATATATGATATACCAGATCCTGTTTTAAATATTTATTAGCAATATTCAATTTTTCCTGGTAGAATAGTTTCAGCAGCCATCAGCTTAAAAAAAAGTAACATTTCTCTTTAAAATTATTCAATGTTTTAAGGAAATTGAGACTTGATCCTGAAAACTGCTTACAGTAACACCAGCACTCAGGATGTGGAGACATGAGAATACTAATAGTGAGGGCAGGCTGGCAGGTTAACAAGAAAGAGCCTATCTTAAAAATAGAAACAAAACTAAATAATCTTCAAATATACATTATTGATTCTTTGAGAAGTTAATAAAATATACTTTGATCATATTTAGAACCACTGTCTGCACAAGCACCTGCATAAATAGACACTATCATTCACATGAAGACATGTACATGCTTCCACACAAATGTTACAAATCAAAACCAGAAATTATGGCTGGCTATCTTTGATCCTTTCCAGTCTTTCATCACTCACCACTGTGTCTAACAGAACATCTTCTTGACCATCAGATAAAATCTTTGGAATGTATTGTAAGCAGACCAAAATTTAAGAATATAATCAGAGAACATCTGAAAGCTATAGCAGAATGTTACTTTTCTGTAACATGCTAACTTGAAGATAAATGCACTGACATGTTTCTGTGTCCATTGAAGTTAATGTCAACCACTTCCATGCTAGATCATGTTATTTGGCTTACCTTGAATCCTTGAAGTCATATTTTATACCAACATTTATCTATGGACCTCTTTGGAAACAATTACATTGGACTGTTATTATTTTTTCATATCCTATCATAGGAAATTATTTATTTCTTGAAAATGTTGATGTTGTTATTGATTTTTCCAGAAGATAATATATCCGTCTCAATTCCATGGTCAGTAAATGCTTTTAGGCATAAATCAATGCATATTTTTAAAAAGTAGTGTATTTCTTGACAAGATTTAATTCTGTATTTCCTTCATAACTGTATCATTTACTAATTCAATCATATCATTATTTTTGGCAGACATATGTTTTATAAGGAATCCTGGCAGGAAATAAGGTATTGTCTTTCTAGCTAATGAATTCACACATTAAATATTTACATTAAATGAATACGGGATACAGTTCAATGACTTTATCTAGATTTGGGGTCATTTAAATGTAATTTAAAGGCGTATGGACAGCAAATACTTTTAAATATTAAAGTACTGCAAGCTCAAATAAATATTTCTGGTATTACTAATACAAACCTGAAAAAATTACAGGCATGCACTTTGTCTATCTGCATTAATACCTAAGTGCATTAACAGACTTCCATGATATAGAATATACTGGGCAAGTATACATGTAAATCAAGACACACAGTAGTATTGTTTGGGGTTTTAATTATTTACTTTATATAACTCTCTTTGCAGTACAAAATGGACATAGTTTTCAACTTTTTCCACATTATTTATTTCAATCACATTTTATAATAATAGCATTCAACATTTTTCACGTAGTAAATAGTGACATTATCCATTTTGTTTGACCTATGGTTGACATTCTCATTGTTTGTGATTTTCCCCAGAATGCCATAAGGACATTTGGTCTAGTTTATGAAAACATTGATTCATATTCACTGACCAATAAACAGGAACCTAGGAAGGACTCAGTAACATTGTTGGGCTAACACTGCACTGCTACTTAACTGACTTTCATTAACTAAATTTTACCATTCTGAACCAAATCTCACTTTTAAAAAATTCTAAGGAAACACTTGAAATGACTAAGCAGAATCTTTATAATTAAGGCAAGTTTTCTTATCCATAACTTTGAAACCTGTATCTTAATCCATATCAAATTTATCTTTCAAGCTTTGATAACTTGATTTTGCTCAGAAAGAATATATTATCAATGTTCTCAAACTGTTGTCTACATGATGCTGAAATTAGAATGTTTATAAAAGAATGGCCATGCTGTGAAATAAATTATGACATAGATTGCACTTCATTCTCTTTTATTAATTTGTAAAGAAACCCATATTATCAAGAAAACTGTGAGAAGACTAATAGCTAAAGCTATTATTCCAACAAAGCACAAAACCAACTGCAGCTATTAAAATATTAGAGCTAATGACTTATAGCATTAACTCTGAACTTCTATATTTGGAACATGCTTTCCTGTCATGTTATATTTCTGTTATTATCCAAAACAATCAAAGGCAAGTAGAACCCTTAAGGGTAAATGGAGGTAGAGTCACAGTAATTCCTATGGGAGTGGGGGAATTTTTATGTTACTGAAAAAAGTTTCTTAGCTATATTTATCACACTCTATTATTTTTTCTCAATTTAATGTAGTTCAATTTTCCTCAATGTACATTCATAGTTATGCACTTATTAAATGGTTACCACATGGCTACCACGACATTTGGCAGACACCATATGTTAGCTCATTAATCATTACAACAAACTTAAGTGGTGTTTCCATAACATTTGCTATTTGAAGAAATTGATGTTTCAAGATATTATGCAACTTGAACAAGATTACACTACAAGGAAATGCAGATCTAGAAACAGTACTTCCAAAAACCTGTATGCTTTATTTACACTCTTAACAGGTTCAGTTCAAGGAGTGGAGGTTGTTTTCATCCAGGGATTTCATTAGACAAAAGAGTCAACTTATTATTTTCAGGAGCTTCAAAGTTTTAAAAACACCTGATTTTTATATCACATACAAAAGAACTTTGAGGAAGCAGAATACAATGCAAGGTGAAGAGGATGATATCATATTCACTAATAGATTCTGAGCCCAGACAAGTCCAATTTCTGAGGTTGGTTCTGGGGTCAGAGATTTCATGAATGAGAATAAAGCTGATGGCACAAATGAAACCCTACAGTGAGAGAGGAATCTGGTGCACTACTGTCAGCTCTGCGTATCACAATGCCTTAAGCTTATAATCAAAGAAAAAGCAATGACATTTTGGTGGTAATTAATTCCCACTAGAACTGTTTGATCGTATTCTATGTTAGACTTTTGGATAAGGTCAAAAATAGAAGTATTTGATATGATACATTTCACAAGAGTTATGGGCTGACCTTAAGAAGATTAAAACAAACTGATAAGCAAGACCCAATGTTGCAGCAAAGGCTAACGGAATGTGCTGGGAAGGGTTACCTTTTCCTGGTTTTATTTATTTTTAATAGTTTAAAATATTTTTACTTTACTTTTCTGTGTGGGAGTGTATTGCCTGAATGTATGTAATTGCATCCATATCCTGCAATGCCCACAGAAGTCAGAAGAGTGTTGGATCTCCTGGAAGGTTAGCTACCATGTGTGTTTTGGGAACTGGACATGGATCCTCTACAAGATCATCCAGTGGTCTTAACTGCTGAGCCATCTCTCCAGCCCCACATTTCCTTGGTTTTAAATTGTGATTTGAAGGTCCAGAAAGATGCCTGAGCAGTAAAGTCCACAGGCTGCTCTTGCAAAGGACCCACTTTCAATTCCCAGCAACCATATGGTAGCTGACAACCATCCTTAACTCCTATTCTCTTCTACTCTCCATGGTGCTGCACACCGCTCTTCTGATCGCCACAGCACTGCTCAACATGGATTGGGTACAACATATAACTGATGCACTCATACACATAAAATAAAAATAATAAACTATTTTTAAAAGCTTTAAAATATGAATTGGAATAAGTTTACATCAATTTTTTTTAAAAATATAGAACTCATCAGTATGGTCTTGAACAGCCTTCAAAACCATATATTTGAATGTAGATAGAGTTTGAAAGAATGAAGTCGTTCTTTAACAATGGCTGAAGACTGAGCATGCACCTGTCCAGTTCCAGCATTTGTGCTGAAAGCTGCATGAAGTGTATGACTGAGTGTAATGAGCTGACACTCACAGTGTGTATCAGTGAAGCTAGACTGGGACACAACAGCTTTACAGGTTTCAGGAAGACAGCTGCAGGGTGGTCTCTCAACACAGATTTCTTCAATTTTAAGATTCCTAAGAAGGAAATATATGCTAAAATTATTTAAAAAGTAAAAGCGGCAAAAATATTGCATTAAGCATATCAATTTGAAGGTAAATCTGGATTTCAGAAGTGTTTCAATTTGTCCCAAAATTGAGGCCATCAGAGAAGACTGTCACTGAAATTAATATTTACTCAGGTGGCAGAGGGCACTTGGGGCTGTAAGTGAAGATATTTAGCAAAGAAACTGTGGAGGTAATAATCCTGGGGTGAAACAGAGAGGTGAATGAACTGTCACAGTGCTGCCCACCACTCCTGTCAGTGCTCATCAGCAACAAGTGAGTCAGGATAAGTTTGATCTGCACTTGCAAAGGTTCATATATGAAAGTATTGCCCTTCATGACTTAGATATCAGAATTCTCTCACTGAAGAGTCTCATGAAGGTGAGCGACATAATATAATATTTATTCAACATTCACCGATTTTAAGATACAGGATAAGTTGCAGTGGGACATATGTCATTTAGGTAGATGTAAACAAATGTGATGTTATGACTTGACTTTTCCAAAATAAGTAGTATATTGACTGTTTTGTAAGGGCATAGAGACAGACATATTTAAGTGCAAAAAGATTCTGAATTCACTAAGCCATTATTTTCTAGATGGAAGCATTTTAAACCACAGATTAATCTGTAATGTTGTCTCAGAATCCCTGTTAGTAGAAACTTACATACCTACTAAAATGAAGTTTATTAAAGGCATATAGTCAGGCTTCACATAAACATCTGTAGAACTATGTGTAAGCAAATTAATGGACACCTCACACATATATAATCAGTTCTATTTTCTTTGACGGTAGAAAAGAGAATCTATCACTATATTTTGTTTTCTGTAATTAAAGAGCAATATAAAAATCTAATCAGTTTATACAAGAAAGGTTACCTGTTTAAAATGATTGAACTAGTTATAAAAGCTAGGGTACAGAGAGGCTAGCCCAGGTAGTCAGAGTATTGTGCAAGGGGAAAGAGCAAAGGAGAGGAAAACCACCCACTAAGACAGGTTAGGTTCAAGTAAGTGAACTGGAAGTTATATGACATTCACCGAGAGGACTCCCTCTTCCCCATCCATGTGCCATAAAATTCACAAAGATTCACAAAGGCCTATTTATTCTGGTTCCTTCCTTCCTTCCTTCCTTCCTTCCTTCCTTCCTTCCTTCCTTCCTTCCTTCCTTCCTTCCTTCCTTCCTCACTCTTTCTTCTTTCTTTTCTTTCTTTCTTTTTCTTTCTTTCTTTCTTTCTTTCTTTCTTTCTTTCTTTCTTTCTTTCTTTCTTTCTTTCTTTCTTTTGCTTTCTTTCTTTCTTTCTTTTTCTTCCTTTCTTTTTCTTTCTTCTTTCTCCCAATATATAATTTCCAAATTTTTATAATAACATGAGCAAAATAAAGGAAAACAAAATAAGGGTAAAAAATGGCTCAGCTGTTAAGAGCACCGACTGATCTTGCAGAGGACCTGGGTTCGATTCCCAGCACCCACATGGCAGCTAAGAACCGTCTTTAACTCCAGTTCTAGGGCAATCCGACACCCTCTTCTGATCTCCACAGCATTGCACGACACGGGTGCGCCAACCTACATGCAGACAATACATTCATACACATAAAAATAATAAAAAAAATTTTAAAAATGAAGTGTCTCCAAAGCTGGAAACAGAGGCTGAAAATTGATGGAGAAATAAGGAAAGCACACCAGGCTTCTTTCTACAGTTCGTAAGAGCCTCCAACTGCTTTATCTTTGAAATATGTAAGTGAGTCATGCAGGTCTTAAAATGCTTTATCTATGCTTTATCTTTGAAATATGTAAGTGAGTCATGCAGGTCTTAAAATGCTTTTGTGTGTGTGTGTGTGTGTGTGTGTGTGTGTAAAATCATATTTTTATTTTCAATTCATCACTTGAGGGACATTTAGGTTATGTCCATTTCTCAGCTATTATGAAAAGAACAGCATCATACAGGACTGTATAAGTATCTTTGAAGTAGAATGAGCCTTTTTAGTATATGCCAAGGAGGGATGTAACTGAATCATATGATGGATTCATTATTATATTTAAAAAAATCCACACTGATTTCTCCGGTGGTCTCTCCAGCATGAAACCTCAACAGCTGTGAATGAGTCCACATTTCTCCACATCTTTGCCAGCATTTGATGCCATTTGTCCTCTTAATCTTAGGAATTCTGACTGGAATTAGATGAAATCTTAAAGTAGTTTTGAGTTGCATATCTCTAATAAGCATGTTGAATAATTTTCAAGGTGTTTATTTGCCATTTTTATTTCTTAATTAGTAATCTCTGTGTTCATATCCATACCCACTTTTTACAATTAGGTCAACTTTTCTTAGCTTTTTGTGTTTTGAGTTCTCTGTATAGTCTACATTATTAATATTCTTTTGGACATGTAGTTGGTGAAGATTTTCTCCCACTCTGTGGGCTTCACCTTTACCGAACTGTTTTTTTTTTTTTTTTTTCTTTGCTGTACAGAAGCTTTGTGGGTTTTTAAGTGAGGTTTTGTGTATTTAATACAAGTTTTCATAATCAAATATAACCCACTCCCCCCTCCTGATACCCCATCCCACCAGAGATGCTGTGACCACCTTCTTCTTCTTCTTCTTCTTCTTCTTCTTCTTCTTCTTCTTCTTCTTCTTCTTCTTCTTCTTCTGCTGCTGCTGCTCTTTTTGAGACAGGGTCTCCCTTTAGTCCCAGCTGTCCTGGAGCTCACTATATAGACCAGGTTGGCTTTGAGGTCACAGAGATCCACCTGCCTCTGCCTTCCATGTTCTGGGATTAAAGGTGTGTGCCACCATGCCTGGCCTAAGATGGTTCTTAGCCTCCATGTGGGTTCTGGGAATCAAACCAGACTCCTCTGCAAGAGCAGTCAGTGTTCTTAACCACTGAGCCATCTCTCCAGCCCCATGACTTTCTTTTTCTCAGTCTTTTTTTTATGTTTTTGGGTGCAGAAGTTTACTGTTTTGGGCAGAAGTTTACTGTTTCAGTCCGTGTTTTTGTTTTTTGTTTTTGTTCCTTCCAAATTGTATCACTCCAAAATATGCCTACATACATGGAACACATATACCAAAATTATGACATCTGAAATAAACTATAGGTCAATTCCAAAACATGTTCAGAGATTTACATTTTAACAGTAGAGCTGCAGTCAGGTAAGGAAAAAAAAACAAAAAAAAAAAACAAACTATTGCTTTACATTCCTACATTCCATGGCAAGTTGATGAGTATCATTTGATGTTATATTTAGTAAAATGAAAGAAAAAAATACAAAAGGAATATTCAGTTTGCCTTATTTGCCTTATAAGGAGGCCTTGTGCTGGGATCCACAAATGAGGGACACCACAGGTGGTTTGATTTTTTGTAGGAAAAAAAGAAGCCACCTGTGGCTTCTTTTGTACTTAATTGCCTGCTGGTGTGTTTATAGTGAAACCTGGCCTTAGGCAGGATTTGCATGTGCATTAGCAAGTCTGTGACATCTTACGATCAAAGGTACTCAAGAGTTCTTGTGCTTGTGATGCCAGTACTCCTGAAGTTATGGAACATGAAGTATGAGGTTATGAAACCAGGCCCTGAGATATGATGTCACTTTGGGTATAAAAACAGAATGCTAGGCTGGGGGGATAGTGCAGCCATTAAAGGCTAAGGATAAGAACCCTGCAAAAAAAAAAAAAAAAAAAAAAGGCAGGTTCGAATCCCAGCACCCTCAAAAGAGTGCTATCCTTCCAGCTAAACTTTTCTCTCCCGCATTCTCCCCAACAAAGAAAGACACACCATTTTTATATTTTTTATTTTTTATTTATTTGAGGTTGTTAATCATATAGCATTTATTCTTTTTTTTAAGAACATCTCAGCAGAAAAAAATTCCGGTTTATTGTTGGACATTGTTTCACACATACATCAAACAGGCCAAAAAAATAAATAAATAAACAGCAACTTCATAGACAAAAAAAGGATATAAAACACCCTTTTTATCTTTGGCCTTTTTATCCATCTCATACATTTGAGTTCTCTGTATAGTCTACATTATTAATATTCTTTTGGACATGTAGGTGAAGATTTTCTCCCACTCTGTGGGTTCACCTTTACGAACTGTTTTTTTTTTTTTTTTTTTTCTTTGCTGTCACAGAAGCTTTGTGGGTTTTTAAGTGAGGTTTTGTGTATTTATACAAGTTTTCATAATCAAATATAACCCACTCCCCCCTCCTGATACCCCATCCCACCAGAGATGCTGTGACCACCTTCTTCTTCTCTTCTTCTTCTTCCTTCTCTTCTTCTTCTTCTTCTTTTCTTCTTCTTCTTCTGCTGCTGCTGCTTTTTTGAGACAGGGTCTCCTTTAGTCCAGCTGTCCTGGACTCACATATAGACCAGGTTGGCTTTGAGGTCACAGAGATCCACCTGCCTCTGCCTTCCATGTTCTGGGATTAAGGTGTGTGCCACCATGCCTGGCCAAGATGGTTCTAGCCTCCATGTGGGTTCTGGGAATCAAACCAGACTCCTCTGCAAGAGCAGTCAGTGTTCTTAACCACTGAGCCATCTCTCCAGCCCCATGACTTTCTTTTTCTCAGTCTTTTTTTATGTTTTTGGGTGCAGAAGTTACTGTTTTGGGCAGAAGTTTACTGTTTCAGTCCGTGTTTTTGTTTTTGTTTTGTTCCTTCCAAATTGGTATCACTCCAAAATATGCCTACATACATGGAACACATATAATACCAAAATTATGACATCTGAAATAACTATAGGTCAATTCCAAAACATGTTCAGAGATTTACATTTTAACAGTAGAGCTGCAAGTCAGGTAAGGAAAAAAAACAAAAAAAAAAAAAACAAATATTGCTTTACATTCCTACATTCCATGGCAAGTTGATGAGTATCATTGATGTTATATTTAGTAAAATGAAAAGAAAAAAATACAAGAATATTCAGTTTGCCTTATTTGCCTTATAAGGAGGCCTTGTGCTGGGATCCACAAATGAGGGACACCACAGGTGGTTGATTTTTTGTAGGAAAAAAAAAGCCACCTGTGGCTTCTTTTTATTGCCTGCTGGTGTGTTTATAGTGAAACCTGGCCTTAGGCAGGATTTGCATGTGCATTAGCAAGTCTGTGACATCTTACGATCAAAGGTACTCAAGAGTTCTTGTGCTTGTGATGCCAGTACTCCTGAAGTTATGGAACATGAGGTATGGGGTCTGAAACCAGGCCCTGAGATATGATGTCACTTTGGGTATAAAAACAGAATGCTAGCTGGGGGGATATGCAGCCATTAAAGGCTAAGGATTAAGAACCCGCACAAAAAAAAAAAAAAAAAAAAAAGCAGAATGCTGTGAGTAAAAAGATGAGTCCTTCTTACCATTAGAGAGGGACTACCAGCCATTATTTATGCATGTAATCTTAGCCCATATGGCTTGTGTACTAGTGACCAGTGGGTTGGATGATGGCCAATCAGGCCACCAATCTGGGAAGCTGGTGTGGACCAGTGGGCTGGATGTCTGCCAAGCTGATCACCAACCTGGGAAGCTGGTGTGGGGCTGGAAGGAGACCCTTCAGGTCACCAGCTGTGATGTGTGGTGAGTGCTTGTATGGGACATAGAATATAGAGTGCCAATCAGGCAGCAGTCTGGGAATTAGACTGTAGAGCGCCAATCAGACAGCAGTCTGGAGGATCTGGGAGTGCCAATTGTGGGGGTTTGAATGAGAGTGTCCCCCATAGGCTTTAGGTATTCAGACATTTTGTCCCCAGTTGGTGGCACTGTTCTGGGAGGTCTTAGATGGTGTGGCCATGTTGGAGGAAGTATGTATCATTGGTGGTGAGCTTAGTGAGTTTATAAGCCTTGCAGTCTCCAGCTCTCTCCTCTCTCCATCTCCTCTCTCTCTCAANGCAAAACAAGTAACTTAAAGTATATGCAGTTTACATACAAAAAGAGTTAATGGAATGCTCGGAATAATAAGATTGTTTCTTTTTATATTGTTTTTGCATTTTTTACAAGGCTTTTTTTCTCCTTTGAGATTATAATGAACATGGTCAAACCACAAGTAAAGTCAGAAGTAGGACAGGGAACGCTCCAAAAGGCTGGTTCGCTCGCCGTTATCATTAGAAATGGCTGACCCCTAACAATATGTTCAAAAATATAAAATGTAAATAATAAATACAAACAAATTTTCCTTTTAAATTAATTTTAAGAGGAAAAGCAGGGCCTCGGAGGTTTTGGTTTATTTCCTCCCTTGTTGCAAATTCATGTTGTGGTTTTGGTGGGTGGTGGAGAGCACTCTGCATCTGGGGTGGCACTGCCAGCTGTGGGCGGGGCTGTGTCTCTACTCAAAGGTGACCACACCCCGTTTAGATTCTGAGACTGGGAAGTGGAGGGTGAATAGGTCCATGTGGCCCTTTTGGTTTAACTTTTCTTTTTTGCCATCTAGTCATCCTCATCTGTCTTCTACTTCTTGGTATCAACATCATCATCCATATCATCTTCTGCTCCCCTATTGGTGGCACCTGTCTCAGCTTCCTCATCTTCATCTCCATCCTCTCCTCACCATCAACATTCCTCCTCCTTCCCCTCTTCCTCCGCACCTCCTTCCTCTTCTTCATAGACCTCATTGTCTGCCTCCTGTTCCCCATTTTCCTCATTAGACCGAGCCCGCTGCACACTCTGGGCCCCTACCCAAGCTCCTGTCTACAGCACAGGGTGTAAGCTAGCAGGCAGGGGATCAGAAAGGTTTGCTATAGAGAGTGTCAGGTTTTCGGGCTGTGCTCTCAGGCTCCTCCCCTTGGAAAGAAGGGTGGAAGACATCATGCGGGCTCCACCTTAATTAGACCCGAAGCTTCCTCAGAAGTCATGCTTGGTGGTGGCTCCCAGGGGTAGGATTTGCTGAAGGAGGCAGAGGCCAGAGGATCTGGATTTCCAGGCCAGCCTGGGATACACCAGTTTCTCTTTTCTTCACCCGACAAGGAGCCCCTGCACAGTAGTACACCACCCAAAACAAACAGTCCTCCAACACCCACCAAACTGCTCCTCATTATCCTCTCTTTCCCGTTGGGATCCTCAGACCCCAGTCCCTCTCTGGGCTGCTCACCTAGCAGGCATCCTGCTACAAGTGCAAAACCCAAAAGTTCCCTGTAGAATCTGTCCTGGGGTTGGAGTCCCAGCTGAGGGCATGGAACACAGACTGTCCAATAAGAGCGCATTACGTCATGCCTCTCCTCTACTTCAGCTCTACAACGCCCCCCTCCGCCAGGCTGGGGTATAGCACAGCGGTTAAACGCTGAGGATAAGAACCCTGCAAAAAAAAAAAAAAAAAAAAAAAAGGCAGGTTCGAATCCCAGCACCCTCAAAAGAGTGCTATCCTTCCAGCTAAACTTTTCTCTCCCGCATTCTCCCCAACAAAGAAAGACACACCATTTTTATATTTTTTATTTTTTATTTATTTGAGGTTGTTAATCATATAGCATTTATTCTTTTTTTTAAGAACATCTCAGCAGAAAAAAATTCCGGTTTATTGTTGGACATTGTTTCACACATACATCAAACAGGCCAAAAAAATAAATAAATAAACAGCAACTTCATAGACAAAAAAGGATATAAAACACCCTTTTTATCTTTGGCCTTTTTATCCATCTCATACAAACCAACTACTTATAGTATAGCTAGGTACATACACAAAAAGAGTTAATGGAATGCTCGGAATAATAAGATTGTTTCTTTTTATATTGTTTTTGCTTTTTTTTACAAGGCTTTTTTTCTCCTTTGAGATTATAATGAACATGGTCAAACCACAAGTAAAGTCAGAAGTAGGACAGGGAACGCTCCAAAAGGCTGGTTCGCTCGCCCGTTATCATTAGAAATGGCTGACCCCTAACAATATGTTCAAAAATATAAAATGTAAATAATAAATACAAACAAACTTTCCTTTTAAATTACTTTTAAGAAGAAAAGCAGGGCCTCGGAAGTTTTGGTTTATTTCCTCCCTTGTTGCAAATTCATGTTGTGGTTTTGGTGGGTGGTGGAGAGCGCTCTGCATCTGGGGTGGCACTGCCAGCTGTGGGCGGGGCTGTGTCTCTACTCAAAGGTGACCACACCCCGTTTAGATTCTGAGATTGGGAAGTGGAGGGTGAATAGGTCCACGTGGCCCTTTTGGTTTAACTTTTCTTTTTTGCCATCTAGTCATCCTCATCTGTCTTCTACTTCTTGGTATCAACATCATCATCCATATCATCTTCTGCTCCCCTATTGGTGGCACCTGTCTCAGCTTCCTCATCTTCATCTCCATCTCTTCCTCACCATCACATTCCTCCTCCTCCTCCTCTTCCTCCGCACTTCCTTCCTCTTCTTCATAGACCTCATTGTCTGCCTCCTGTTCCCCATTTTCCTCATTAGACCGAGCCCGCTGCACACTCTGGGCCCCTACCCAAGCTCCTGTCTACAGCACAGGGTGTAAGCTAGCAGGCAGGGGATCAGAAAGGTTTGCTATAGAGAGTGTCAGGTTTTCGGGGCTGTGCTCTCAGGCTCCTCCCCTTGGAAAGAAGGGTGGAAGACGTCATGCGGGCTCCACCTTAATTAGACCCGAAGGTTCCTCAGAAGTCATGCTTGGGCTCAGGCCTGGCCCAGCGGCAGCTGGGCTCAAAGATTGTGGCCGCCCCTGCGCCACGCGCCCCATGTATGGGTGATATACTGCGGCGGCGGCAGGGTGAGGGACGGCCATATTTGCCGGCGCGGCCCGAGCTGTCAACAACAAAAAGTGCGCGGGCACCCGGCGGGCGCTGGGACGGGCGCGGGGACGCGGGGCCACCGCCCTGGCCTTGGCCCCAGCTGAGGGCATGGAACACAGACTGTCCAATAAGAGCGTATTACGTCATGCCTCTCCTCTACTTCAGCTCTACAACGCCCCCTCCGCCAGGCTGGGGTATAGCACAGCGGTTAAACGCTGAGGATAAGAACCCTGCAAAAAAAAAAAAAAAAAAAAAAAAAGGCAGGTTCGAATCCCAGCACCCTCAAAAGAGTGCTATCCTTCCAGCTAAACTTTTCTCTCCCGCATTCTCCCCAACAAAGAAAGACACACCATTTTTATATTTTTTATTTATTTGAGGTTGTTAATCATATAGCATTTATTCTTTTTTTTTAAGAACATCTCAGCAGAAAAAAATTCCGGTTTATTGTTGGACATTGTTTCACACATACATCAAACAGGCCAAAAAATAAAATAAAATAACAGCAACTTCATAGACAAAAAAAGGATATAAAACACCCTTTTTATCTTTGGCCTTTTTATCCATCTCATACATACCAACTATTTATAGTATAGCTAGGTACATACACAAAAAGAATTAATGGAATGCTCGGAATAATAAGATTGTTTCTTTTTATATTTTTTTCTTTTTTTACAAGGCTTTTTTTCTCCTTTGAAGATTATAATGAACATGGTCAAACCACAAGTAAAGTCAGAAGTAGGACAGGGAACGCTCAAAAGGCTGGTTCGCTCGCCTTATCATTAGAAATGGCTGACCACTAACAATATGTTCAAAATTATAAAATGTAAATAATAAATACAAACAAATTTTCCTTTTAAATTACTTTTAAGAAGAAAAGCAGGGCCTCGGAGGTTTTGGTTTATTTCCTCCCTTGTTGCAAATTCATGTTGTGGTTTTGGTGGGTGGTGGAGAGCACTCTGCATCTGGGGTGGCACTGCCAGCTGTGGGCGGGGCTGTGTCTCTACTCAAAGGTGACCACACCCCGTTTAGATTCTGAGATTGGAAGTGGAGGGTGAATAGGTCCATGTGGCCCTTTTGGTTTAACTTTTCTTTTTGCCATCTAGTCATCCTCATCTGTCTTCTACTTCTTGGTATCAACATCATCATCCATTATCATCTTTCTGCTCCCCTATTGGTGGCACCTGTCTCACCTTCCTCATCTTCATCTCCATCCTCTTCCTCACCATACACATTCCTCCTCCTCCTCCTCTTCCTCCGCACCCCTTCCTCTTCTTATAGACCTCATTGTCTGCCTCCTGTTCCCCATTTTCCTCATTAGACCGAGCCCGCTGCACACTCTGGGACCCTACCCAAGCTCCTGTCTACAGCACAGGGTGTAAGCTAGCAGGCAGGGGATCAGAAAGGTTTGCTATAGAGAGTGTCAGGTTTTCAGGGCTGTGCTCTCAGGCTCCTCCCCTTGGAAAGAAGGGTGGAAGACATCATGCGGGCTCCACCTTAATTAGACCCGAAGCTTCCTCAGAAGTCATGCTTGGTGGTGGCTCCCAGGGGTAGGATTTGCTGAAGGAGGCAGAGGCCAGAGGATCTGGATTTCCAGGCCAGCCTGGGATACACCAGTTTTCTCTTTTCTTCACCCGACAAGGACGCCCCTGCACAGTAGTACACCACCCAAAACAAACAGTCCTTCTCTCTCTCTCTCTCTCTCTCTCTCTCTCTCTCTCTCTCTCTTTCTCAACTTCCTGTGCTCACTGGAGATGGGAACCTCAGATTTCTGGTCCAGCCCCGTCCACCATGCCTCCCTGCCACATTGGACTCTTAATTACCTGGAACCTTCAATCATAAGCTTAAATAAACTCTTCCAATTTTTTTTCTTTTTTCTTTTTTCTTTTTTTTTTTTTTTTTGTACATCTGTGTCATGCAATGCCATGGAGGTCAAAAGATGGTGTCAGATTCCCCTGGAACTGGAGTCAAAGATGGTTCTTGACTGCCATGTGAGTACTGGGGATCCAACCTGGGTCCTCTGCAAGAGCAATTGGCGCTCTTAACCACTAAGCCATCTCTCCAGCCCCTAAACTCTTCCTTTTATAAGTTCCCTTGGTCATCGTGGTTGTATCACAGCAACAGAAAAGTGACTAATACAGTATCGGTACAAGTATTGGTACCAGGTTGTTGGCTGTGAAGAACCTGACCATGTGGGTATTTGGAGAAATGTGGAAGACTTTGGAACTTTGGGCTAGAAAGGCTGTCGAGTACTGTAAGCAGAGCTTAATGGGCCATTCTAGTAGAAGCCTGGAAGAAAGCATTGCTGCAAAAAATGTAGTTCCAGAGGAAAATAAGTCTTACACAGCAACTGGGATATTTTGGCAAAGAGTTTGGCCTCAGTTTGCCCACAGCCCAAATGCTTGCCTGATGCTAAGTTGAAAAGCAAATATCCTCTTTGGCAGAGGATATTTCAAGACAGCCTAATGTAGAAATGGTAGTGTGGCTATTAATGGTGAATATTCCTCAGATCTACAGTGAAAAAGAGCAGATGGGGCAGAAAGAAATGCAGAACGTACAGTTTGGATATGGAAAGTGCACAAAGAAGATTAATGGTGGGGCCAAGGCCCGTGAAGGAGAAGCTCCCTTTGATAAAAAGATTAAAGTGATTAAGGAGAGGCCTAGCTATTTACAAGTAAACAATGGAAAAAGTGAGATTAAAGTGATTAAGGAGAGACCTCTAGATTTATAAGTAAACAACAGAAACAGTACCTTCAGGGCAAAACCACACCCAGCTAAGCCTCCAAATTTTGAAAGGAAAATATTGAAAGGTTTTCAGGTCCAACATGTCCAGGGCAGAGAAAAGTTGTAAATGTGGTTGAAACAGGGTCCATCCCAAACTTGCAGCCAAACTTAGCAGTTTCATTCATGTAGTGCTGGCTTTAGAGGCATGAAGGATGCAAGAGTCAAGGGGTCATCAGTTCTTCCTCTGCAGTTTCAGAGAGCCACAGAGGCCAGGCAATGTGCAGCAGGGGCATCCCTGAATAAAGAAGGCCCTGATAGGTCATTGTATGAAACTGTGAATGTGAAGCCTGGTTGTCAGTGGAGACCCCAAGCAGACATTCGAGATGCCAGAGCTGTGACATATTTGCCAAGGATAGCTGCATACAGAGAATGGTGCCATCCTAAAGAAGACATGTATGTTGCAAGCAAAGCTGGAAGAGCTGAGCCATCTAAGCCCTTTGAAAGTAAAGTCTCAGAAGTTGCACATGGAGCTACTGGACTTGGTGTTTGCCCTGCTGGTTTTTGGTCTTGTTTTGGTCCAGTATTTCTTTACTATGCCTCTATCCCTCCCTTTTGGAATGAGAATGTATATTCAGTTTCACTGTAGGTTGGGATTATATAATTTGTCTTTTGATTTTATAGGAGTTTACAGTTAAGAGATTAGCCTGGGTCTCAGAAGAGACTTTGGACTATAGATTTTTGAATAGAATTGAGACTGGTAAAGACTAAGGGGACTTTTAAGGTTGGACTAAATGCATTTTGCATTTCATATGGTCATGAGCCTATGGGGGCAAGAGAGTGGAATGTGGTGGTTTGAATGAGAGTGTCCCCCATAGGCTTTAAGTATTCAGACATTTTGTCCCCAGTTGGTGGCACTGTTCTGGGAGGTCTTAGAAGATGTGGCCATGTTGGAGGAAGTACTTTTATAAGTTCCCTTGGTCATGGTGGTTATATCACAGCAACAGAAAAGTTACTAATACAAGCATTGCCTGGTGTAGTTGCTAGATGAGAAGGTGGGCAGTGAAAATGTTGTCAGCCTTTGGCCCCATGGTTTAGGACAGCTGCTGACAGCTGTCTGGCTTTTTCCCATTTCCCTTTAGTCCAGTGAATGGGGTTCAATTGTCCATCTCTATGTGTGGCAGAGTGACACCACAGCTTTTCTGGGATTGTGCTGCTTCACTTAGCATAATGGCTTCTAGCTCCATCCATTTACCTGTAAATTTCATGATGTCATCTTTCTTTACTGCTGAGGATCAGCAGCATGGAGTCCACTCTGGCTCCTGCCCCCACCTATTCTGTTTTCAAAAAGCTCTCTAGCCCAAATTCTTTTCTTGGATGTTGTTCTAAAGTGAAAAACTTATAATAATTACAACACTCTCCATTGTTCAAAAGCTTACTATGTTTCTGTAAGATTATAGTGTGCTCCCCCTGGAATGAAAGGCCACAAGGTCTAAGTTCTTCAGAGCAAAGTTTAATTCAGGGTAGCTGGGGCTAGGCTCAGGGGAAAGATAGAGCCAAGCACAGAATGGTTTCTGGCTTGGGAATTTAAGGGAGAAGGAGGGAGTGAGATTCAGTGAGGGTGGGGTGGGTCGGAAGGCAAGGGGGAAGATTCCTGAGTAATCCGTGGTGGCCTGCTTTAGCGTAGCCAAAGGCTATGCCTGGTGGAGCAGGTTCTTAGGTGATGGCAACACGGATCTTAGGTGTCTCTGCATTCCAATGGGCTTCTGGAGCTCACACCTTGACAGTTTCTATGATATTAAATTTTATTTATCTTTTATTTATGTGTATTGTCTTAAGCCTGCATGTGTGTATGTGCACCTGTGTCTTGCAATACCTGCAAAGGACAGAAGAGGACATTGGATCTTTTGGAACTGGAGGTCAGGAAGTTCATGGAAAGACGGTAACAGCTAGTGCTCTTAACTGCTGAGCCATCTCTCCACCTGCCAAGCCCTATTTATCCTACAAAACAATCAAATTAATTTATCCTTCCATCTGTATTTCAATGTTACATCATCCAAAACTGTCGTGTTTGCTTCACCAATGAGATGAACCAACACATGCCCCAATGCTGAGTGTTAACTTTTTTTTTCTTTTTGTCTTTTTGAGACAGGGTCTCCCTGTAGCCCCAGCTGTCCTGGAACTCACTATGTAGAGCAGGCTGTCTTTGAACTCACAGAGATCTGCTTACCACTGCCTCTGCCTCTGGAGTTCTGAGATTAAAGGCCTGTGTCACCATGCTCAACAGGGTTAACTTTTTAAAAATCTGTTTCTTAGTTATGCCACCATGGACTCACTTGGTTGACTTCATATTTGGACCCTATATTGAAGCATGCAAACCAAGCCACATAAGCCTCTAAGTGTACATAATTCATTGTATCTCCAGAAAGTATATTAGTCTTCTGTGGGTGCTGAACACATAGTACTGATTAGATGATTATCTTAATGGATAGTTTTCAGAAACATGAAAGGGTAGTTTGACTGATTGGAGTGATCTTTATAACAAGCTTGATAGGTCTTTTATTTTTTGAGGCAAAATATTTGTTGGACTGGCTGTGTGAAACAATGCTTTCAACACTTTTAAAGCATTATTGCTTTTAAAATGGACTATCTAGTCAAGAACTTATGGAGTCCATATAAAGTAAACTATTTTCTATCAAGATCTTTACAGAAATATTTTCTTGATATCTGTCCCATATGCATAGATAATGTGCCATTGCTACACAGCTCTCTCTTGATAATGATGCTGGTCTCTTTTAAATAGTGTTTGTCCTCTGAATCTCTATTTCACTTGTTACTAGTCCTATGACATCTGATGTTTCTTAAAATTCCTATTTTGTTACTTATCAATTATTAATATTAGCATTTCAAAATTCACAGAGATGAACAGGATTGTTATGCAGCTTTTATGACATTTTTTTTTTATTATAACAAGGACAACTCAAAATGTTAAAAGAAAGGATTGTTGGAGTTGACCCCTCTTAGGTTTGCTTTACCCATAAAACAAATTCGTTTAGTTTATGAAACAATGTATAAACCAAGTAACATTCTGCTTGCAGCTAATTTCCTATCTCATGTAGAATACTTCCTTAGAACTCATAGTTATCCAGGAAATAAATGGTGAATGAAAGGGGAAATATTCAGGTAGGATGAAGGGACATGAACCTTATAACTCTGGAAAGGAACATGGAAAACCTAGGAAGGTCCTGAAACATACGAGACCCAGAAGGCCCCTCCCTGAGTTTATATAAATAGTAAATTGATAGTTGCAGTGGACTGGTTGAACTTTGTATGAGCTGGCTTCCAGGATGAGCAGGGAACTTCGACCACACATATGCTGAGGAAAAACTTGATGAAATGTTGTCCGAGATTCAGTTCTTCTCATGCCAGTAACTTCACACCCCGGATTCTGTAAGAAGCCCTAATAAGCTATTCCACAGCACTGGACTCGGGTCTATCATAGTTGCTCATTATGTGGTCAATAGACACTTGTTTATGTTTCTCAAAGAAGACCCACAACACTCTGAAAGGCTAAATGAGGTATTTTGGCATTTAATCTCTGTGACATAGTAAGTTACATAATTGGGTGATTTTTCTAGAATTTTCTTAAGTTCACTAAGCATTTTGTATCACTTTAATTTGGAGTTTTTATTCTATACCTTCTTTTTATTTTTATTATTATTTATTTTATTTATTAATTTTATTTTATGCTTATGAGTTTATTGGCTGCATATATCATGCAATGTCCATAGAGGTCAGAAGAAAGCATCAGATTCCCCTGAAACTGGAGTTATGGTTGGTTGTTAGCTGCCATATATGTGCTGGTAACTCTGCAAGAGCAGGGAGTGCTCTAACCACTGAGACATTTGTTCTTAATGAACATGACAATTATGCTTGAATATTAGTTTAGTTATTGAGATAGACATTAACTCTTATAAGGAGATCCACGTGAAGCTATTGATTTAAATTTTTTGGTCTTATTGAGTATATAATACTACCGTCCTCAATTTTGTAAATTGGGTATACAGCCTCAGAAAATGAAGATATTGTCATAAATTAAAAGCCCTGCAATAAGGAAGATCCCTTTCCATGTTTTTAATATCAGGTGGAGGGAAGCAAAGACTAATTTTCACGTGCACATGTGCACAGGTATGTGTCAAGCACTAAGACTGGGGATGTTTGCTCAATGACTAGCTTTCTTTCACAATGATAGCACAGGTCAGCATAATTTTCCTGTTTTGGAAGCTGTGCAATGAGTTTATTTGCAAATCAATATAAATTCTATGGAGGGTGAAATTGAAACTTAGAGGTTAAGTCATGTATTTACAAAAAGATATTAGTACAAGTGGATTTTTGGAGTCCTGATCTTTAGCCATCTCCTTAAAGAAACACAATATGTTTTTAAAACTTTACCTTGTACCTTATACATATACAAAATTTTAAATGTTATCCAAACAATGAAAATGTACAATAATTTCATACAAAACTCATTTAGTTATTTACACGGTTTTATTTTCTGAGAATCAAGATGCTCCCATTCACTATTTTCAACTGGTAAAAGAAGTGCCCAATGCTGAAAGAAGTTTTAAGATACATTTCGATAGATTGCCAGTCAATTTGATAACTGGCAATTTTGGTTTTGTAGTATGATAACTGAGTCATGTACACTAAGAAAACTAATGCGCATTCAAGAAATAAAAGCAATGAAATTTAGAGGCATTTCAAAAATATTTTCTAGAGACTGAATCAGTGCATGTATACATTTTATACGGTGACTATATCTGTAGATAATTATGATGTGTGGTAAATTATACCCCAGCTATACTGAAAGTAACAACCAAATACGGGACATTGGATATTATGTTGCAGGCTCCTGGAAACAGATAAATGATAGTAAAGATAATTTCACATGACAAATTAATAGTTTCAAGAAAGTTAGCTAGAAGAATACATGAATTCTAAACTTGTTAGCTAATTACATGAAGATAGGAAGCCATGTGTGTGTGTGTGTGTGTGTGTGTGTGTGTGCATGTGTGTGAGTGTGTGTGTGTGTGTGTGTGTAAGAAAGCTGTGTTTTATAATGACAAGATAAAGGATCAAAAGGAACCCAGTTCATTATATAGAGTCTTATAGATGTTTCGAGATTTTGTAAGAATTACAAATTTTTGGAATTTAAACTGTTTGTTGGAATTCTGATTATGAAATAGGAAGGCAAAATAGCCTCCTTCAATTCTGAGTGTTAAAAAATTGCCTTTCATCCACCCTATACAAATTAAAATATTATCAATGCAATGAAATAATAGTCAGCAAGGGAATGCTATTTACTGGTACAACCATGAAATGGAATATTGTTATTAATAAAATGAGACAAAGTTCTAATGTGTATTGCAGTATGAATAAAGCTTGGACAGTAAATGAAAGAACACAGTTGTGAAAGGGCACATATTGTATCATTCTGGGATTATGAAATGGCTATCATTTTACAGATACTGAGAGAAGATCAGCTTGCCAAATTCTCAGAATTGTGTAGAATGAGAAGTTAGGATGACGAGTAAAGCACATGTGGTTTATGTTGAGAGGGAATGAAAGAGTGCTCTAACAGTGTTATATATATTTTGGCTGGTCATACTCTTCCATCTCAACATCCCAAATACTGGGATTATAATCATGTACTGCCAGTCTCAACAACAGAAGCAAAATAATGAGGAGGCCATGATCTCACAAGCACCCTCATAAATGCGTGAGCTGTGACTTACATACTTAACACTATGCCTCAACAACCAAGGGTCTATCTAATCCATGGTGATATTTTGGACTTTTAATGAATGGACTTTTGAGGGGGATTCAATAGCAAAATTAGAGTAAGTAGATAATGGAATGAATGGCCATAGAACAAATAAAGATCCTATGAATTGCAGAGAGAAAATAGAACTAATGAATATAAAGTGGGGTGGGGTATGAAAAATTCTATCTATGAATAATATACTTGGAGAAATAAGAAAATAAGCCACATATAGATGTACATACAGAATTATAAATTATTTTACAATCTGTAAAAAGAAGGAAGAATGAAAAATTTATAAAATGTTGGATGAAATATAACTTTCTAAAATATTGCAGGGACTAGGGTGGGGTGGGAGGGGATGGAAAGGGAAGTGATTCTAGATTTGATTGAGAAATGATGTATGACCTATGGAAAAAGTTTAATAACAATAAAAATTATTTCAGGAATTAAAAGAAAAACACTACTTAAAAACATTATGAGGTGGCCGTGTCATTAGGGTACTTGCAGATTTTTTAATTTAAGGGAAGCTCAGCAAGGAAACCATTTTGGTAACAACCAGTGAAAGAAAAAACTGCAGTGGTTTGGGGAAATTGAAATTTACCAAATGAAGATGTGTGTAACAGGCCAGTGGATCTAGTAAGTTTTGACCTTCTAAGAGCTATGGTGACATGCAATGCAGCCGTAGTGACAGAAAGGTTGAGTCACCGCAGATACAGTGCATGCCCATAACTTTGTGTGTAACTGTGATGCTAGCCATATAATAAGTTTGAGTTCAGTCTTTCACCACATCTATAGCTTATTTTCCAACAATCTTTGAACAGTTTATTTGAATCATACATGTCCACCTGTGTGTTTTCCTATTATGTACAACAAAGGTTTCTGTATAAAGCTATGCTTTACAAGATTTTGAGATTTTGATATGGAATTAGAACTGACTTTGTGTTGACTTTTATACTGATATTTTAAGTAGATATCCTATATTTTTGAACAAAAATGTGTCATTATCGGTTACCTCCGTATGAAGTTTTTTCCACCTCTATTTTGTAAGAAGATCATGGGGACTTTGATTAGGATTAAATTTAATCTGTAAATTGCTTTTGGTTGTACAGTCATTTTCATAATATTAGTTTTACGTATCCATAAGCACGGGGAGTCTTTCTGTCTTCTAGGATGTTCCTCAATTTATTCAGATATTTAAAGTTTTCAGCTAAGAATATTTCATTTCTTTGGTTAAATTTATTTATACCTTATAATTTTATTTTAAGGGTTTTGTGCATCAAAGTGGTCCCATGATTTTTTTCTCAGCATGTTTGTTATTTGTTTATAAAGAGGCTATTTTTTTGTCAGTTGACTTTATATCCTGCCACTATGCTAAAAATGCTGATAATTTCTTATGGAGTTCGTAGGGTCTCATGTATAATATATCATCTGCAAGTAGGGAAACTTTGACTTCTTTTCCGGTTTCAATCCCCTTCATTCCCTGTCATTGTTTTATAGCTCTAGCTAGGGTTTCAAGCACTATATTGAGAAGGACTTGGGATTGAATTAGCCCTGTCTTCTTCCTGCTTTTATTTTTTTTGAAATTTTGATTTTAATTACAAAATCCATCCATGTTTACTGCTATGTTGTGTTTTTAAAAATATTTAATTATTATTTTAATACAATACTTTTATTGATAATTTGTGTATTTCATATATCATTTTTCTTTTCAATTTATACATATTCCCCTTTCCCTTCCCCCTGCACCCCAGTTCATGCATTCTGCCATATATATCCGGTATCTTTCTCTCAGTCTTTTTAACGTTTTTCTCTGCAGAAGTTTATTGCTTTGTGCAGAATTTAACTGTATCGATCTTTTCTTTGACCCAGTCCTGTTGTTGTTGTTGTTTCCTCCCATTTGTATTGCTCCAAGATATGCCTATATAAATGTCATTTATGTAACAGAATTATGTCCTCCATGGAATAAACTGTATCTTAACTCTGAAATATGTTTAGGAATTCACATTTTCCTTTTAATTTTATATTACTCTAAAATATGAATACATACCTTCCACCCATATACATTAATTACCATGTCTGAAAATAAGTGGTAAATTAATTCTAGGGACCATTAAGAGATTCATATCATAAGAGCACAGTTGCTTTCATATAAAAAGAAATATAAAAATAATGTTGCTCAGCTTGCCTTTCAACTGGTGATTTGGTGCTATTATCCACAAATGAGGGAAAACATTCCCCTTTTGTTTTGGAGAGGGCTGTGTTACATCACTTGGCTTAATGGCTTCAAGTCCCATTTTTCTCTGTTTAGGATGATGTTGGCTATAAGTTGTCATATGTAGCCTTTGTTATGTTGAGTTATGTCATTTCTAGTTCTCCTTTCTCTAGGGTATTTGTACGGGTATCCTTGTGAAACCAGTTATAGGATAAAGGAAAACCTTCAAGGACATTACTAATCCTGTAAATATTCAAAAGCAGAAGCAGGTTTATGACAGCAATTCACAGGGAACGAGCTAATAATGCAGATGAGATGGAGAACAGGAAAGAGTAAACAGGGGCAGTCAAAACTTGACTTTCCCTTCCCATGAGATAGTAACTAAAATATCCAGAATAGTATTTTGTTATTCAAGGAAACAACTTTTCTATTTTAAATAACAATGATATGTCATTGACAAAGTATAGGACAATAGTTTTTTAATTAATAAACATTTGAGATTTATGATTTAGATATAAATTATCAATAAGAATATTTTCTTAAAAATAATAGCATATGTCTAATTATGTATGAAAAAATTATTTATAATCAATGAAGCTGAATATACTTATCAATAATTTTCTTTTCATTCATCATTTAATTTATTAACTTATTAAATATACCTACGGAGCATTATTGTGCAAAAGTGGTAATAGAAAATCATTGATTGAGCATTATTGTTTTATAGTGGTAATAGATGAAGAACCATAATCAAGCTCTCTTCCTTAGAATCTTATTATTTAAAGATGGAAGCATTCAGGACAGTTATGGCAGAATGCATGATCTGTTGTGGGGTGGGGGGAAGGGAAAAGGGAATATGCCTAAAATCAATTGAAAAATGATGTCTGAAATACACAAAGCATCAATAAAAGCACTAAAAAAAAAGAAAGAACAGGAAAGCTATTAAATTATCTTCTGAGAATCACTGATAAAATTTCGCATTCAGAATTTTAAAAAAATGCAGCCGTGGCATCCATCTTCCTCCCACCCTTGAATCAGCCTGGGTCCCCGGAAGCCTTCGGTGGGGAAGGTGAAGTCATTGAGTGTTCCTCTGTCTCTTTATTCTCTCTTCTTCCTCCCAGAATTTGATGGGCAAAGAATGAAAAGTAGGCTTAAAGAACAAAACAAAACAGAACAAAAGAAAACAAGGCATTACCTGTGTGGACCATATAAGATCAGTTTAAGCATGAAAAGTCTTTGAAAAGGAAACCTGTGTGAGGACTTTTGTGGCTCCTCATCTATTAGTTTCTCTTTTCTTCTCCCATCTGGATGGCCACCGGCACTTTCCTGGCAGTCTAACAGTAATTTCTGGGTTTTTGCTGGTTTTATTGTTTGTTTTAGTTCAAGTGGCTAATAGGAGATGACTACCCAACGTGACCCTCCTCTGATTTTCCCAAACGTGATTTCTCTCATTCTTATGCCATGACAAACTGTAGAACTTAAGTCTGATTTTGATACAGCAGCATTTGCCCTGTCTTTTTACCCTGAGGAGTTCTCTCATATTTTGAATCAAGATTCTCATTGAACTTCAAACTCTTATGTCTTAAAAACTACGATGGTTCCATATCGGTCTTTTCTACCTATGAGCCCCTAGTAGTCAACCCCTTTTCTCTGTGTGAGACAAGGAGACAAACAGTTTTTTTTTTTTTTTTCAGTCTTTTCGACACAGAGTCTCCCTGTACCCTCAGCTGACCTGGAACTCACTCTGTAGACCAGGCTGGCCTTGAACTCACAAAGATCCGCCTGGCTCTGCCTCCCGAGTGCTAGGATTAAAGGAGTGCCCTACCCTACTTTTCTAAAACCTTGATGTAAAGGGCAAGTATCTATTTTGCTTAAAAGCAAAGTACTTTGAGAAATTAGTACACTGCAGTTAGTGAGCTAGTCAAGAAGGATGAGTAAATGAATAAATATGGTGCCTGCTTTTGTCATGACAGACTAAAAACTAGAGATAAGCAAGTGAAGAAATGCTGTCTGTCAGAAATAATGCCACTGATCCTTTTGGTGGAATGATATGGTCAAAAACATTGATTCTTAAAGAATGTGTAACAGCACGACTGGCTGAGGGACTGAGGGAAAGAAACTGAAATCATTCAATGGAAAATGTTTGGGTGTAGACTGACAAGAAAATACAGGAAAATTGAAACAGAGACATGACAGTGTTATGCAAGGAATTTGGCTTCTTCAGGAGGTAGTTTCCCTTCCCTTCCATTTGTTGCACAGCAGTTTTAGACTGTGATTTCTTATCTTGAGGAAACACCCTAAGCGATATCTGGAAATCTCATGGCTTCAAATATTTACATGTTTTATTTGGCTTCAGGTGTTTGCATAAGCAGTTTATGAAGATTGGTGAATACTGACAAAACTTTTTTTTTTCTTTACAAATTATCTATGGGGACTGTGTGCTGGAGAGATGGCTCAGGGGTTAAGAGCACCTTGAAGATGACCTGAGATCAGTTCTCAGCACTCACATGGTGGCTGACAACCATCTGTAACTCTAGTCCCAGGGGATCAGATGCCCTATTCTGACCTGGGTGAGCACTGCATGATATGATGCACTTACACTCATGTAACAATACACTCATAAATATAAAATAAAAACAAAAATAAAAACAATTTAAAGTTCTCTCAGAGAAAATAAAAGTCAAGTGGTAGGAATTCTTTTATGGATAAAACTATTTTCCTTGGATCCAAGAAAGTCTCAATTGGAGAGGTTGTATTCATCTTATTTAAGGCAGAGGCCTCCTATAAACTTCAGTGAGAGGAGAAACAGGAAGTCCAACAGGAGGGAAAGGTTAAAGGTGAAGGTAGTGGGGAATCCTATGAAGAAACACGGACCCACACAAGGAAGCTGAGGGACAGCAGATAGAAGCAGCTTTTATTGGTATCTGCAGTTGAGAAAAGTCAAAGATGCAAATATGAAACTGTATCTGGTGGAAAGAAAGTGAGATAAAACAATCTGAGAACCAATAAAGAAATGACTGAAAACTTAGAAAAATAAAAGATTGAATATGAAGACTTGATTTCTATAACAAAGATTTAGCTTTAGTTTGCATTTATTGTTTATTCAAAATTTTTATCCAATTTTCATTCTCTGCTAATGGTTAAATTTCACTTTTCATAACATCATTTTTCTTTGGCACATTTAAGTTTATAATGCTGTTGCAAATGTAACCAAGAAAAAAGAATGAAAGTTACAATTGCACTTAGGCAAACTGTTATGCTCATGAAGTAAAAGAGAATTTTAAGTCATCACTGCATTTTAAATATCATATGTCATGGGTTTTATTCATATGAAGTATAAAGCTTAATCCTTTTAGATTCCGAAGATTTGAGGGAGCAGATTATCACCATCTAGCACGCACAGTACTAGCATCACTACTAAATTTGGGAATCAGTCCCTAGTACTGATTCCCAAGTCTGCAAAACAAAACAGAATCCAAAACATAAGAAACCAATAAAAAAAATTAGAACAAATTGTGCCTAAAATATAGATGAAATTGAAGCTTTGTAACTTAAAACTTTGTTAGATACATTTCACTTTATAATAGTAAAAGAAACCACAATTCTTTGAATTAATCTGTTGTATAATAGAAAGGCAAATAAGTGTTATCCTTCAAACTGAGGATAATTATTGACTGTTTCCCTTTTCTGAGATAGTTTTGTTTAATATTTAAACATAATCATACTTGGATAACTATAATTCTATGATATATTGTTTTATAGCCTTAGTATTCATTTTAATAATATACTTTAGAAATATTTTCTCAAATTAATAACACTTTGTCTCAAATATTTTTAATGCCTAATATTCCATTTTATATCTATTCCATGTGTCCTACCTTATAGCATTGTGCTAGATAGCTTTAGTGTCAACTTGACACACCTGGGTTGAGGGAGCCTCAATTGGGGAATTGGCTCCATTGGATTGGCCTGTGGCCACATCTGTGGAGTATTGTCTTGATGGCTGAGCAATATGGGAGGGCCCAGCCCACTATGGGTGGTGCCACCCTGGGCAGGTTGTTGTGTACAGTATAAGAAGGCAGGCTGGGCATGAGCCAGGGGAGCAAGCCAGTGAACAGCATTCCTCCATGGCCTGTACTTCAGCTCCTGCCTCCAAGTTCCTGCCCTGAGTTCCTGCCTTGGGCTCCTTAAGTGATGAACTGTGACCCAGGAGATGTAAGCTGAATAAACCCTTTCCTCCCCAAGTTGGTGTTGGTCAGAGTGTTTTGTCACAGCAATGGAAGACAAACTAGAACAAGCGTATTATGCAATATGATTACCATGGGCATATTCAAAACATTATACAAAATTTAATGTTAGTCTTATGATTCAAGAATGTCATCTTGGGCTGCATGTACTTTATGTGCATATTTTAACAGATGGGCCAAGGCAGGCCATCCACATGCCCTCAGTCCAGTCTGTGCCCTCACTAATTATTTCACCTACCTCTGACTGTCCTGAGAGTGAATCCTTACCTCTACTAAGGACATTCTTATCAGTCCCACCACTGATTCATTTTACCATGAATTACACATATGAATTCAACCATTATTATTTTCTAGTGGATTATTCAATTTAGTGTCCATCTCTTTGTTATAGCAGAGCATTATCTTTGGAAGTTAGGAAGAATAACAATTAAAAAAAAAAATTCCCTCCAGGAAGATCCCAAATCTTTAGGCTTTTTCAGCTAAAGTCAGAGCCTGTGGTTGTGTGGATAATCCTGAGTCAAACTTCTTTTAGGCACCTCCTACTTATTTCACCCTGAGCAATTTATTTAATCTCTCCCAATTCTGTTGTACTACAAAATCCATACACTTATAGTTAACTTTGTGGAAAAGATAAGCAATTGTAATTCTTTGAGAACACTGCCTGGCACGTAACAGGGAGGCAACACATTGAGATGATTATGATTAGTGCTGATTATTATCCGTAGGGAGCAGACCTATTTTCTGGAAATCCACACCAGATTCCTTTCATAAGAGAGCTGCTAAGAATACAGTAGAATGACAAATCGCTTCCCATGAGGACAATAATGAAGTCTGTGACTATATCATTTTATAACAGTATTACTCCTCTAAATCTCACACAGCAGCAAATCAGAGACAGAAACTGTTTTAATTACACAGGCCTCATAGAAGTAATAAATGGTCATTGAGCAATATTGCCAGTGATTTTCATGAGCTTCAAATTGCTGTTTTTGGAAATGCACTTCAGTGTTTTGGATGGAACTTATGGATGGAAATATTTTATGATGCATCTATCAGTAGAAGCTCTTAGTGTCTAGTGAGTCTGCGTGACCTCTCTAGGGGCTGACAACTCCCTTGGAGAGGCTCTGAGGGGAATGTAGCCTTGATTTTACTCATTTTTGAACATCAGTCTAGTATTATTAAAAGTCAATGGGTAGCTATCTATTACTTCACAGTTACTATGGAGACTCCTTTATTAAGTAAACATTCAAGTGAGCCTAGTATTGTAACAAATGTCTCCATTTTCACTAAAATGGTGATGGATTTGTGCAGTTTGATTTTATAGCTGAACCTCCTTAATACTAACAAATGCAATTCAATTAAAAATAAGGAGAAATTACTTAAGAAATAATATATGAATATTTAATTTTTTCCAATGCAATAAAATTGGCATACATAAATATTTTAGAAAGAAACCATAAATATTTCAGCCTTAGTTAATTAAAAAAATCATTCATTTTTCGTTAAGTAGCATTCACACACAAGGATGCCACTGCTCAGATGACAGGAGACTCAGGAAATAACCTTCCTTCCATCCTTTTGTCCTGGTCTGTTCATGATAAATTTAACACACATCTCTCATTCCGAGGTCATTGCTAACTCAAACGGCAAGAGGAAAGGGCAGTAGCTAGATATATCTTCAAATTAATTGTAATCTAAGCCAACTATAATTTGAGTTATCAAAGAAAGATTTAAAACTTGGATGAAGAGGATGAAATTTCACGTATAAAATGACACAAAATCATTTTTCCATGTAATGAAAATCTAGAGAATCTCTTGCATATACATCTAGCTATTGTTTATTTAGAACCTGTCACTTTAAAATTATTCAACTGCTGATAATGCATCAGTGACAGTAAAAAATTCAAACACATGGATTCTTAAATCAGAGTCAATAATTTGATAAGTGCTTTTGCTTTGCCAGCTATATGATTTTGATTCTAACCTCTGTCTTTTATTATTTATATAATGGAGAAGTGCCACTTAACCTACTCAGGTTCTGTGAGAATTGAATGAGGTAAACAATAGTATATTTTAAGTATTTTATATATTCTAAATGTTTTAATTGCTAATGTATTATCAATAGTTTGCCTACCTGAAACATCAGAATAATCATTGCTATAGATTGTTTAACTTGAAGCGTGATTTCTTGGTAAGCAATGACTGGAGGTAGGAATGAGATTCTCCTCTGCTGATTTTCAAACCCGACCTTCATGTCTGTTACACTAAAAGTACTCCAGTTCTCTACCTACAGGTAGAGTGTCAAGGAAAGAGAGGGGTGCGAGGTTTCTTATGTGTTTAGCCCTCCAAGAACTTTTATAGATTTATTGATTTGATAACTTCATGCAATCTATCCTGATCATATTCAGACCTCCGTTTCCACTCCGACCTGACAACACATTCTGACTTCCTGTCTTTTATTATTGTCTTTTTTTTTTTAAAGGCAATTGATTCTAAGTTGTGTTTTGCTAGTGATGTTTGGTGTGGGTCTATTCTTTGGAGTCTTATCAAGTTACCAGGCATCACACCAGTAAGAAAAACTGACTCTCCCACTTCCAGAATCTATGAAATGACAAAAATCCTCAGATAGGTCTGAGGCTTCCTGTCCAACTCTCCCATCCATGGTTGGCCCCTATCTGGCTTTGAATTGTGCAAGTCTTCTGCATGCTGTCATAGAGCTGTCAGCTGATACATTCAGTGATCATGCGGGCTCCAGAAAGGGCCATTTCCTAGTATTCATCTACCACCACTGGCTCTTTTGATATTTCTGCCCCCTTTTCTGTAATGACCCCTGGGTCTTGGTGTGGTATAAGCATCTCATTTAGGGATGAGCACTCTAGAGTCCTTTATCTTCTGCACATTGATGATTTGTATATATCTAATTGCCATCTGCTACAAGAGGAAGCTTCTGTGGTAAGAATGGAAAGATGTACCTATTTATGGATAAATCACTAGGATTACAAATAAATCACTAGGAATCAGTATAATAACATATCTATTTAAGGGAGTGATAGTACTAGGTTCTTATGGTCTCTGACATGTCTAGGTACAGATACTTGTGCTCCATCTTGTGAAGTGGGACTTAAATCCAATTACAATGTGGTTGTTTACTTTTATAATATTCATACTACTGCTGCACTTGTGAGCATATTTTGCAAAAGCTAGATGACATTGTATCTCACAGGGTTCACAGCTAATTAAAGTTAGTGATCACCTTTCTCTGCCAGTAACATGCATAACACCTTCTAGCTCTGTGAAAATTAGACAGTAGAGAGGTTGCTTCAAAGTCAGTACCAGCTTAATTTGCTCTTGTTTGTTGCGAATTAGATATATAATACCTTCAGCAATATGGTCTCACTGTAAATTTGTGATGGGTAACCAAGTACAGTGGCCAATCATCAGTATTGTTTGAGAGTCTATGGAAACTCTATGGTCAACAACATGAAAAGAGGAAGCCCATTCCTGGGGCTACTCTATTCATTAGTTAGCCTAAATTATCTATTTGGACCATTAAACCCATGTTATAGGGGAGCTACATTTAAATTATTTTCTAAAGGAGCTGCTTTTATAGTAGACTTCCATACAGCAATTTCAATAAACTTTTAGTGTTAGTTATTCAATCCTCTTACCCCTGTCTTGCTTTATCCTCTCTTTCCCATTCTATTCATCATCTTCCCTTCATATTTTTATCATTTCATTCCATCTACCCTCCATGAGCAACCCCACATAAGCCCTTATTATTTACTTGATCGCTAAGTATTCTCCAATTGAATCACACCTAACTAAGGAGTCAAAGCTAGCATTCACTTATGAGAGACAAAACATGATGCTTATTTTCAGGGTCTGGGATAGATCACTCAACATGATTGTTTCCAGTTCAGTCCATTTACCTGAAACTTTCATAGTATTATTTTTCTTAATAGCTCAATAATATCCTATTGTGTACATGTATCATGCTTTCATTATTAATTCATCAGTTGATGGACATTTAGATTGTTTCCATGTCCTAGCTATTGTGAATGGGGCATCAGTGAACATGGATGAAAAGTTATCTGGGTGGTAGAATCCAGTGTCCTTTAGGTATATCCCCAAGATTGGTACAGCTGGATAATGTGGGAGATCAATTTTTACCTTTTTGAGGAAACTCCACATGGATTTCCATAATGTTTACAGCAGTTTGCACTCCCTCCAGCAGAGAGCAATTGCCTTTTGTTTTACTTATTAGTTTTGTTTATTCTAGATGCTAACCCAGTGTTAGATCAATAATTTTTCCCATTTTGTAGGCTGCTTCTATACTCAAGTAATGGTATCTTTTGTAGTATGAAAACAGCTTAGTTTTCTGAGTTACAATTTCTCAGTTATTGGTATTGATGCTTATGCTTGTTGGACCTTGTTTAGAAAATTATTTCCTGTGCTTATAAATTCCAGTGTATTCCTTACTTTCTCCTCTTTCAGATTCAAGTTATCAGGAATTATGTTGAACTTGATTCATTTATAATTAAAGTTGGTGTAGGGTGAGTGCTAGGAATCAAGTATCATTCTTCTACATGTAGCTAGTCAGTTTGACCAGTGCCATTTATTGAATATTCTGTCTTTTCCCCAATGTATATTATTGGTCCCTTCATAAAAAAATCAGATGAATGCATGAACATGGGCTTAATTCTGTATCCTCAATTCTATTTGATTGATCAATACACCTGAGTTTATGCCAGCACCAGGGTGTTTTTATTACTATAGTTTTGTTTATTATAATCAGGACTAACGATCACTCTAGCATTTCCTTCCTTGTTCAGAACTGCATTTTCTATCTTAGATTTTTGTGTTTCTTTATAAAACTTGAGATTTATTTCAGTGTATGTAAGGGATTTTGTTGGATTTTTTAAAAAGAGAGTCTCCTTGTATCCCCAGCTTATCTGGAACTCTATGCAGACCAGAGTGGCCTTGATCTCGGAAATCCTACCTACCTCTCAAGTCCTGGGGTGGCTACACCTGGTTTTTATGAAAATTTTTTGGTGGACTGACTGGGTTGAATCAGTAGGTTGATTTTTGCAGGGTGGCCATTTTCACATATTAATTCTACAAGTCCCTGAGCATGGGAGGTCTGTCCAACATTTTGAATTTTCTTAAATTTTATTCTTTGATGTCTTAGTGTTTTTATTAAAGTCCTTTGCTTCCTTGGATCTCTTTATTCCAACACATTTAATAGTTTTTGTAGCTACTGTTGAAAGAAGCTCTTCCGTGTTTTCTTTCAGTATGTTTGTCATTCCCATATAGTAAGGCTACTCATTTTCCTTGTCGGTTGTGGATCCTGCTATGTTGCTGAATGTGTGCATCAGCTCCAGGAGTTCTTTGGTGGAGTCTTTAGGTTCTGTTATATATAGAATCTTATCATCTCCAAATAACAATGATTTCACTTATTTCCAAATTTATAAAAGACTTATCTCCTTCATTTCCCTTACTATTCTACCTAAGACTTTAAGTACTATATGGAATATGTATAGGGGGAGTGGACATCTTTCCTTGTCTTGTTCCTGATTTTAATTGCAATGCTTTGAGTTTTTCTCCATTTAGCATGATATTAGTTGTCTTTACTATGTTGATAATTGGGCCTTGACTCTCTAGAGTCTCCATGACATTTGTTATGAATAGAAGATGGAACTTGTCAATGAAGTTTTCTGGATCTAATGAGAGGATCATGAGGTTTGTGTATTTGACTATGCTTAGGTGGTATGTTACATTTATTGATTTACCTGCATCCCTGTGTTGATCGTTGTGATAATTTTTTGATAATTCCTTGCATTGTGTTTATTTGTTTATTTTTTAATTGCTACTATTTCATTTATTTTTTTATTGACACTTTGTATATTCCATACATCATTTTCCAATTCACTACAGGCATATTTCCCTTTCCCTTCTCCCCACCCCACCCCATCCCAGATCATGCTTTCTGCCATAACTGTCTTGCATCTTTCTCTCAGTGTTTTTTTTTCATTTTTTAGCAATAAGTGATAATTTATGAGTACAAGCATCCTTCATGTAAAACCAATTTGCAAGCAGTTGTGCCCAAACCCACACAGCCCATGGGTCCCACCATCCAGCAGGGGGTCTTGTATGTTCAATCAAGTTGATTAAATGAGTGTCCAGACTATATTGCTGTAGTTTCACCATTCAACCCAATCGCAGCCCTTACATTCTACCATGCCCCCTCTTCCGCAGATTGTTCCCTAGGCTAAGAAAAGGGGCACAGGTGGATGAGAAGCAAAACAGTCTACTTTCTCTGGAGCTGTTGTCTTGGACTCTGGTCAATTCTTGCTGTTTCCTCTTATGGGCTGACAGTTTGTCCAGGAATAACCTTTCAATCCTACTAATGAAGCACAAGCAATTAGATATATAGGTATTTAAACAGTACTAATTGTTATGGTAGGTTACTTTGGTATAGACACAGATGTTTGAATGGTATGTTAATCCATGAATTACATTTTTTTTCTGTTAAATATGATAGGATCTTACTGTGGTGTATAATATCTCCTAACCATTAGAGGATGTAAGCTTGTGGCATCAGCCATGGGTTATTCCTCCAAGGAGAGAGCCAATAGCGAATTAGGTTTGGGATATACAGGCATATGGCTGCCTCTGCTGCACAGTATTTCCAGGCAGGTGAGGTGTAGCTGGTGCTGACGGAGGAGTCTTGCTTGACTCAAGGAGACCCATATTTGATTCATTGGTTTAATGGACTTTGGTAACACTCTCTGGTATTCCAGAGGTCATCTGTACACTGTGTGGTCTCAATACATCTTTCCCATGTTAATGTCAGGTCTTTGACAGCAGGGCCTTATTGCCTCTCTTCTTTCAGGTATCCCAGTTTACAGGCAAAGAGCCTTTACCTTTTGTGGGGGCTTGGATCCCCTGGCCAACATCTCCTTGATAGAATAATACATTGCTGATGTCAGAGCTCCTGTATTAATATATTTTGCTTAAGTGTGTAGCTTAAGGAGACATTAGTATTATATTTGGTTCTGAACAGAGAATAATCCTTTTCAGAGTTCCTATGTCTATTAGTCAATTAAAGAAGGCAGTTTTACCGGTTTTATAAGAGATTACCTCTATAATAGTTGTCTCCAATTTACAGTTGTAGAACAACCTCATCATCATCATCATATCTC
>VZQC01011452.1:1601392-1764088 GCA_009823505.1 Rhizomys pruinosus
TGTTGAAGATCTGATCAATACTATTCTCTTGAGATTCTTCTCCTTCCTCTATTCCTATGATGTGGAGATTTGATCTTTTCATAGTGTCCCATATTTCCTGGTTGTTCCACTTTTGTGTATTTTTAAATTTTTCATATTCTTTATTTGAGCTTTTTAGTTACTCTGTGTAATCTTCCAGATCTGATATTCTTTTTTCTGCTTCCTCCATTTTAGTTCTGAGGCTTTTTCCTTTCCTTTCTTCTTGGTTGGATGAGTGTTATAATTCCTTTTTCATTTCATCCTGTGTTTTCTTTAGTATTTCCATTTCCTTTTTGAGCTTCTCAATCTCTTCTTGGTGCTTCTCAATTTCTTCTTGGTGCTCCTTACTTCGTTAGTTGTCTTCCTTTTTCAGTGTTTCTACTTCCTTTTGGAGTTTGTTTTTTTTCTCCCTCTAGTTCTTTCTGGAGTTTATCAATCTGTTCCTTTAGTTCTTTCCAATGTTTGTCATTGTATCCCTCTACGTCCTTTTTGAGTTTTTCATTTTCTCTCTTTAGTTCTCTGAATTTTTCTTTATTTTCTTTAATTTCTCTGCATAGGTCTGCAATTATTCCTCTAAGATCTGTTCCTTGGGTCTCCTCCAAGGAGTTCCTATTGTAGCTATCTCCTACAGGTTTGGTAGAGCCTGGTGTGGGATTATCCTGTGCCTTTCCCATGTTGTCCCTTCGTCGTGTCCCTGGCATGTGGGCTTCCCTTTTGTGGTTCAGATCACAAATACATTTTCACTATGTTAGCAGATGGTTTTGCTTTCCTCCTTCAGATGCTTTTTTTTTCCTTTCCTCCTCCTCATTTATGGACTATTGACTTGTCTAGGTTTCAGGCTTTCAATTTTGTTTATATATTGGATATTGGAAGCCAAAGCACTCTTCTCTTCTTGTTCTGAAGGTTCTCCAAAAAAAGTCCACATGGATTCTCACTGATTCTGGAGGTGGTGGTGGGGTTATATATATGCCTGGCCTAGCCCATGCCCTAGTACCTGCCTGAGTGTCTTCCTGCCAGCCCTCAAAAAGGTGCAGAGGCACCAACCCAAACCCACTAACCCTCTGTCCCAGCTCCAAAGGTGAAGGGCGGTCCCACCCAGAACACCTCAGAGACGCGACCCCCTAGCAGCAGCCCAGGAGAGAGTCCACTCCCAAAAGTACCTGGCTGAGTGACTTCTGGCCAGCCCTCACAAAGGTGCAGAGGCACCGACCCAAACTCGCTGACCCTCTGGTCCTGGCTCCAAAGGCAAAGGGCCGCATTGTTTTTATAACTATTTTCGCTTCAATGTTCAGTCTTGGGGACAATTTTTGTTGATGTGCAAATGGAGTGAAAGAAGTGGTCTCAGCTTAATTAGGGATAAGTGCCACTTTTGAGTATGAGGTTTTGGGAAGAACCCACATGTTTCTGTAATACCAGAGCTGGCTGTATGACTGCTGGGAGAGGAAGTTGGCAGATATGTCTCTGTTTATTTTTGAGTAGAGGAAGAGTAACAATTCTAGATTTGTGGTAACTAAGAAAACATGCCATTACAAACTTTGACTTCGTCTGTCTAGGGTGATGTACTGGCTGTACAATCCAAGCTATGCTTGAGGGTTTATAGATGGCTGCAAAAACTCTTGATGGTCTTTATAATTCATTAAAGGTGGGCCCTAGCAAAGGGTGTGTGATATCAACTATGCCCGGGTGTTGATGGGGATTATTATGTCTGGGGGAACTCCCTGGATTACAGGATGTTACATAACCTGTATCCTGGCTTCTGGAATGATAAACAAAATAGGAAAGATAGGATTGGGAAACTCACAGATGTGAAAGAACTTGCAGATGTGGCAGGACTCAGGTGACAGGTACATAAAGCTTCATAACCAGAGCTGCCATTGTTAGGGTTTGAGAATCCACATCAGACAAACTGAAGGATGGAAAGCTAAGACTTTATTTTGGGGGAAAAAAAGTAAACCAGCATGCTGGGGTGGGAGGGAAAATGCTCTGACCCCGATAACTTGGCTTACAGGCATTTTATACAGGTTCTGGGGGAATTTTAGCGGGGTTTGGGTAACTCATGGTTAGGTCAGCCCAATGGCACCCTACATACCAACAGTTATCTTTAGACACAATCCTGCAACTGGAATGAGGAAATGTTGGGTCAGTCCATCTGCCCTCACATACCAACAGTTATCTTTAACAAGTTTAATTTAGCTGTTCTTGAGGCCTTGAGCAACTCTTTGAGAAATCGACCTTTTCCCTGAATTGGGCAGGTTCCAATAATTGCTTAAAATGGTGGCTATACTCAAAATGGAGTCAGTGTGGACCTCTCTTACACCACCAGAATGCTGAGAATAAAGAATTCACAGGTCTAGGGGAAACTTTTGGCTTTGAGGGATGCAAACTGCTCAACTTTTCAGGCCTGAGGTGAGATGGTCATTGAAGAGGGATGGAACTTCATTGAATAGGGAACTCACATGGTTGGGAAACTTGAAGATCTAAGGCTTCAAGGGTGTTGTGTGACTGGAGGAGGCTTGAGAGCTGGATGGGGCCACAAGGGATTGGGTTAGGCAATTCACCAGGCTGGGGAATTATTGGTGTAAGCAAACTCACATGTCTGGGGTTGGAATTATATAAAGCTGGGAAGCAAAGCAGGCCTTAAGTTTGGAATGATGGGTATGGAGGCAGAGACCTGAAGTTAGTGAATTCACACGACTAGGGGAACTAGCAGGTCTAGGGTATAAAAGAACCTAAGCAGGTGGTGGCTGGCTTCAAGGAACTCACTGGGCTGGGAAAATCCCAAGCATCTCATTCCAAGTTCTTAATTGCTATTTATTTACTTCATTTTCAGTTTACCTTTGCCTTTTATTCCACTGGACACTATTACTGATATTGCATTTTAAACTTTTTGTTCATTTTCTTTTTTTTTTTTTCTATTCCTTTTAAAACGTTCTAAAGATGGGGACAAAATAAAACAAGAATTGGTTTTGAGATGCAGGACACATACGTGAGGAGTGGAAAATTACATAAAGGTAAAAACTGGACAAAATCACTTTTATAGAAGATGGATTTGTCATTTTAAAAATCATTCCATTCTTTAAAACACATTTCACTCTTATATTTCCATCAATATTGTATCACATCATTTTTTTTTCTTTTATTTGCATAAAATGTACTAAAAATAATAGTTCTATGTTTTATATATTTTTAAATAAGGTTAGAAATACACCTTTGAAATACACATACATGTGTATGCTTATTGTGGTTATAACAGCTTACAGACTGTGCTTTATTGAAAATTAAAAAAATGTGGAATTTCAATTTCTTAAGATTTCAGCTTCTGAAAGCTTATTTACAAACCATAGATAAATATGTCTTACATATATAGTTTCCTTTAAGTAACAGAAAACAGAAAAATGCTTGTTAATATTTGTAAAAGCTGTGGTTTTCATTTTATAAAGATAAATAGATTAAAAAAGCACCATTATTATTTATTAGAAGTGTAAAAGATTCCTATGGGTACTTTGCATTTGTTTTACTTATGGTGGTATAATTTAATTTTTAAGAGATATTCATCTTGTAAATTTGAAATATCTTTACAGGTATGAGAGAAAAGGAAATTAAAACTTCCTCTCTCACTCATTACTTCAAATACAAAGAAGCTATTATCATCACATCAAGCTAGAGACATTAAGCTGAGACAGAAAAACATTGTGATCAAGTGCTCTGAATTCTAAATATTATGGTCAGCACAAAGGATGGAGGAGACAAAGGATGTTCTGGCAAACCTATGGCTTTGTATGTAACATGCTGAAAGCTGAGCACCTACAAGAATTAAGCGTCTGAAGACACAGAAGACAGCAGTAACTATTAGCTTGAATAGTCCATAATGCTGGAAAAGACTACATAAAATTTCCTGGGTTGGGATTATTTGCATAGATTTTACTGGTAGACTATCCTTGATCTCAACATGTGATATGATAGGATATGATCCATAATCAAAATCTGTTTAACTTCAGCATGTTACTGAAAATAGTTGGAATTTTGAAGGATTTCATTGTTTTGATTTCAGATTAAGAGAGGTTTAACACATGAGCAGACGATATGCGGATGGTAAGTTAGGGCTTATTCTACTTCATATTAGGATAACTTGAAAACTATGTGTGTGGGTATGGACAGGTATGTGTATGTTATGAAGACAGTGGAATAATATTAACTATTGAAAGAGTTAGAAAAATTACTAGTATACTCCCCTTCAACAACTGAGGGTTAGTAAATAATATATTAAATATTCATTTAGAGAATACATGTAAGGTAGCCCATGGGCAAAACACATCTAGCTGAAAGTTCATTTTAAGGCAAACCAAACTGCACTGAATCATAGCTCTAATATTCATAGCATAGTGAACTATACATAACCTCTTAAACTATCATTTCTGCAACTATGAAATAAAATATGAATGCACTGAGAATTTTAAGAATAATGATGTTAATATCAGTAACATCAGCATGGGTGGAATGTTCTTCACTGTTATACTTTGCTGAGAGCATTCAATTATCTTTCCTTTATGGAACATGAATTAAAGCATAGAGATGGGAAAATGCATGAAGTCTGGATAGTGACCCTGTTGACTTTTATGAATTGAAAATACCAGTGTAAAACAACATCCAGATCAAGAAAGTCAATGTAAATAGGAGACCCAGAGGCCCCAGAATCTGTCATGTGAAAGCAGACTGTCACTTTAGCATTAACTTTACTTCTCAATGGGTCACTGTTTTTATCTTGATTTCAAATACATAGTTATTTCTGTTTTTATTATACATTTCAATATTTTAGACCTTGAGTAAATACTGATAAAGTAAAAAAAATATTATTCTCATCATAAAGCTATAGGGATACTTCCTGGAGAGCTGATCAATTGATAATGTATTTTAAAAGCATCATTTAATGTTTGAACTTCACTCCATTTCTTACTGGCACTAGCCTTATGAACACTATATTTGACACCTCTGAATTCTAACTTTGTACTGTCTTATTGAGTAGTGTGATTTAGTAGGATGTGTAACAATTTGGTGAACTGTAAAGTACTACAAAAGTGGAATACCTGAGCAGGGCATCCTACAGTGTGCAACAGCAGACATACAAAGACAGTAAAGAGAACTAACATTGAGTAAGGACTCAGTGCCTAGAAAATACTTAAACATTGGCAAGAACTATATCCAGAAGTAACTGTGGTTATGGTTTTGGGTACATTATGCAGAGAAGATTACTTAAAGAAGGTCAGACTTTATAATTTCACTAAGAACTGAAACAATTTCTCTGAAAATTATTGTGCATTTTTTATTCAAAACTAAAGAGGGCTAAGAATGTAGTTAAGGTATATAATGTTTGCCCAGCATGTAAAAATTCCTGCATTTGATGTCCAGAACTGTAAGAGTCAAACCAGCAGACCATGTGAAGCTATGATTAAGACACAGAATGTCTAGAGGCAATACTAGCTGTGAAGAATTGAGTTAAATATACACAGCAATCTTAACTAAAAAAAAGGAATACAAAGTCAGAGTTGAATATATATTTTATAGTGTGTCTTTTTGTTTTTCTAGTTATTGAGAGAACCAATTAGAAATTTATTCATGGTGAACATATTTATGAATTAAAACAAAAACTGATTTCAGTTTAATTAATCTCTGAACTTCTGAACTGGCAGGACTGACTATATAACTTCCACAAGAGAAAGGAGATGTATGAACTGCTTCTTCCTTTGGGAGATGCTAGAGAGAAAAATAAAATAAAAATTTCAACCAGGACCCCTGTGTCCATCTAAAAATATGAGCCGGTGACTAGGAAATGAAATTAAATTCTTAAAAGCCCTGAGTCTAAAATGGAAGTGTATGTACAATTTCTTAACCAGCTTCTTAAACTATAGTCTCATATAGACTCTTGTTCCCACATTCGGGAATTCTAGTGTATTTGATTATGTCCCTGAAGGGGCCCCAGAGATGATAAAAGTGATCCAGAATCCACAAGGTAATAATCTCAAACTGGAAACTTAACATTCTGATTATTATTGAATAAGACAAAGAACCTGGAAAAATATAGCTTAGGCTATAAGCAGCTATGGGCAAAAGAGAGGGAAAAACAAAAAACCTGGCATGTAGCAGAACATGAGGAGACAAACAACAGAAGGGATGCTCAAGCAAACCTGGATGAAATGGTGGGTAAGAAAATGTAGATGGTCAGAGCCACATATGAATCATAAAAGAAAGAGAAAGAGACTCAGTGAGGGAGTCTCAGAAGAGCAGAAACAGAGAAGTTTGAGAACTAAGCACTCCAGAGAATGTGAGAGCTGCCAACCTCTCATCCTGAAAGAAATGACACTTGAGAAATACAACAGAAATCTATCAGCCCTGTGATTTGTATACAAGAAAAATAAAACACGGAATAAGAATAGTCCACAGCTTCAAAGCAGCACTTCCATCAGGAGAGGAGGCCCTAACCTTAGGGCTCACTGGGTGTTTGGCTGCACATTTGTTCAGGAACAAACAAAAGAAAAACAAGGATAAAATATTAGGTCTGTCAATGAAGGTTTCCTGAGAATGAGAAAAGAATTACAAATAGTTGTAATTCTGAGAAACTGAAGAGTGGAAAATGTAGATCGCAACAACTAGTATTATCTAAATTGAGTCTACAATCTTGTCTCCAGTAAGTTCTGATTTACAGACTTTGATCACCTTGTGATACAACATCTAATTTTGCATATTAAAATACAAAAGATAAGTTCCTATCTTAGCGCTGTGCATTGTATTGTTGCTCTCAGTTATTGTTTCAGTTACTTTTGGAACTTCTTTCCCTAGTTTACAGCTCCTTATTCTTGATGCCACACCTGCGTCATCTTCAGTTCCCTGATTCTGAGCATCTGTCACTGTGGCAGGAACTCTGAATTCTAGGCATTGATTTCTCTTGCACATTGTGTCTTGTTACTTTACCACTTCAGTGGCTGCACAATTCTCTTTTTAGCTTTCTAACTCTCAGAAGGGTTGTATGTGAATGGATAATCATGAAATCATACTTGTAAAGAACATCCTTGTAAAGCTCTCTTCCATGAAATTTTCATTAGGATCAGGTATCTTGATACTCATGGAGTACACTGGAGTAGGTTGTCCTTGGCAATCTTGGTAAAAGCTTACATGCAACCTGGAGTCTACCCAATATAGGATAGTCTCTGCACTGGAAAAGGCAATATGTCACTTTTATCTCTTCACATCCATGGAAGATATGCTCAACACAGGAATGCTAGAATTTTGCTAAGGAATTTATCTCTTTTAGTTTTAGTTTGAATCTGTGAGGAGGAATTGTTGTGACCTTCATTCCCAGACCTCCGAATCATTCATGAGGTTAGAGAGTAGATGATTTAGGAATCATCCCAAATCATCTACTCTCTAACTTCATGAATAAACAGGTATGGAAATCAGTAATTAGGTCAACTCTCATCACTCTATAATTCAAAGAAAACAGGGACTTAAATATGACATCATGGTCTTCACAAACATGTAATTAAGAGACCGTGTTCAATTAGCCAAGACTTGGGATAGAAATCTTATCATTAACATATCAGTACCAACATGGTACTGATATATACACCACCTACATGGTCAGGTTTGGTGGTGTATATCTGTATTCCTGGTTTGGGTTCTATGCTATCTTGGGATACATATTAATGCCCTGTCTAAAACACCAAAACACCAAACAAATATCAACAACAAAAATAAAAGATAAGTTGCTTCAATTACATGATTATATTATCTATTTGAATTAAATCCAGACATATCCAAACTTTTATTGTAAGTGATACATACTGTGTTCTTCACCCTTCAATCTTTATACTTAGCTCAAAAGTTCAATGAATGCCTCACAATTTCATTATATCACAATCTATTATGTAAAGACTTTCAGAAAGTTGTTCCTCAACATTGTGTTCTAAATTATGGGTTATCAAAATCACCATTAATGATTTGTTCCAATGATTGAACTACTTAAAGAGCTCAGCAGTAAAATGATGAGCATTTTAGAGTATAATCCACATAATAATTGAGGTCTTTAGAAAAACTGTCAGTAATAATTCTAGCTGTATTTGATTGAAAAAAAAAACATGCCTCTTGATGGTTCAGATTTAAATCAAAGCTTACCAGCAAGCTTATTTTCTCATCTCTGCTAAAGTCAAAATAAAATTATAACCCAAGAAAAATGGAGAGTAGAAAAATAAAAGTTTGAAGTGTTTGAAATGTTTGCTACTAAAGAACAAATATAATTTCCTAAAATCCTAGATATAGGGATTTGGTATCTATGTTGAAAGGTTGCAAATATGCAGTCTCACTGATGAATGTTTTTGAGTGTGTGTGATAGGGATAGAGGAATTACACATATAAATAATGCCTCTCTTTAGCTTTCTCAATATATAACATTTACAAGTAATTATATTATGGAATTTATGAGCTCACTCTACAGATTGGAATTGAAGAGGAAAATGCTGTTAACCTTGAGAAAAACAGTTTGAAATAACTCTCTTTGATGTGAAGTATATTATCTAATCATTTAATAGCATCAGAAACAGGGCCGCAGTGTCTATCAGTGGTGTCTCCCACTGCAATCTATAAAGACACCGCTGAAAATCTATAGCTAGTCCAGCTTACAGTCTAAAATTCAAGTAAATGTAAAGGAAATAATCAAGGTGTACCTTGCAACCAAATTCCCAGGAGACTAGGAATTTTTGGTTAACATTCTTTAAATAATACATTTTCTTTATGTTATTTCATGCGGTATCAATATTTCAATTGTACCCAATGCATGGGTGCTTGGTACTCAGGAGGTCAGAAGATGGAATCAGATCTGGAACTGAAGTAACATGTGGTTGTAAGCTGCCAGGTAGGTGCTCATAAAGAAATCTAGGTCCTCTGGAAGAGCCCTGGTTCCTCTTAAGCATTGAGTCATCTTATCAGACCTATTAAGGTTCTCTCATGACAGTGTCATCCATACTTGACCAAACTGTGACTTTACTAGAGAGAGGAATGATAGATTGATTTTAATGTATAGGTCTACTCATGAAATATGGAGTGGTGAATTTTATTAATAGATTTTTTTCATGTGCCTATAGGAAAACAACAACTCCATGTATGCTGTTAGCTAAGAATTGACTTAAAGACACAAATAGCTATAACACTTAAGACTGGAATAAGCAAGAAGTATCATCTCATAAAAGCTTTGTGAGTTATGATTAAGGGATATAGTATAAGGCTGACTGAGGTCTATGGAACTGAAGTCTCTTTCTGAACATAAACACAAATACACAGATATCTTATATGTAAATACAAGTTGCTACATATGCCCAAATACTGATAGAATGTCACTAAGATTAATGAAATGTTTGTAGTATATTTGCAGCCACTTCAAACATTCTTTTAGATTATATTCAGACATTATATGTGGCATTTCATAGCTTACCAAAATTTACTCCACAGTTTAGTGCTTAACTACTCATTGTCTAAAGCAAACATACTTCCCAATTTAACACCTACTTGTTAAAATTTTCTCATTGTCCAAATTACAGATGATCATTATAAGAATTGGTTGAGCTGGGTGTGGTGGCACATGCCTTTAATCCCAGCACTAGAGAGGCAGAGACAGGAAGATCTCTGTGAATTCAAAGCCAGCCTGGTCTACAGAGCGAGCTCCAGGCCAGCTAGAACTAAAGGGAGACCCTCTCTCAAAAAAGAGCAAAAAATTGGTTGAAGCCAGACATGGTGGTGTGGTGGCATGGTGGCACATGCCTTTAATCCTAGCACTCAGGATGCAGAGGCAAGCAGATCTCCGTGAGTTTGAGGCCAGCCTGGTCTACATAGTTAGTTCCATAGTTAGACAGCTGGGGCTTCAAAAAGACCAAAAGACCTGTATCAAAAAGACCAAAAAAAAAAAAAAAAAGAATTGGTTGAGCCTGAGATATTAAAATATTCTTCAGTTTAAATAATTCTAAGAGGAAAGAAGAAAAACATAAAGTTTTGTATGATATACTACACATTTCATATGAAACGCCTTTTGTAGTTTCTGTTATTGGTAATATTTTTACTATTGATGGTGAGCTATTTAAATCGCTATGACTCATGTTGCTTGCTATCATAATTATGATTTCTGTCATAGATACATAATAATTATTTGTAATTATTTTACTCCAAAAATATAAAACATATGAGGTTATAAGTGTTCCTCACTTATGCCCAGGAACACCTCCATGTAGATGACACAGGAAGACACAGAAACATGAATAATAATTTCAAGTGTTCTCTTTCCACAAGCTGATTAATACCGAAGAAAGGAATTAGTAAAAAATATTGACTTCCTACATTGTCTCTGGGAAGATAAGGCCTGATATCCATTTGGAAATCTTTTTTATTGAATTTTTATGTGTTTCATACATAATTTTTCAATCAGTCTTAATACCTTTATAAATGCTTCCCCCCTGATGCCCTCCTGCGCACACACCCCGAGTTTACATCATATTGTGTCATTTGTGCACTACACCAAAACTACTCTCCCTGCCAACTCCTCAGTGCCAGCTCATCCCCTGACCTCTAGTAAGCCTATTTAGAGTCCCTTTCCTAAAGAAAGCCAGGTTTTCCCTCACCCAATCACCATCAGCTGCCAATATTTCTTCAGAGACTTTTGGGCTTTGCTACCCATTTCTGTAGTTCTGTGCCTTTTTTTCCCCAACTGAGCTTGCATGGGTCTTATGCATGCTGATACCAATGCTGTATGTTCATATAAACAGGATCCCAGGAATTTGTAACTACGAAATGGTATCCTTATATTTATAGACAAATATCCTAATCACCACTCAGAAGCAGCTTCTTTTGTACCACATAAGCATATTATATAGTAACACAAGTGGACACACATAGACATGGTCTGTGAATTGATCATGCCTAAGTTACACATCTACAATGCAACCTCTATATTCAACCCCAAGCCTCATAGAACAAGGACCCAAGAATCCATTAACTGCTGCCTAACTCTCCTTAAGGAAACTCCTCCATGCAACAGGAGAGCAGGAACTCAAAAGATCGTGAATGGCCAAACTTTGAAGATAGGATTTTGCGAAGTGTATGGAATGTGATCCCATGAACTGGTCACCTATATTCAGGTTCAACCATCCAGGGCTCAGGAAACACTGCTGAAGAGGGGGCAGAAAGATTGTAAGAGCCAGGGAACTGATGCAAGACCAAACGGAAATGAATCCTAAAAACTACTTAGAATGTTGTACTTGTGCTGGTTATTCTCTCATTAAATTGGGGGAATGATTTCTATGATTTGTGACTTTGTTAAAAGCAGTACAGTTGGGGCTGGAGAGATAGCCTAGCGGTTAAGAGCACCGACTGCTCTTGCAGAGGACCCGGGTTTGATCCCCAGCACCCACATGGTGGCTGAGAACCGTCTTTAACTCCAGTTCCAGGGGAATCCGACACCCTCTTCTGACCTCCGTGGCACTGCACCACATGGGTGCACAAACCTGCATGCAGACAATACATTCATACACATGTGAAAATAAATAAAAAAATATTAAAAAAAGCAGTACAGTTGAAATTCTACTATAGAAGTAAACGTGTGTTTGTTGTATTATATTTCTTAGAGTTAATAGATGAGAATGCATAAATAATAACTACAAATTTATAGAAATAAGTTCTACTGTATCATTATCCTGATCACTAATATATGAAATATATCATTATTGTTTCCCACTGAACAATAATTTCTATTTATAAAACTCAGTAGGACTTTACAGCTTACTTTGATCTCCAGGAAAGCATGACATACAAGGTCTATCAGCTAAAAGACTCACAGAAAGAAAAGGTTACATAGACATTATATTTGTGGTCATAGAAATCCAAGCTCTGGATGCTGCATGCTGCTCCCCATGAAACTCATAAAAAGCAACTCAGATTCCTCTTCTGACCATCTCCCTTCTCCCACTTCAGCTGGTTCTTATCCTTTTTCCTATCATTTGCTTTACCTTACTTTGTCCCCACCATCCTGTAACAATAAACGATTCAATTTTAAGAGAATTTTCCCAGAATTTGAGAAAGGGAAATATAGAGATTTAACGTTTCTAGAATTTTTTTGTGTATTAGATGTGCAACATGAGAGTTAAGAACTTTTATTTGCTTGGGATGATTTTTGTTGATGTACTTTCTAGCAGGTTTTCAGCATATTGAAGTCATGTCTCTAAGTTGCCCTTGTCTCTTCCAATGAAGCTATCCCTTCTCTCAGGAATCATGCTCTTATTTTGCAAGCTGACTTAATGATATTGGTGTGAATGGTGTTGAAAGTGACACCCTGCCATCATGCTGCCTGCAGAGAGGGCATCAAAGTACAAATGACAAGGAGCAATCAATATGTCTCTATTTTTCACAGCTGGAAGGAAGTGTTTAAGACAGCAGTTCTAACATTCAGAGTGGCATCTATAATCATTCTTAAAGTAGCTATCTTAAAAATAAACCAGTTTTAATGAGGTTAGGGCCTTATCTCTTTAAAGCCCTTTGGTCAGTCAGTAACTTTTAAAATAATGTTATGTCATTTCTTATATGTAAAAGTCTTTCTTAGCATAAAAGCCTCAGGTAAAATCTTCAAATAATAGCATTTTTTTCTTTAAAAATAATTCAGTTATTTACACAGTTCTACAAGAAAAAAAGAAAAAAATAACATAATTCAGTTATATAAAAATTAAATGTGAATTTTGGAATTAATAATTATATATTAGACTAAAATAATGGATTATGTTTTACAATATATTACACTCAAGAGTAAGAAAAATCTTTCCAAAAGGCTTCACAGATTAATTGGAGTAAAAAGTGGGTTGGGGGGAATTGGGTCTGAGTGTTTGCCAGCTAAGTGAATGGTGATAATGATGGAAAAGCATGTCAAGCTTTGCACCAGAATGTGCATGTGGCATTCTAGCCATCAAAGCCAGAGGGCCCTGGCTGGGTCATCATGAGACTTAACTGTAGTTTCTGCCAAACTTGAATCCTACAGTCATTCAAAACTCCACTACCTTCACAGCAATGTTGATCTTGTTATAAGAAATTTATATTGAAAAACTAAAATGGATTGTGTCATACCTGTAGCTATGAAACCCAATCTACCTTGAAGATAATGGACGAATCTGTTAACTAAAAATGATTTTTCTGGCCTTTCATAGTCTCTTTTTTTTTCTCATTTCTTACTGTCAGTTTACCACCTATACATTAGCAACCAATAAACTGCTTTTTATTTGCATTTTTGTCACATGTTGGTCTGTGAATTATAGAATTTACATACTGAGAATCATAATACATTTTAGATTGTCTAGAATACTTTGCACAAAAAACATGCTTGGAGGTCCAGTGAGAAGCTCTTGCTGATAACCTTGGTTCAGGCCCCAGAACCTATGTTGTAGAAGGACAGAACCAATATTCTCAAGTGGACCTCCAATCAAATACATACACACACACACACACACACACATACACACACACACACACGCACAACTAATTCAGGCACACACACACTCAACCACATATACATAATAAATAAATGTATGGGGCTGGACAGATAGCTTAGTGGTTAAGATCACTGACTGCTCTTGCAGAGGACCCAGGTTTGATCCCCAGCACCCACATGGTGGCTAAGAACCGTCTATAACTCCATTTCCAGGAGAACTCCACTTCCAGGGGAATCCCAGATCCTCTTCTGACCTCCGTGGCATTGCATGACATGGGTGCACAAACAAAAATAAATAAAAAAATAAAAAATAAATGTAAAAGAGGAAACATTTTTTTACTTTGATTAATAAATGTATCAAAGGAGGATATTGCTATTCTAGCCTATGACTTCACAACAATTCTCTGTTTTTGTAGTTAGTAATCTGTTGATAGATATTTGTCAGATCCCAGGTTTTGTGTGCATGCTTGCTTGTACTTATTTATTTACTATTTAGGTGATGTGATATGTGTACATACATACACACACACACACACACACACACACATACACACACCACACATGTGCACTATTTGAACCAGAGAACATTGGGTCTCCTGCTCAGTTTTTTTCTGCCTTATTCATTTAAAACAGCATCTCTCACTGAACCTCAGGCCCAAGGTATTGACTAGGTTGTCTAACCATGAGTACAACTGATTTTCTTTCTTCCTATAATTCTAGATAACATGGGTGTATACTGCCATGTCCAACTTTTGTACGCAAGTGTTGGATATAGAAATGAAGCCATCAGGAGTGTGCAGTAAATGCGCTTACTCACTGAGCCATCTCTCCAGACCCCAGATTACAGTTTGGTAATTACTCATAAAGCCTGTATAAGCATTCTTGTTCATATATTTAAGGACACAGATTTGAAATTTGATGGGAACGGGATTTCTGGACCACAGTCGCTGATCACAGATAGATGTTTCATGCCAGCAGTGTATTCTAAATCATCCTAAGGAAATCAATATCTTGAAAAAAAATCTGCACTTTTGTGTTTACTTCTCTATTCACTTTGGTCTAAAAGTGGAAATAGTTCAAATGTCCACTGATGGACAAATTGATAGAGAAGGGATGTTTTCATGTATATATAGTATATTAATCAGAATGAAAAGGAAGAAAATTCTTTCATTTGAAAGAATAAATCTAGATAAATCTAGAGAAGTATGGGTTACATGGACTGCTAAGTGAAAAGACAAAGAAATGCAAACATCACATGTTCTATTGTATGTCTTTAAAGAAAGCTGTAAGTCACATGATCCAAGAATGGTACAGTGGTTAACAGCATAGTTTTAACATGTAGTGTGAGTACGAGTTTTAGATATTTAATAAAGTGTAAAGCACTATTTTAATGAAGCTTGTCACAGACATGAATGTTTTTTAAATACTTTAAATGTTTTGGCCTCAAAGAAGAAAAATTTGGTAAATCTGTTAGGAGAGGGGTATATGTGAAGTTTTCTTTTTGGTTGTTATTGTTAGCAATTTTACTAAAATTAAAATTGTTTTAGTAAAGTATAAATGGGCATGCAAATTACCCTGATCAGTTTATTATATACATCATTTATACACAACTTCAACAAGAGAAATTGTGTCAGTAAAAATACATGCATGTGCTAAAGATATTCCTAAAAATTTACTGCTGAAAACAAGATGAAAATGTTTTTGCAGTGAAATATCAATGACTAAAAATAAACAAAAATAACTTTTACAGACTAAATTAAATAAAATCCGACCTAGATGACAGAATTGAAAAAACTTATACAGGATACAAAAGCATAGCAACTATAGTTTAAATAGTTAAATATGGGGCTGGGCATTGTGAACCAAGCCTTTAATCCCAGCACTCAGGAGGCAGAGGCAGATCTCCATGAGTTCAAGGCCAGCCTGGACTATATAGTGAGTTCCAGGCCATCTGGGGCTGCAGGGAATCACTATTCCCAAAAGACTAAAAATAAATAAATAAATAAATAAATAAATAAATAAATAAATAAATAAATAGCTAAATCTGGGCTGGGGAGACAGCCAAGTGGTTAAAAGCACTGACTTGCAGAGGACCTAGTTTTGATTTCTAGTACCCAGGGTACTAGAATTGTTAGGTACTAACAATCATCTGTAACTCTAGTGCCTTCTTCTGAGCTCCACACACATTGTACGACACGGACGTGCTTATAAACATGAAGGCAACACACTCATACACACAAAATAAAACATAAATAAAATATTTTCAAAGGCCAAATTTGCACAGCTTGTGGAAAGCAAATAGTACAAACATTATTTTACCACACTGATAAAAGAAAAATCCCACTTTAACGTGAGGAGAACTCCAGGAAGGAAGGGACAAATTACAGAATGATAAAATTCCAGAGATCAAAGCTTAATTAAAGATATCAAATGCATAAAGAAAAGGTGGAGGGAAAGAAAATAAACAGAGGCATTTTAATGCAGAACTTAAGTTTCTTTGAACAGAAAATATCAATATTGATTCATCTTTCCCACCAATATTTTCCACAGACTCATAAGTGTATCTAAGGCTTCTTTGATATTTTTCATTAATATGATGTCCTATAGTGAAAACTACTTTTAGAAAGGAAGGATATTCCACTTTAAAATTACTTTCCAACAAAACATTAAATTTACTGTGATTTAAAACTCCCAGTTTGTTATACAGCACTTGCTTTATTTAAATCATTTCAAAATTACCAAGAATGTGAGACAGAATGAAAGGCATTTTGGAAGTTAAAGTGTGTAAAATCTTTTAGAATTTGGAAACACGTGGTGGCTAAGACAGTGGAAGAAATCATTATGATTTTAATGAGACTAACACTCTTGATTCAACCCAGTATTTCCCATTTATACTTACAAAATTTCTTAAAAATAGTTTTAGGACACCTAGGGGTATGAATTTAGCCACAATTCCACCAGGTGTTACAGCACATGAAGAACATCTGCTGAGCCAGCTGTTGTCACCATTTAAGTTCAATCTGTTGCCAAGAAGCACTTTCCCCCATCGTTTTATTTGTTCAATTGGGGAGAGTGATCTGGGACCAAGTGCCAGTGCTAGATGTGATGATTACAGTAGAGTGATTTGGCGTGCCTCAAATGGGCCTTCATGCCTTTGAAAATCGGGAAGTCTGACATGCTGCCAGGATGCATCAGAGTGTGGTTTTAGATACACTGAGTGGTTCCGTTAACAGTGATAGTGAAATACTGTGCTTCATTGAAGGCAATTGTGAACTGTGCACTGGAACCTGCTATAAAAATAGTATTTAACAAGAATCAAGTGCCTGCTATTTACAGGACTCAGGCAATACCTCCAAGTCTGACAGGTATTCAAAAGAAAGTACAAGTTGACCAGGAGACTTAGTAACATTGGTGATGAAAAGAATCATCACTGTTTTCTAGTTGTGATGTCTACTTCATTCTATACCTTTGGTTTCATGATTAAATGTACTTCGGAAGCAGAATTTTTCTTTCTTTCTTTTTTTTTTTTTTTTAGGTTTGTTTTTTTCCTTTTTTTAGTATTTTTGAGGCAGGATCTCCCTTTTAGTACCAGCTGTCCTGGAACTCGCTCTGTAGACCAGGTTGGCCTTGAATTCACAGAGATCCACCTACCTCTACCTCCCAAGTGCTGGGATTAAAGGCGCGCACCACCATGCCCAGCTGGAAGCAGAATTTTAAAAATGGATTATGACAGTCACTTTATATATAAAGATGAAGGGTTCAATCCCCAGCACCCACATGGCAGCTGAGAACCGTCTTTAACTCCAGTTCCAGAGGAATCTGACACCCTTTTCTGATCTCTGCGCCATTGCACGACAGTGGTGCACAAACCTCCATGCAGACAGTACATTCATACACATACAAAAATAAATTAAAAAATTATATATCTATATATAAAGATGAAACAGATGTTCTAATATCAATGAAAATTTTGTCCAATTACACCATGAGAATGAGGTCAGAAACGGAATGATGATTTTTACTTCTTGTTCTTGTGCCCCAGGCAATCACAGAATTCTTTACTGACCTGCCTGTCAAGAAAACTTGAAGCTGAGTCTTGATGTTAAGTGTAGTGTGTTCAACTTTTTAAACTATGATATAAACAAGAGTCCACCAAGGAACAGAATATCAGAAAGTTCTTGGTACAGATGTTTTCCCATTTTGTGGGGGGAAAAAGAGTCCCCCAAACAGAATGTCTCTTGTAACAATAATTTTATAAAAACATCCATTTAAATGGGCTAGAAAATGGCTCAGTGGTTAAGAGTACTAACTGCTCTTGCAGAGGACCCAGGTTCAATTCCCGGTTCTCACATAGCAGCTAACTCCAGTTCCAGTACGTAATTCCAGTTCCAGAGGAATCTTGGCTGGCATTGCAGGATTCAGATGCACTTACATATAAAATAAAGATAATATTTAAAAAGGCAGTGAAATTACATTATATACTATTAATGCTTTCCATTAGATTTCTCAGAAGGCTGGACAGATGGCTCAGTAGTAAAGAGCCTGCACTGCTCTTCCGGAGAACCTGAATTTGAGTTGCAGCACACACCTCAGCTAGCTCACAACACCTATAACTCCGGCACCATACTCATGGGCATAGGCACACATACACATATATACATAATTAAAAATATATTTGGGGTTGGAAAGATGGCTCAGTAGTTACGAACACCTGTTATTCTTTAAGAATACCCAGTTTCTATTTTCAGTGCCCACATAGTGGCTAACACTATCCTTAACTCCAGTTCCAGGGGATCTGACACCTCATCTGGTGTATCTTACAGACATTCAGGGAAACACACATACACATAAAAATAATAAATAAAATTAAAAATGAGATTTCTGTGAACCACACATTTGCCCTTTGCTTTCATTAAGTTATTCTCTCTGGGAAAGTTCAAATCTGTACTTGTGATGAGTAATGTTATTGAGACATTATAAAAAGTTATCTCAAGTTCACTTTTGCAGGTTCAGTATTTACCATGAACTATTACAAATATAGAAGATGACAAACGTTATGGGAAGAAGTGCCTAATCTACTGGGCTCACTGACATATTCCCTACATTTAAAAAAGTTTTTTAAATTCCTAAGATGTGCTCTTATGACTTGGTTATCAGACTACACTTCTAATGGTGATGCTCCACAATTCTCTTTCTGCATATTTAAACCACTAATGATCTCTTTTTTATGTCTATGAGTGTACTATCTGAATATAGGTAGGTGCACCCGTATCAGGCAATGCTCCTGAGGTCAGAAGAGATTGTCAGATTCCCCCTGGAACTGGAGTTAGAGATGGTTCTTAACCACCATGTGAGTGCTGGGAATAGAACCCAGGTCCTCTACAAGAGCGGTAGGTGCTCTTAACTCTTGAGCCATTCTCCTGCCCCAAGGGTCTCTTACTACACTTCATTGCATAAAAATATAAATCCATCACTTTGCTTAAGTTATGAGTGTCTATGTGGCACAAAGGAAGCATTTGGATTTTCCTTAGCTTGAATAAGACAATAAAATTGCATATTTAGAATATTTAATTTTGACATATATAGTACCAAGCACAAATTTTAAGGGTATTCATTGCTTTTTTTTTTGACTTAATATTTGATTATTTTATAATTTCATGAGTACTGAATTTATAGCATTTCCACCTTCCAATTCCTAATGTAGCCCCCTCATTAATTTTTATTATTATTGTTAATTATTATTGTTTAATTATTATTGTTACACCCCTAAATGTATATATAAAATGTATATACATACAGTTATAAATAAAATTATATACACATATATGTATAATCAAATATGTCTATTAGTGTTGCTCATGTATATACATGTTTAGAGCTCAATAATTGAAACTGGATAATACATCTAAGATTTTGTTCCTGAAGAAAACTGATTCTCTCTCAACATTCACTGATTGCTGATAGCTCTTCACCTAAGAATGAGTCCCTATGAAATTTTCCTCATCCATGTCAACATGTCATCTGGTGTGGAATTTTAAAATATTTTTATTGAAGTATTTTGCAATTCATACATCATTTCTCAGTCCAATTTAGACTCATTTCCCTTTCCATACCCCCAACCCCACCCAAGTTCATGCATTCTGCCATACATGTCTTGCATCTTTTTCTGAGTTTTTTTAAAGTTTTTCAAAGCAGAGAATTATTGTTTTGGGGAGAACTTTACTGTTTCAGTCGGTTCTTTATCCCAGTTCTTTTGCTGTTGTTTCCTCCAAATTGTATCACTTCAACACATGTTGAACATATATATGTTGAACACATATATATATATATGTATATATACATATATATTTGCATGTATATATATATATATATGTATATATCACTTATAGTAAAATATTGTCATCTGAAACTAAACTATGTTATTATATTTCAACATTCATAGTTTTCCCTTTTAATTTTATATTACTCTAAACTCTGCATACATACCTTCCACCCATATACCAAAATTACAAAGTCAGAAGATAAGTACTAGATTAATTCTAGAGCCTGTTAAGGGATTCACATTATAAGAGCACAGTTGTTAGAGCTAAAGAGGAATACAACATTAACATTTCTCAGTTTGCCTTACAACTACGTACTTGGTGCTAGCATCCACAAATGAGGAATACCATTCCTCGTTTGTTTCTCTGGGACTCTGTTACTTCAGTTAGCATGATGTCTTTTAGTTCCATCTGTTTACCTGTAAAGTTCATGATGTCATCTTTTATTTACCTACCATTGCACAGAACTCCATTGTATAGATGTACCACATTTTATTTATCCATTCCTTGGTTGAGGGACACTTGGGTTGGTTCCGGCTCTTTGCTATTGTGAAGAGAGCTGGAATAAACATGGATGTGCATGTATCTCTTTGATAGGATGATATTTGTGGGTATATATTTAAGAGTAGTATGACTGGGGGGCTGGAGAGATGGCCTAGCGGTTACGAACGCCGACGCTCTTGCAGAGGACCGGGGTTCGATCCCCAGCACCCACATGGCGGCCGAGAGCCGTCTGAAACTCCAATTCCAGGAGAACTCCAGTTCCAGGGGAATCCGACACCCTCTTCTGACCTCCGCGGCATTGCACGACACGGGTGCACAGACTTGCATGCAGACAGTACATTCATACATATACATAAATAAATTAATAAAAAAAATTAAAAAAAAAGAGTAGTATGACTGGATGAGGTGGTAGTCTTAGTTTGTGTCTTTTAATGGTTCTACACACTGCTTTATTTCCATAGTGGATGTATGAGTTTACATTTCCACCAGTAGTGGGTGAGTGTTCCCCTTTCCCCACAACCTCTCCAGCATTTGGTATCACTTGTTTTCTTGATCTTGGCCAGTCTTATCAGAATGAGATGATATCTTAGAGTGGTTTTAATTTGCATTTCACTAATTATTAATTACGTTGAACACTTTTAAAAGATGTTTCTCTGTCCCGAGAATCAAAAGAGAAAGGGCAGACTTCCACATTTCTTGCTTCTGGAATGTGGGGCTTATAAGGTACCCCATAATGTGGCACAGGTTGTGCTCTTATCACTACTGGCTCTTCCTCTTCCTCATCTTCTCTTGTAGGCATTCGGATTCTGTTCTTCAATGTAAAAGCTGGTGATTTGGGGATAGTGACTGGAAGTACCTTCTTTTCTGGAACACCCACCACATCTTCCAAGATCTTAGTAGGGCAAGGTTTGGAATGAAATTCAAAATGTTCATCCTCTGGTTTCTTCTTTGACTCTCGATCCCGGATCCGTTTCTCAATTTCCAAATCAAAACCGACAGGCTGAGTAGGTGGCTTCACAGGTGGCTTCTTGGGCAAGAGGGACCCACCTTCAAGAATTCTAGGATCAAGTTCCCGTGCTTTAAATTTGTATTGTTGCCGTTTCTCGAGCTCCTCAGCCTCCTGCTCTGCTGTACTTTTGCAGGTCACAGGCCTTGCTCGCTGTTTGGTTAGCAGTACAGGAGTCTGGGGATCTTTGGAGATCTTGCTCACAGAAGATTTGGAGGGTAACAGGCTGTTCTCTTCCTTTTTATTCCTCAGGTGGTATCTATTAGGGGTTCGTTTATGGAAGGCTTCAACCTGCTGTGCAAGGGGCACGTATGTAGAAGCTGATTCATCAAATGTTCTTTTCTTTCCTTTGGACAGGTTGAAAGGCTTAATGATAGTACATCCCTTAGTCACTCGAGCAGGGGATGGAGGATGTTTTCGTAGTTCTGACATGAAGTTTACTTCCTTATACTCCTCCTGATTCTTAGGATGCTGTTTAATTCTCTCATCTGTATGGAAGTGAAAGTCAACAGCTTTGGTGACCTGGCTCACCAATTTCTTCACAGGCTGCCCTGCCCCTGCAAGAGCGAGTTTCTTAAATTCTTCATTCTTCTTCCGCATCTCCACTACCTCCTGCTGCATTCTCATTCTTTTTTCCAACTCCTGCTCTTCAGTACTTTTTAGAACCTTCTGCACTTTCATTTTTTTAGAAGGTGGAATTTCACTAGTGGTTACAGGAGTGGCACATCTCTTTGCTTTCATTTCAACATGATGTTTTGCTTTCTGTTCCGAAACCTTCTGAGCCGAGAGTCTGATAGACCGTCTCAGAGGCTGGACTACACAAGCATTTCTTGATATGGTGCCTTCAGCATCCAGGGAAGAACAGGTGTTTGATGGGATGGAATGTTTCTCAAGATTTTCTTTTTCTGTCTCGTTATAGTAAGTGTTGTCAACTTGTTTCAAGGGTGTAACATAACCTTGCTGAAGTTTATCTTTTCTCAAGGAAGTTTTGCCCTGAAAATGCTCTCCCAGTCCATTCTTTCCAAGAAACTTATTCAGTTACAGAAAGAAAAGAAAATAAAAGAAATGCAGAAAGGGGAGGTACCCAAGTTCAAAGCACTTCCCTTGCCCCATTTTGACACCATTAACCTGCCAGAGAAAAAGGTAAAGAACGTGACTCAAGCTGAGCCTTTCTCCTTGGAGACAGACAAAAGAGGTGCCCAGAAGGCCGAGATATGGAAGCATCAGCTGGAGGAAGAACTGAAACAGCAGAAAGAAGCCACTTGTTTCAAGGCTCGTCCAAACACTGTCATCTTCCAGGAGCCATTTGTTCCCAAGAAAGAGAAAAAATCAGCTGCTGAGAACCTTTCTGGTTCTCTAGTTCAGGAACCTTTTCAGCTCGCCACTGAGAAGAGAGCCAAGGAGCGGCAGGAGTTGGAAAAGAGAATGGCTGAAGTGGAAGCCTGGAAAATGCAGCAGTTGGAGGAAGTCAGGCAGCAGGAAGAAGAACAGAAGAAGGAGGAGCTAGCCAAGCTCCGGAAAGAACTGGTGCACAAGGCACATCCAATACGCAAGTACTCAGCAGTGGAAGTCAAGTCAAGTGACCAGCCTTTGACTGTGCCCGTGTCTCCTAAGTTCTCCACTCGATTCCACTGCTAAACACAGCCATGAGCCCAGATAGCCTCTTGGCAGTGGAAGCCATTCTTTACATCACAGCAGGCCTAGAGAGACCCTTCTCCAGATTACCATGTATGGCAGCAGACCTGACAACTGCAAATGCCAAGTTTATTCAAATTTGTTTTCATACACTCTTGAAGCTAGTAATGAGACTCCATTCATTTAGTCCATAATCAGACTTCTTGTAGTTATTCCCTTCAAACATCAACCATCAGTTTAATATTGGTCTTACCTCTAACTAGAATTTCAAGTCTCTGTAATTTTATTTCACCCTAACCCTGTTCTTTTTTATATGTGTATTTTAAAGCAAAAATAAAGATGGTTAAATTTAAAAAAAAAAAAAAAAAAGATGTTTCTCAGCCATCTTTATTTCCTCATTGTGAAGTCTCTGTTCAGCACTTTACTCCATCTTGTGAGTGATTTATATTCTTTGTTTTTTGAGAAGTTTACATATTATCTCAGATCCATTAATATTGAGGGTTTCCTCCCACTTTGTGGGTTTTCTCTGCATTTCACTGATTGTTTCTTTCACTGTATAGAAACTTTTGAGTTTAATGAGGTCTCACTTGTCAATTGTCAACCTTATTTCCTGTGCAGCTGCTGTCTGATTTAGAAAGTCTAAAGGGGAACACACATCCACTGTTGGTGGGAATGTTAACTTGTACAGCCACTATGGAAAGCAGTGTGGAGAACCCTTGGCCAACTCAAAATGAGCTTACCGCCTGACCCAGTCATACCACTCCTGGGTATATACCCACAAGACTCATCTTACCGCACAGATACATGCACAGCCATGTTTATTGCACCTCTGTTCACAACAGCAAAAAGCTGCAACCAACCCAAGTGCCCCTCAACTAAGGACTGGATAGACAAAATGTGGTACATCTACACAATGGAGTTCTATGCAGCAGTAAAGAAACGTGACATCATGAACTTTGCAGGTAAATGGATAGAACTAGAAGATATTATGTTAAGTGAAGGAACACAGTCCCAGAAAAACAAATGACGAATGGTATCCCTCATCTGTGGATGCAAGTTCCAATTGCCTAATTGTAAGTATTTCTTGTTCACAGCTCTTTGAGCTTTTGTACAAGTAGTTGGGAGTGATGCATTTTGGAAAGAACCACAACCACAACAACAGCAACAGAAAAGACTTCGTCAAAGAACTGACTGAAATGGTGAATATGGTGGAGTGGGGAGGTAGGGAGGAGGACATGGGTCTAGATTTGATTTGTAATATAATCTTGTACAAAAATATATATAAAACAGTAAAAAATAAATAAATAAAAAATAAAGGCTTCTCCTATGCCTATCTTGTAGGTTGTTGCCAACGGTTTCTTGTATCATCTTCAGACTTTTGTAGGTTGTTGCCAACATTTTCTTCTATTACCTTCAGAGTTTTGGGTTTCAGGTTGAGGTCCTTGATCCATTTGGAGTTGAATTTTGTACAGGGCAAGAGATGGGGGGTTTAATTTTATTCTTCTACAAGTGATGATACAGTTTTGCCAAGACCATTTTCTGAAGATGCTGTCTTTACTCCATTGAGTCTTCTTGGCCCCTTTGTCAGATATGAGGCAGCTGAAATTGTGTGTGCTCAAGTTTGGATCTTTGATTTTCTTCCATTTGTCTACAGATCTGTTTTTGTTCCAGTACTAGGCTGTTTTTATGACTATAGCCCTGTAATATAGTTTGAAGTCTGGTATAGTGAACACTCCCTCCTGTATTGCTCTTTTTGCTCAGGGTTGTTTTGGCTATATGTTATCTTTTGTTTTTCCATATGAATTTAAGGATTTTTATTCAAGTCTGTGAAGAAACACATGGAGATTTTAATTGGGATTTCATTGAACCTGTGTAGTAATTTGGGTAGAATGGACATTTTTCACTACATTAAATTTTCCAATCCATGAGAAAGGAAGGACGTTCCATCTTCTAATGTCAAAGCAATCTCCTTCATCAGGGGTTTAAATTTTTTTGTTGCAGAGATCTTTGGTGTCTTTAATTAGGTTTGTGTCTAGGTATTTTATTGTTTTTGAGGTTATTGTGAGTGGGAAGATCTCCTTATATTCCTTCTTCAGTTGCTCGTTTTTGGTGTAAAGAAAATGTGGTACATCTACAAAATGGAGTTCTATGCAGCAGCAAAGAAACATGACATCATAAACTTTGCAGGCAAATGAATGGAACTAGAAGATATTATGCTAAGTGAAGTGACACAGTACCTCATTTGTGGATGTTAGTGCCAACTACCTACTTGTAAGTCAATCTGAGTAAACATTAATGTTATATTTCTATTTATCTAAAAGGAACTGTGCTTTTAGAATGTGAATCACTTAATGGGCTCTACAATTAACCTACTACTTACTTTTCCAGACTTTATATCAGACTTTATAATTTTGTAACAGTGGTGGAGGGTATGTTTGCATATTTTAGAGCAATATAAAATTAAAAAGGAAAATGTGAATCCTAAAATATGATTTGGAAATAACATACAGTTTATTTTCAAATGACATGATTTTAGTACATGTATGACATATATAAATGAATATTTTGAAACAATATGGATTAGAGGGAACAACAACAACAAAAGAAATGAGACAGGGAACTCACTGAAGCAGTAGAGCTCTTCCTCCCAAAAAGTAATCCTCTGTTTTGAAAAATTTGAAAAGACTCAGAAGGGGATACAGGACATGTATGGCAGACTGTATAAACATGGGAGGGGCAGGGGGTGTGAAGGGAAAATGAGTCTGGATTGAACTGAGAAATAATGTATGAAATGCACAAAACTTCAATAAAATATTTTATTTATTATAATTTTTTATTTACTTTCTTTTATTTCATTTTTTAACAATAAGTAATAAGTTATGTATACAAGCATCCTTCATGTAAAACCAATTTGCAAGTAGTTGTGCCCAAACCCACACAGCCCAAGGCTCCCACCATCCAGCTGGTGGGACTTATATGTACAATCAAGTTGATCAAGTAAGTGTCCAGACTATATTGCTGGGGTTTCACCATTCACCCCACTCACAGCCCTTACATTCTACCATGCCCCCTCTTTCGCAGATTGTTCCCTAGGCTTAGACAAGGGGCACAGGTAGATGAGAAGCAAAACAGTCAACTTTCTCTGGAGATGTCATTTTGGACTCTGACCAGTTCTGGCTGTTTCTTTTCATGGGCTGACAGTTTGTTCAGGATAACCTTTCAATCTAACGAATGAAGCACAAGCAATTATATATATATATATATATATATATATATATGTATTTATTTTTTATTAATTTTTTTATTTATTTCTGTATGTGTATGAATGTACTGTCTGCATGCAAGTCTGTGCACCCGTGTCATGCAATGCCACGGAGGTCAGAAGAGGGTGTTGGATTCCCCTGGAACTGGAGTTCTCCTGGAATTGGAGTTTCAGATGGTTCTCGGCAGCCATGTGGGTGCTGGGGATCGAACCCGGGTCCTCTGTAAGAGCGGTCAGCGCTCTTAACCACTAGGCCATCTCTCCAGCCCATATATGTATGTATTTAAACAGTACTAATTATTATGTTAGGTTACTTTGGTATAGACACAGATGTTTGGATGGTATGCTGATCCATGAATTACACTTTTTTTTCTTTAAAAGATGACAAGGTCTTACTGTGGCTTATAACATCTCCTAACCACTAGAGGATGTAAGCTTGTGGCATCAGCCATGGGTTATTCCTCCAAGGAGAGGGCTAATAGCCAATTAGATTTGGGATATACAAGCATATGGCTGCTACTGCTGCATAGTATTTCCAGGCAGGTGAGGTGTAGCTGATGCTGACGGAGGAGCCTTGCTTGATTCAAGGAGACCAATATTTGCTTTCTTGATTTAGTGGCCTTGGTAACACTCTCTGGTATTCCAAAGACCAACTGTACACTTGCAAGATGTATTGAGATACATCTTTCCCATGCTTGCATCAGGTCTTCGACATCAGGGCCTTACCACCTCTCTTTTTTTTTTAATTTATTTTTTTGTATGTGTATGAATGTACTGTCTGCATGCAGGTTTGTGCACCCGTGTTGTGCAATGCCGCAGAGGTCAGAAGAGGGTCTCGGATTCCCCTGGAACTGGAGTTCTCCTGGAATTGGAGTTACAGACAGTTCTCAGTCGCCATGTGGGTGCTGGGGATCGAACCCAGGTCCTCTGCAAGAGCAGTCAGTGCTCTTGACCGCTAGGCTATCTCTCCAGCCCCACCACCTCTCTTCTTGCAGGTATCCCAGTTTACAGGCAAGAAGCCTTTACCTTTGGGGGGGGGGCTTGGATACCCTGGCCAACATCTCCTTGGCAGAGTAATCCATTGCTGATATCAGAGCTCTCCTGTATTAATATATTTTGCTTAAATGCACAGTTTAAAGAGACTCTAGTATTATATTTGGTTCTGAATAGAGAATTATCCTTTTCACAGTTCCTATGTCTATTAATCAATTAAAGAAAGCAGTTTTACCGGTTTTATAAGAGATAACCTCTATAACAGTCGGCCCTAATTTACAGTTAGAGAGTGATTTCATTACGATCATGTTTTCCTTTGTTCTATGAAAAGGAGGTAAGAAAGTCTCGCATATTAAAACTTTGTGGCACCAAAAAGGTAAGGTTTATTAGGACTCATTATAAACAGTTGTTACAAATAGGATCCACATAGATGTTTGATGCTTGTAGCAGTCTGAGGCTTTTCCTCCTTTTAATGCTTAGATGGGCCAACTTCTCTGCTGGTGTTTCTTGGTACATCCTACACAATGCAAGGCTGTATCTTTTCTTTCTCAGCCATTAAGTTGGTGACGTTTTGACCTTTGGGAACATACAAATTTTTTCCCATAGTTAGTTTTAAGATTAAATTGAAAACTTTTTTGGCAAAAAGGTTTAATATATAACAATATCCCCCTCTTTTTTTATTCTAGGTTTTTATTTTTTGACCAATGAGTCTCAAAAAGGCAGTTGTAGTACACATACCTATAGGCAGGAATCAAGGTGAAAATTTCATTAAAATTATCCAAGCTGTTTTGGGTGACTGTATTTTGTTAATTTGGAAAGCAAACTTAATTCCTTAAGTTAAATTATTCTACAGGTAAAAGAGAGTGTTACAAGTTCATAATGTATAACACAAAAATTATAGCGAACATTTGTATATGTTAATCCCAAAGTTACTGTTATACAGATTTTAAGTAAAACAAATATGAACAACAATTTATATTTCCAATTAACTCAGGTGCATTACTGTTTTTATCAGAACCTTTAAACCAATGATTTTAATATAGACATTTTTACTTTTACTAAGTCCTAAAATAAAATGTAATTTGTAGATAGAGTTTGGGCAAAATTTGATACTTGATGAACTCACATCAATTAAATATACATTAATCGAATATAGACCTGTGTCCCTCTCCCAACCCTCCCACCCCTCCAGGTTCACCATTTCAGTCAGTTTTATGATGCAGTCTTTCTGTTCTTGTTCATTCAATATACATCCCTCTAGACAAGAAATATTTACAACTGGGTTATTGACGCTAGCATCCAGAGATGAAGGATACCATTTGTCATTTGTTTCTCTGGGACTGTGTTACTTCACTTAACATAATATCTTCTAGCTCCTTCCATTTACCTGCAAAGTTCATGATGTTGTCTTTCTTTACTGCTGCATAGAACTCCATTGTGTACATGTACCACATTTTCTCTATCCACTCGTCAGTTGTGGGACATGTGGTTTGTTTCCAGCTTTTTGCTACTGTGAACATAGCTGCAATAAACATAACTGTTCATGTATTTCTGTAGTAAGATGAGTCCTGTGGATATATACCCAGGAGTGGTATAACTGGGTCAAAAGGCAAGCTCATTTTGAGTATTCCAAGGGTTCTCCACACTGCTTTCTATAGTGGCTGTACAAGTTTACATTCCCACCAGCAATGGATGAGTGTCCCCTTTTCCCCACAACCTCTCCAGCACTTGATATCATTTGTTTTCTTGATCCTGGCCAGTATTATTGGAGTGAGATGATATCTTAAAGTGGTCTTAATTTGCATTTTTCTAATTATTAGTGATGTTGAACAGTTTTTAAGATGTTTCTCAGACATCTCTAATTCCTCCTCTGTCAAGTCTCTATTCAGTTCTTTGCTCCATTTTTTGAGTGATTCATTTGATTTATTTCTTCTTTGTTTTTTTAAGTAGTTTGTATACTCTGGAAATCAATGCTTTGTCAGATGTATCTGCAATGAAGGATTCCTCCCACTCTGTGGGTTTTCTCTTCACTTTCTTGATTTTTTTCTTTTGATGTACAGAAGCTTTTGAGTAATGAGGTCCCATTTGTCAATTGTCAATCTTATTTCTTGTGCAGCTGCTGTCTGATTTAGGAAGTCTTTTCCTACTCATACGTCTTGTAGTCTGTTGCCAAGTTTTTATTCTATCACCTCCAGAGTTTTGGGTTTCACGTTGAGGTGTTTTTTCCATCTGGAATTGACCTTTGCACAGGGGGGGAAGTAGGGGTTTAATTTCATTCTTGTATAGGTGGTGATCCAGTTTTGCCAGCACCACTTGTTGAAGATGTATGTGCTCAGGTTTGGATCTTCAATTTTGTTCCATTGGTCAACTGGTTTATTTTTGTGCCAGTACCAAGCTGTTTTTATGACTATAGCCCTGTAGTATAGTTTGAAGTCTGGTATAGAGATCCCCCTGTATTGCTCTTTTTCACTCAGGCTTGCTTTGGCTATTCTGGGTCTTTTGTTTTTCCAAATGAATTTAAGGATTTTTTTTTCACAAGCTGTGAAGAAACTCTTGGGGATTTTGATTGGGATTGCATTAAATCTGTATAAGAGTTTGGGTAGAATGGACATTTTTACCATATTTATTTTCCCAATCCATGAGCATGGGAGGTTTGTCCATCTTCTGATGCCTTCCTCAATTTCCTTCTTCTGGGGTTTAAAATTTTTGTTATAGAGATCTTTGGTGTCTTTGGTTAGGTTTGTTCCTAGGTATTTTATTGTTTTTGAGGCTATTGTGAGTGGGAAGATCTCCTTGTATTCTTTCTTCAGCTGCTTGTTGTTGGTGTAAAGAAAGGCTACTGATTTTCTAGATTTATTTTGTATCCTGCCACTTTACCAAAGCTTTTTAATAGTTTCTAGGAGTTTTCTGGTGGAGTTCTTAGCATTCCTTAAGTAAATGATCATGTCATCAGCAAAAAGGGATAGCTTGACTTCCTCTTTTCAATTAGAACTCCTTTAATTTCCTTTTCTTGCCTTATTGCCCTAGCAAGGGTTTCAAGCACTATATTGAAAAGGAGTGGTGACAGGGGGCAGCCTTGCCAAGTTCCTACCTTTAAGGGGAATGCTTCTGTCATTTCTCCATTTAGAATGATATTGGCTGTGAGTTTCCTGTATATGGCTTTGATTACATTGCATAATGATCCATCCAATCCAATTCCCTCTAGGACTTTAAGCATGAAGGGATGCTGGATTTTGACACAGGCTTTTCTGCATCAATTGAGATGATGGTGTGGTTTTTGTCTTTCAGTCCATTTATATGTTTGATGATATTTATTGATTTACATATGTTGAACCATCCCTGCATCTCTGGTATGAATCCAACTTGGTCATGGTGGATGATCTTCTTGATGTGGGTCTGTATGCAATTTGCAAGTATTTTATTTAGAATTTTTGCATCTGTGTTCATTAATGAGATGGGTCTATAGTTCTCCTTATTGGTTGTATCTTTGCCTGGTTTTTGGTAATAGTGCGAGTGCGATGCTGGCTTCGTAGAAGGCCACCTGGGAAACTCCTTTCACTTTCATCATAGTGAGTGGTATATGCGATAAGATAGAAACCTTACTCGAAAATACGGACTCGTACAATACACCCAATACTTAGGGATGCACCAGTTAATCGATAGAGGATGATTTGAACCTCGTTCGACAACCCTAAGGTGATAGACTTTCCTGGTGCCACTTCAGGAGGTCACCAATAAGTCCAGAAGGACATAGCCATTGAGGGGCACAGTCCATGAAATGTCCTGGTAAATTACATCACTAGTCTTCCTGTGTAGAGAGGTTGGAGATCCACTAATTGGGACTTCAGCCAGTGGCCAGTCTATAAATAGGAAAGTCTTCTCACACTTCAAAAAAAGGAAAGCTTGCGTACAATAACAAGACCTGATGTTTTTTCTCGAGCAGATGGAATTGATAAAACTAAAAGCTCTAAAGAGCCCAGGGCTCCTCCCTCACAAATAAAAAAAAAAAAAAAAAAAAAAAAGAACCCAATTTGCCCCTGAGGAACAGAACATCAAGTTACCTTGAGAAAACAAAAACCTTGGTTAGTCTGGACTAACTGTGTGGTCTTAAGCATCCAAAAGGAATTTCTTTCTTTCTTTCTTTTTTTCTTTCTTTCTTCATTGACCCATTCATTATTCAGGATTGTGTTGCTTAGTCTCCATGTGTTCTTGTAGGTAGTAGGGCTTATCCAGGTGTTGATATTGAGCTTTATTGCCCTGTGGTCTGATAGAATGCATGAAATTATTTGAATCCTTTTGTATTTGTTGTGGTTTATTCTTTTTCCTAGTATGTGGTCAACTTTGGAGGTTTTGTGGGGTGCTGAGTAGAAGTATGTTTTCTGCTGTTTGGATGGAATTTTTGGTAGATGTCTGTGAGGTCCATTTGGTGTATTGTATTTTTCAGTTCAGATGTCTCTCTGTTTATTATTTGTCGAGTTGACCTATCCAATGGGCTCAGTTGGTGTGGTGGTTTGAATGAGTGTCCCCCATAGGCTTTAAGTATTTAGATATTTTGTCTCCAGTTGGTGGCACTGTTTTTGGAGGTCTTGGAAGGTGTGACCATGCTAGAGGAAGTATGTCACTGGGGGCAGTCTTAGTGAGTTTAACAAGCCTTGTGGTCTCCATTCATTCTCTCTGCTTCCTGTGCTCTTTGTGAGATGTGACTCTCAGCTTGCAGCTCCAGCCGCCAAGCCTCCTGCCACAATGGACTCTAATTCCCTGGAACTGTCAATCATAAGCTCAAATAAACTCTTCCTTTTATAAGTTCCTTTGGTTATAGTGTTTTATCACAGTAATAGAAAAGTGACTAATACAGTTATTTGGTACCAGAGAGTGGGCTGTTGGCTTTGAAGAACCTGACCATGTGGATGTTTGGAGAAATGTGTAAGAATTTGGAACTTTGGGCTAGAAAAGCTGTTGACTACTGTAAGCAGAGCTTAACAGGCCATTCTAGTAGAAGCCTGGAAGAAAGCATGGCTGCAAAAAATGTAGTTCCAGAGGAAAATAAAGACTTAGGCAGCAACTGGGATATTTTGATAAAGAGTCTGGCAGCAGTTTGCCCGCAGCCCTAATGCTTGCCTGATGCTAAGTTGAAAAGCAATGGACTAATGTCTTTGGCAGAAGATATTTCAAGACAGCCTAATGTAGAAATGGTGGCGTGGCTTTTAATGGTGAATATTGTACACACCTAAAGTGAAGAAGAGCAGATGGGGCAGAAAGAAATGCAAAATGTACAGTTTGGATCTGAAAACTGCACTAGGAAGATTAAAGTTGTGGCCAAGGCATGTGATGGAGAGGCTCCCTTTCATAAGGAGACTAAAGTAATTAAGGAGAGGCCTAGATATTTACAAGTAAACAACTGAATCAATACCTTCAGGGCAAGACCACACCCACCTAATCCAACTTTTGAAAGGAAAATACTGCAAGCGTTTTCTACTCCAACAAGTCCAGGGCAGAGAAAAATTGCAAATGTGGTTAAAGTAGGAGAGATTCCATCCAGAACTTGCAGCCAGATTCAGCAATTTCATTCACGTGGTGCTGGCTTTAGAGGCATGAAGTTTGCAAGAGTGAAGGGGTCATCAGTTCTTCCTCCATGGTTTCAGAGAGCCACAGAGGCCAGGCAGAGTGCAGCAGGGGCATCCCTGAATAAAGAAGGCCCTGATAGGCCATTGCATGAAGCTGTGAATGTGAAGCGGAGACCCCAAGAAGACATTTGAGATGCCAGACCTGTGAGATATTTGTCAAGGAGAGCTGCATACAGGGAGTGGTACGAGCCTAAGAAAGAGATGTATGTTGCAAGTAAAGCTGGAAAAGCTGAGCCATCTAAGCCCTTTGGAAGTCAAGTCCCAGAAGTTGCACATGGAGCTACTGGACTTGGCGTTTTCCCTGCTGGTTTTTGGTCTTGTTTTGGTCCAGTATTTCCTCACTATGCCTCTATTCCTCCCTTCTGGAATGGGAATTTGTATTCGGTTCCACTGTACCTTGGGAGTATGTAATCTGTCTTTTGATTTTACAGGAGCTTACAGTTTAGGAGATTGGCCTGAGTCTCAGAAGAGACTTTGGACTGTAGAATTTTGAATGGCATTGAAACTGGTAAAGACTATGGGGACTTTTAAGGTTGGACTAAATGCATTTTGCATTTTATATGGTCAGGAGCCTATGGGGGCCAAGGAGTGGAATGTGGTGGTTTGAATGAGTGTCCCCCATAGGATTTAAGTATTCAGACATTTTTGACTCCCGTTGGTGGCACTATTTTTGGAGGTCTTAGAAGGTGTGACCATGCTAGAGGAAGTATGTCACTGGGGGCAGGCTTAGTGATTTTAACAAGCTTTATGGTCTCCAGTCGTTCTCTCTGCTTCCTGTGCTCTTTGCAAGATGTGACCCTCAGCTTGCAGCTCCAGCCGCCAAGCCTCCTGCCACTATGGACTCTAATTCCCTGGAACCGTCAATCCTAAACTCAAATAAACTCTTCCTTTTATAAGTTCCTTTGGTCATGGTGTTTTATCACAGCAACAGAAAAGTGACTAATACAGTTGGGTATTGAAGTCTCCTACTCTTATTGTGTTGGGATATTAAGGTCTTGCAGGATTGTGTTTATAAAGTTTGGTGCAACAATGTTTGGTGCATATATACTTATGATTATGAAATCTTTATGATTAATTATTTCTTTGATAGAATGCAATGGCCCTGTTTGTCTTTTCTGTTTAGTTTTATGTTGAGGTCTATTTTGTCTGATATCAGAATAGCAACTCCTTGCTTGCTTTTTGGTACCATTTGTTTGGAATATTTTTTCCATTGTTTTATTTTAAGTTGGTGCCTTGGGGGTTAGATGTGTTTCTTGTAGACAACATAAAGACGGATTCTATTTTCTAATTCATTCTCCCAGTCTATGTCTTTTGACCGAGGAGTTTAGACCATTAATAATTAAAGTTATTATTGAGAGATGTGCATTGCTTCTTTTCACCTTATTTTCTGTTTGCATTCTTGGTCTAGGAACATATTTTTGTAGTTATACTTTTATTAATTTCTCTCTTTCATTGTTTGGAGATAGTCACTCCTTTCCTGTCCTTTGAGTTGTTCAAGTATTTTCTGAAGGGTTGGTGTTCTGAACATGTATTCTTTCATCTTGTTTATGTCATGATAGATTTTTATTTCTCCTTCAACTATAATTGACATTTTTCTTGGTATAGTAGTCTGGGTTGGCATCTAAATTTGTTTAGTACTTCAAATGCTTTGGTCCACATTCTTCTGGCTTTAATAGTCTGCACTGAAAAATCAGCTGTAATTCTGATGGGTTTCCCATTATATATAACTTGTCATTTTTCTCTTGTGTCTTTCAGTATTTTGTCTTTTTGGGGGGGAGTCTAGGGTTTTAACTATGATATGATGTGGGGAGTTTCTTTTCTGATCTTGTCTATTTGATGTTCTATATGCTTCTTGTATTAGTAGGATTTTTTTTTCCTTTTTTCAGTTTGGGGAAACTTTCCAATATCCTGTTGAAGATTTGATAAATACCGTTGTCTTGGGATTCTTCTCCTTCCTCTATCCTTCCTCTATCACTATGATGTGGAGGTTTAGTCTTTCCTTTTTTTATGAGGAAACATTTTTTTATTGTTATCAAACTTTTTCTATAGGTGATACATTTTTCTCAATAGAATCTAGAGTTGCTGCCCTTTCCATGCCCCCCACCCCACCCAACTCCCTGTACTCTGCCATACATGTCCTGCATCTTTTTCTGAGTCTTTCCAGAGTTTTTTTTCAATTCTTTTGTTGTTGTTCTCTCCAATTGTAGTGCCTGTTTAAATGATTATAGGATATAGGATATAGATATAGATTAGATGATAGATATAGATGATGATAAATGATAGATATAGAGGTGAGATAGCTATAGAACTATATATTTGATAATATTATATATAGTTATATATATATATAACTATATAACTATATGTATACAGTTATATAGTTATATAGTTATATAGTTATGTATAGTTATATGTATACATAAATATATACACACATACATACACAAATCACTTGAATTGGAGGATTTTGTTCCCTAAATGATGTCACGTTTTTCTTAAGGAAGTGCTCGAAGATTCCTCCTTGGCAATCCAAACAACCATTAATCCTGCACTTTTGCTCCACATTGGAGTCTTTCCCTCCCATGGTTCCCCAAATGAAGTCAAATTAGCAACGTCCTGTCTTTGTTTAATTTAATTTTAATTAATTCTTTTTTAAATGTATTTATTTATTTATTTTTTTTTTTTTGGTCTTTTTGAGACAGGGACTCCCTGTAGCCCCAGCTGGCCTGGAACTCACTCTGTAGACCAGGCTGACCTTGAACTTACAAAGATCCACCTGCCTCTGCCACCTGAGTGCTGGGATTAAAGGTGTGAACCAACACGCCCGGCCTAAATTTATTTTTTTATCTGTATGAATGTACTGTGTGCATGTAGGTTGGTGCACCCTTGTTGTGCAATGCTACAGAGGTTAGAAGAGGGTGTTGGAGTCCCATGGAACTGGAGTTAAAGATGGTTCTCAGCCGCCATGTGGATACTGGGGCTCGAACCCAGATCCTCTGCAAGAGCAGTTGGTGCTCTTAACCCCAGGCCATCTCTCCAGTTCCACATGTCCTGTCTTGATCCCCCTGCACTGACCTCCATGATATAGCCCAGGTAGTCCAAAAAGGCAGTCTATATTCTGCAAAGGCTGACATCCCCTTAGTTGTTTAGTCTGCAAGCTGGGTATCTCAGTAGTCCCCATCTGGCATTGAAAGTTTGCAGGATTCTTGGAGAGACATGAGTCTTCAGTCCATATTGGAAGGTTAAAAAGCTTTGTCTCATGGCTTTGAGGGGTGCCAAAAGTGGTGGCAGCCGCAGAGTAGGTGCACTTTCCAGTAAGAATTGAAGACATATCAAACAACAGTACTCTCTCTTTTTTCTTTTTGTCTTTTTACTAATATCTCAAGTTTTATGTCTGCAGTACAGTTTCTCTAGTCTTACTGATTATTTATATCTTGCTGTACTTTCCTTTTGGTTGCTGAAGTCCACACAGTTATCCCAGATTAACCATTTTTTCATAATGTCCCACATTTCCTGATTGTTCCACTCTTGTTTTTTTTTTTAATTTTTAATATTCTTTTCTTGAACATTCTAGTTCTTCCACTTTATCAACTTGTGTTAATATTCTATTTTTGCTTCCTCCAATCTGTTTCTGAGTCTTTCTCCCATTCTTTCCTGTTGATTGGGTATGTGTTCTATTTCCTTTTTCATTTTATCCTGTGATTTGTTTAGTATTTCCATTTCCTTTTGGAGCTCGTCATGTTCTTCTTGTAGGTCCACTGGTCTCTTTCCTTTTTTATTTCCACCTGGTGACTTTTCAGGTTTTCCACATTGGCGCTTGTCATGCTGGGTAACTCTGCCCATGCTGATCATGCATGAGGGGTGTGGTGTTTCAGCTGGGTGGTGGACCCCAGCCCTCTGGTGCTGGTTTCTGGAGTAGCTCTTACTCACCTGTCCTGAGAGCTCTGTGCATCCCGCTGCTGGCCATCTGGTGCAGTTATAATGAAGTTCTTGTTCAGGGAACTCTATTGTTGAGATTTCATGGGTGCAGCTTCAGTTATCATTTGTTCTACGTATTCGACAATTTGTGGATCTCTGTAAAGTCTTGATCTTTTGAAAAAGAAGCTAATTTGATGAGGGGTGAGGGCTACCCTTGTCTGTGGTTATAGCAAATATTTAGAAAACTACATTTTTGCTGTTTGGCATAGAAAATTCAGCACATCTATTGAGATAGCTCCAGGAACTTGGGTAAAGTATGCAAATGCTGGAAAGTGAAAGATTGGAAAGACTGCTAACCCAACCAGACATTGTAGTAATGATGGAAACAATGAAGAAAAAGAACATGATGCTTAGAAAAATCCCCAAGATTGACACATCCCTAGGCTAAGTTTATGTCTTACTAACTGCCAAAAGTTATCTTTATATTTACAGAAAAATATCCTGGGCACCACTCAACAAAGTGGATTATTTTGCACCACTGATGAATAGTGCAGATGCCCACAACTGGACACACACAGACATGGTCTGTGAATTGCTCATCCCTAGGCAACACATCCTCAATGTACCTTCTACACATAAGGCCCATGGAACATAAAACAATGACTCAAGAAGACAATAATCATCCTGTTAACTCTCATTAAGGAAGCTCCTCCATGCAACCAGCCATGAATTCAAAAGGGTATGAATCAGCAAACCATGGAGATTAAGAGTCTACAGAGTGCGGTTCCATGTACAGGCTGCCTATAGTCAATTTCACCCATCCAGGGCTCAGGGAACACTGTGGAAGAAGTAGCAGAAAGATTGTTAGAGACAGGGAGGTGAACCAAGACCACACAGAAATGAATCCAATAAGCTCTTGGAACCCTGTTCAGGTGAAACTACAGCACTGGTATCAGCAAGTACAAGACCCAAGCAAGCTCAGCTGGACAAATCTCAGCACAGAACTGCAGAAGTGAGTAGCAGAACCCAATCTTGGCTGAAGAAATATTAGCAGCTTATTGTGGTTGGATAAGAAAAGAACTCCAGCTAGAGCTCAGGGATTAGCTGGCCCTGAGAAGCGGCAGGGAGTGTAGTTTGGTGGAATGGACCCTAACACGAATGACAGAATATGTAAACTGTGGTGGTGGTGATGTTGTTGGTGGTGGGGTTGTGGGAGGACTCCAATGGAGAAGTAGATATAAAGGTGATTAAGACTGATTGAAAAATCATGTATGAACTGCACGAAAATTCAACAAAGTATTTTATAATGAAAAAGAAAAAGGCATAACATTAAGACAGTGACTGGGCATGATTTAGTTGATGATTGGGAAATAAAAACTCTACAAAGAGAAAGAGCAAATGGAATATTACCATAAAATGATACTGAGGAATCTAAATGGACAGCCTAAATGAAGTAAACCAGTATTAAAACATAGTGGGGGCTGGAAAGATGGCTCGGTGGTTAAGAGCACTGACTGCTCTACTAGAGGACCTGGGTTTGATTCCCAGCACCCACATGGCAGCTAAGAACTGTCTTTAAACTGGGCAAGGTGGTGCATGCCTTTAATCCCAGCACTTGAGAGGCTGAGGCAGTTGGATCTCAGTGAGTTCCAGGTCAGCTAGGGCTCTAGGGAGAACCTGTCTCAAAATATAATAATAATAATAATAATAATAATAATAATAATACAAAAAATGGCAAGCAATTTAGTTACATCAGTCTGACATCTGAAATAAAAAAAAAAAACTATGTTAATAGTTAAAAGTCCAGTGATTTCAATAGCTTTAGTAAATGAGGCTGGGGAAGCTTCTGAGTATTGTTCTTCCTCTGCCCCCTCTGTCCTGCCTGGGTGCTGATTTCTCTAAATCAAGGTATATGGTTATGGGTAGATATTTGTGACTTGTGAGAAGCAGAAGTTTGAGTGCTGGGATGGTGTTGTGAGAAACGTTGATACAGTCAAATCTCATGGATCTTGTCAGCCAAGATAAAAACAATTCAAGTTATCAGGTGAATGACTGAGTAATGTCAAACCTGCATCTTCATCTGCCACAGAGACCGGTGCTTTTGAATACATCACAGTGGGTTTTATATGACATCAATACAATGATATCAGAAGTGGTTAAATAATACAGTGTTCTTATATCTCAATAATTTTCTCAATAATTTTGAGCTAAAGAGAAAAAATGGGGGGACCAGACACATAATATATTTTTCTTAATTTTTATTCATTTTCAATGTGTATGAATGTACTGTCTGCATGCAGGTCTGTGCACCCGTGCCGTGCAATGCCGCGGAGGTCAGAAGAGGGTGTCGGATTCCCCTGGAACTGGAGTTCTCCTGGAATCGGAGATTCAGACGGTTCTCTGCCGGCATGTGGGTGCTGGGGATTGAACCCGGGTCCTCTGTAAGAGTGATCCGCGCTCTTAAACTGCTAGGCCATCTCTCCAGCCCCCATAATATCTTTTTCTCCTAAACAAAACTTAGTATGCTACTTCAGAATAATATTCTGTGTTAAAGATGCCCCTGTTCTAATTATGTTCAAAGACTCTGAGTTGAGCACAAATATAGACAGTAGAACTGTAGTATGATTATCTGGAAAGTAGCTTTCAACTAGGTTAGTATTCATGATAATTGAATGATTTTTTTTTAATCCTGAAATAAAAGACAGAACGCTTAGATGGAAAAAACGGACACAGAACACAAAATGATTTCTTTTTACTTTCGAAGTGTGATACTGTGAGAGGAATTTAACCTGTTTTATATAAAGGCTTCTGAAAAACATTGAGCAAACCCAGATTATCAGTGGACAGGTCAACACAGAGGTCAGTTTTACTTCTGTTTAAGGGTTTAGAAGGCCAAGTCAACAAACTGTGTTTCTCAGCTAGATTTTAGAGATAGCAAAAAATGCAATGGGTAGAATTTTTTTTTTTTTAGTGATACAGGGTCTTTCTGTAGCCCCATCTGGCCTGCAATACCTGTGTAGATCAGGCCAGACTCTTTCTCACTGATCTGGCTGCCTCTGCCACCTAAATACTAGGTAAAAATCTTGTGCCACTATGCCTCTCTAAAAATTATTTCTTCAATGTTTAGTTTGAACAATACAGTGAAAACACTAATGTGATCCAAGATAAAAGGTTTGAAGAATTATGGATTTGAGACTAGAGGAGAAAAAACCATGAATTCAGATGTGTATATATTGAATTTTCACTCTCATTAATGTTAACCATGCAAATATGTCCAAAAAACTATTTATCTATGTTTATTTGGTACTAGGAAGAATGTACTAGGATAAAAGATTTTAATGTCAAAGATCTGACTTGAGAACATTTTGCCTACCACAAAGATGTCATGATTTCTAAGTTCTCTGTTAAGTTGAAAGAAGAAATCCTCAAGGAATGAGAAGCAGCCCCAACAGGTCACACTATGTTCATAACAGAGAGCTTTCAAGGAAACCAAGAAGTTAAAGATTTCAAACAGGGTCTTGTCAATAGCATACAAGCTTGTGAGAGGGCATTTAACACAGTAAATAGACTGGAGAATTCACCTGGACATGCTGGGTGGGATGGTGGATGCAGATGCCATGTTAGCTCTGATTTTGGAATTAAGCCAATATCCAGAAATTCATATAAGACCGTTTTAGGACCATGCACTTCAAAGATTTGTGAAGCAAAGCTGGAGATAGTGACTGCTTTAGGAGGAAGATGTAGAGGGAAAGATCTCTTCCCTTGTTTTATCTTATTTTGGTATAACAGTCTTGAACAAATTCAAAAATTGCTTTGTTTATGAAAATCGATTAAGTTTGATGAAGAATGTAAGAGAGGGAAGAAATGATGAAAAACGCAGTGTCACCAAACTGTTGGGGTGTGCCATCTAAAAAGATTAGGGACAAAAGCGAGAAAAAATGCTTACAAATCTTATCACTTTCTTTGTAAAATCCTCACCCTGATGGAGAAGGGGAGACAGGAAACACTACAGAGGAGATTAAATTTTTGTTTCAAGAGAAAATAAAAGACAAGGCATTTCTGTGAGCTTTTATCCTGTACTTGTAGAAGCACACTGATAGATTAGAAAGCGTCGGGTCTTAGCTGGTCCAGCTCCGGTGCCAGCTGGATCCAGGAAGAACAGGTGCACCGCTCACCTGTTACCCAGCCTCCGCAGTTCCTGGAGACACTCAGACACAGAGGGGAGTCAAGTCAGGCAAGATCTCACTTTATTGTAGCAGGGTGGAGCCTTATATACATTCCCTGGACACAGGGGTGGGAACAGTGATGTATAGAGTGGGGTGATGGCTTTGGGCCAATGAAATATATCCATGTAAGTGGTGTCCATGCAGGGGCGTTTTCAAGCAAATCTTGCTGTGTCACTCTCATGCGGAAGTGACTGGTGAAGGAAGAAACAGGTCACCAAACTTGAGACAGGCTTAGAGATTTCCAACAGGCCACGTTTTTGGAGAGCCTGTAAGGCCAAACAAGAAAGCCCATGGAATAGAAGCCACAGATATACCTTCAAATAGCAACATTGCATTTTAACTTGACTATTGATCTCCAGTGTATTACTAGCTTTCTTAGTTGTCTATCTTAAAAATCAAGATAATTGCCTCACTTTAAAGGCTTGAAACTTAATATTAAGTGACACAAAAATGTATAAAACCATATAGTATACTTCTTTCATGGTAAACACACAACTAATTTTAATTCATTTTCATGTATTCTGAGGAAGGATTAGACTTTTAATTTTAAGTTCAGAATCATGTATTTTTCCCTAATATAAAGTCCATGCTTTGTGTTCACTTTTTTTCTCATATTCACAGCTGCAAATTCTGGTAAAATAGATTTGTTTTATTCTCATTCTGCCAAAGAAGGAACTGTAATCTGGATAGTGATATCCTAAGAGCCAAGTTGTCATATAGGTCTCATATGCCCAAGTCAGTGTGACCAAACACACATTGGTAAGGGATGAACCTTATCTGTTTTCTCAATTCAAAGCTTGCCCAGCATGCTGTCTGCTCTGGCTTGTAATAATACCATGCTTAATGTTTGGGCCTCAAATGGCTAAGTGTATTTTATATTCCATGTCCTTCGTAGAATCCGTGACAGTCTAAGCATTCCTGTCTTGATTATAGTGATTTAGTAAGGATTTAGAATCAACACCTTCCATTAGATTAATGATTCATCAGATATTAGCTTTGTAACCATGAACAAGTGCTGTAAAGTCCCTGGGTTTCAACTATGACACTGGTGTGTTGGAGATAAGAACACAGAGGTATTTTCATTACTAAATGATACAATATATTTAAAGCCCTTAGAGCAGTCTCTGCTCATGTTAAGCGAGCCTTAATTACAAGCTAGGCATTTTCTGGGTCCTCTGAAATCCCAGTTGTTATTGTCTGCATTATTCTATGTGTATCTTCCTTCTAGAAATTTCAGCTTGTATTTTATTGAAACTAATCTCTTCAAGAAAAGAAATCCCCAGTTTATAAGGAAGATGTGATTTTAATACTGTCAGCCCCATCTTTTATTTGTGCTTAAAGATCTTAAGAAGAAGAGGTGTGCCTTGACAGTTTTTAATGATGGTACGAAGGAAATATATCTTTTCTGATGAACCAAACAGAAGACAGAAGATGACATGAAATTGAAAAGATGAAGCAAACTAGTTTTTAAGTTTCTAAAAATTTACTACTTAACTATTACAAAAAAAATTAACAATTTAAAAGTATGGTCCTTTACATTGAGGGGAAAATGGGCATAAATAATACTCAGATAAGAACATTGTGACATTTAGCAAGCACACATTTATTTCCAAGAAAAATAATTTTTGTGCACAACCCTTAAGAGGAATTGTGGAATTTTAGGAAAAAGTGAAGTAAATTTTTTTTCCAAAAAGTTATGCCTGTTGACCAGAATTCCTAGTTCTTAGAGGTAATGAAATCTCTCCTGATTTACATTCTTGATGATCAAAATGATGGTGTATTTTGATCTTCCTGAAATTTGATGAAGCTTTTTATCAAATTTTCCACAAAGGCTAATGCGTCTAAGTCACATACTTATTCCTATATGAAAGGAATAAAAAGATCCCTTTAAACCATAAAAATATCTACTCAGGCAACACCACACACACACACATACACACACACACACACACACACACACACACACACATGCACACACATTAATGGAGTTTTCCAGTTCTTGAAATAAATTAACACTTGGATATTGAAATACTGTATAATTGAGACATGGAAATGTTCAAGAAAATAAGAGGGAGGAATTCACTGCAGTGACTCCCTTCACTGTGAGTGAAATCGTTAAGTGAGGAGCATTACTTTCTCTTCATTCTGCTTTATTTTCCTCCTCAAGTATTTGATTCCAAATAATTCCTTGCATACTTGGGCTTAAAGATTCCCCCCATCTATTCACACATACAATATAGAAGTTATCTATTTGTTAGGCTCAATCCACCACACTCACGCAAGAAAGGTGCCAGGGGGCTACAAATAGTTGTAGATATAGGTTTAATTGAGGGTTAATTACAAGCAAAGCCACAACAACCAACAACTCAGACAGAATAGATAGAGCAGACGACACGTAGGGCCGAGCACACTCCCATGGGACTGGAGGTCAGCAGCGGTGAGGCCCAATTTCCCTTAGCTTTTATCCCAGTTAGGGGTTTCCATCATAGTCATGGTATCTCCTCACTCCCATGGGACTGGAGGTCAGCAGCGGTGAGGCCCAATTTCCCTTAGCTTTTATCCCAGTTAGGAGTTTCCATCATAGTCATGGTATCTCCTCCTGTGATTGATAGGATCTTGGTTACAGATCAATCAGGTTTTTATTATGTGTATTCACCTGCTCTGGACTCTTTGTTCTATTGCTTTACCTGGTTTGGACTGTCTGTTCTTGTCCATAAAGCATTTAACTATGCTTTTTGGCAGAAATTAAATCGCTCTACTAATAAAAGATTAATTTATCTATGTCATGCTTTTGTTTGCCCCCCCCTTTTTTTAAAATTTATTTCTGTATGTGTATGAATATACTGTCTGCATGCAAGTTTGTGCACCTGTGTCGTACAATTCCGCCGAGGTCAGAAGAGGGTGTCAGATTCCCCTGGAACTGGAGTTCTGGAATTGGAGTTTCAGACGGTTCTCGGCCGCCATGTGGGTGCTGGGGATCGAACCCGGGTCCTCTGTAAGAGTGGTCGGTGCTCTTAACCACTGGGGTGAACTCTAGGCCAAGATGGAGCTGACCAAGCTAAAATGGAGTCAGCTTGGTCCTCACTTATTGTTTCTCTAAAGTTACCAGATCATCTGAAACAATGTTTATAATTTAAAATATTATTCAGCCCTTTATAAATATGTGTAGCTACTTTATCTAAACAAAAATACTGCTATTATCAAGTTCTTGAGAAAATTATTAACATACCTTTTATTATTTTTATCTTCGTGTACCTATAGTAAAGTTACTTGAAACTACTGGATAATGGGCTTATATTCATGTAAAATGAAGATAAATATTTTTATACATAACATTTCATAAGGTATTCGTAGGGCTGTAGAGATAGCTGAGTCAGTAAAATGCTTGAAGCAGAAGCTAGATGACCTGAGGTCAATCCTCAGCACCCAGATAAAATGCCAAGAAACTGTAAACACATTTCTGGGGAGGTGGAGATGGCCAGAATTCTGAATCTTACTGCCCATCCAGCCTAGTCTAATGACTGAACTCCACGTATCACTGAGAAAATCTGCCTGAAATATAAGATGGACAGCTTTGAAGAATGGCACACCTACTTGTGTACACATACATGTGCATGGTATCCATAAATAAATGATCCCACATATAAATACATGAACACACACCTGACACACACAAAGGACACCCCCACACACACACGTGCACCCTCAGACTTTCATAGTATACAGAAACAAACAACATAAAGGTAGAATCAATTCTTACGGAAATGTTCAGAGAATGAAGAAAAGTAGGATGTTTGTTTGCCCCTCTGTATCAAGCTCATCATCATCAGGAGTATTATGTGTACAAAACATTCCACCAAACTCTGACCAAAGGGTCATTTTACTTTATCATTTTTGCACCTAGGTCTAATACACCTTTCCTTTTATTTTTCTTTGCAGTATTGGTAATAGAGTCTAGGACCTCATTCATGCTAGGCACATGCCAAAACTCTGAGTTTGAACTATCCACTTTGTTCTTTTTGAAGTCTGCATGAAATGCAGACTCTTGCTATGGGTCATAGATGAATCTTTCTGGACAGTTTTCTTATGTTTCAAATTAAGATTTTGTAAAAATGCTATCTAGCATTTTTATGACCCTTAGTCACAGATATTCCGTGATATATAATTTTATATTATAAATTCAATGACAAATTCAGAAAGTATATTAAGGATAAATTGTTTTTTTTTGAGTAAGTTCCATTTTGCAAGGAAAATCATGCATGAAAATTTTAATTCAAGTAAAAGTAATAAAATGTAAACCAGCCTGAAACCTATGCACAACATATTTATACCAATATGAAGTCTTCAGCAATATTTTGTTCAGTAAAATCCAATAGTACTTAGGCCTGCAAGTATGAGGAATGTCAAAATATTTATGGCATATGTCTAAGTTAGTAACATTGGAGAAGTTTTGAGAACTTAATTATTTTTTTTTATTGTTTCAAGGCAGGGTCTCCCTTTAATCTCAGATGGCCTGAAGCTCACTCTATACTGTGTCCATTGTTATAACTTAATACTTCCCAACACAAAAGTTTTGCTGAACACAAGCAGAAAACTATGGTAGAAAGAACAATGTAAAATTGGATCAGTGGGTTAAACAAGAGACATAAATTCAGCTATGTTGGGGATAGGGTAGTTCTGAATAGAGTTGGGGGAAATGGGAGCAATACAAGCAAATTGTATGAAATTCTCAGAAATCTAAGAAAAAAGTAAAGAGAAAAAGGAGCACATTGAATGGTTATTAAAAACTATTGACAGACTACCCGGGATGTATCACGGAGGCTAGAACAGGAAGATCAAGATAGACGGGTGCTTACTGACCTCATTTGGGTGACTACGGGAGGGAAAGATCCCAGTGTGGAGCACAAAGGCAGGATTGATGGTTGTTTGGGCTTGCCAAGGAGGAGCCTTCAAACACTTCCTTAAAAAAAACAAAAAAAAGCAAAAACAAACAAACAAACAAAAAAAAGCAAAGAAAGAGAAAGAAAGAAAATCCTCTCCAACTCGGGTGATGTGTGTGTGTGTGTGTGTGTGTGTGTGTGTGTGAGCGCGCGCGCGCGTGCGTGTGTGTGTGTGTGTGTGTGTGTGTGTGTGTGTGTGTGTGTATGTATGTAAGCATTACAAGTTAGAGACAACAACAACAACAAAAGAACTAGGGGGAAAAAAGACTGAAACAGTGAAGTTCTCCCCAACAATAAGCCTCTGCTTTGAAAAAAAAAAAAAAAAAAACAACAACAAAACTTTGGAAAGACTCAAAAAAATACAAGACATGTATGGCAGAGTGCAGGAACTCAGGTGAGGTGGGGGGCATGGAAAGCGAAGTGACTCTAAATTCGATTGAGAAATGTTGTATGATGTATGTAAATAGTTTAATAACAATAATAAATTAAGACATCATAATGGAAAATAACAAAAATGCTACTGACACAGTCACTTTACAGAATAAATTTCATCACCGTAAAATGGAAGAGCACTCTTAGCATTCTTTGTGACACTGAGTATGCCAGTCACCAGGAGTGTACCTTTGAACTCCTACATATGCATGAGGAAATCAGAAGTCATCTTCATGTGCTGTTCCTCAGGCATCTTCCATCATTATTTAGGTTGAAGCAGAGTCTCTCTATGGCTTGCAGGGTCGAATAAAACAATGGCTGGCTGAATATCAAAAGACAGAGTCATCTTGGAAATGCAGTGGATATAGCATAATTAATGCTTTTTCACTGGAAACATGGGGGGATGGGCTAGTCCTAATCTCTAAATGCAGAAACATCTATTACACAATTTCTTATTATTCATATTTGTACTAAAAGAGGGTGAGATTAGAAAGTTTCAGACCTGCTGGTTATTTGATTAAATCTCTCAGGACCTTAATAACTGGCTAATTACTTGAGATGAAATCTAGTACAGCCTTGGGAATACAAAAATTATTCCAAACCTAAGGGGATCTATCTCTAAATTTAAAGCACAGCTAGGAAAACAGATAATTTTTCCTTTGTTTTTCAACATTGTTTTTGAAAAGTAAAATAAATTTTCTGAATAGTACCCTTTGTCCAGAACCACTTAGGTTATTTGTTATTACACCTTTAGTATTTTAATAAAGAATATTCTATCCAGTATTAGTTTCAGCAGATGTGTCTATATATAATTAGGCAGATGTATGTATATACATATACATAGATAGATAGATAGATAGATAGATAAATAGATAGATAGTAGTTCTGATTTAAACTGCTTGCAGCCTTTATTGAATTATGGAAAGATTGAAGAAGCAGTCTGAATTACTATGCAAGGTAATGATGTTAAATATTTGGTTATCCACAGTATATTAATATATTAATAACAAGTAAAAATAATATTAAAATCAACATTCTATAAGTATTTAAACACTAATTCTGTGGTTTGTGCATTCTTTGAGCAAAGCATTTTGCTTGACAGTACCATACTGGCATTCTGGATGCACACCAATTTTGTCTTGACATTCATAAATGTTTCACCTGAACAGGAACTATTCATTACATGGGGGGTGTTGGAATAATAGAGCTTGCGGATCAGTGCTAGAATCATGAAAACCATTTTATCATTGTTTACTCTAGCAATCTACTCATAGTAATTCTTAGACAAATTCTTTTTAGTATTTATATGAACCTTAGTCCCTGCAGCAAGCTTCTATGATTAATTTATGCAGCCATGAGTTTCCATTTCCTATTAACAGTGTGTTTATCATATAACTGTATTCAAGGGCTTAGCTTTTTATCTGATTTATAAACAGGCTTAATGCATTTTGCCAATGCAAGTTTTAATGTGTTTAATAAAATGCTCTATAAACTTTCTTATTAATGTACAAATTTCATAGATAACTGAGTATAGACTACATCTCCTATCTGGGTCATACTCTAAGCAATCTATAATGATTTTAGTGTGTTATTTAACTCCCTTTAGAATGTGGAGTGAAGGCTTTGAAATGAGCCTGCAGCAACTTCAGTAACATGCTGACTTCTCAGAGGTTTATACAATTCTGAGAGAAACCTCCTTTGAAAATCCATGTTTTAGGTAGATCTGGATATAAAATATACAATTCTTTTCTCTGAATAAAACCTATGAACATAATAAAAATCATTTACCCTCGTAACATCTAACTAACATTGTATTTCTGCTCAAGTATATGGAGCTTTGCTCAATTAACTATCAAAAATTATTTTCTTATCACATGTTCTAGGTATTAGAAAGCAACATTATCAACACACCAACCTGTGGGTCTATAACTGCTGTTTGGAAGCCAGAAGGCTATAAACAGCACAAGGGAAGATTGTTCCCATGAGAGGCCTGCGTTTACTACCTGTGTTGAAATGTCCCTAAAAACCAGCCAATTCTATAATTATCTTATTTAAATTTTTCTTCTTTAATTCTTTGATAAGTCCACTCAATACTTTTAATTGAATTTTTGTGATTTTCATACAATATAATTTGATAGTATTTAGATCCCTTCCCCTTTCTATACCTCCCCTTACAGTCCCCACCCCATTTATTGTACTCTATTACAAGCATATATAATGTATATATGTATACATATTTTTCGTGTATATATATAATATACATAAATTATATATATATATTAAAGTACATAATGAGCTAACTTATTTTGAATTGCCCAGAAATTGTCCTTCAGTGTGGGTTCATCCACTGAGTTCTGGGGCGAACCTACCAAGTGCATATCAACCCTTAGAGAAGACTAGACTCTTCCCTATTCCAACTACCATCTGTCACCAATAATTTCTCAGGTAGAGTTAGGATTCTTACCCACATTCCTAGATTTATGCTGGGATATTTTTGAGTATTCCTGGGAATTGTGCATACTATCACCATTGTTGTGAGGTCATATCAGTAACTGACCAGCTGTCTAGAAAATTTCATTTCCTTGTAGTCATCCACCTCCTCTGGCACTTAAAATTTTTTAACCCTTCTTTCAAAATGATTTCTGAGCCTTGGGAGCTCTATGATTTTCAGGAAAACGTTTACTTTACACTTGTATCACAAGAGACAATCCTGTAAATAAAATTTTGTGGACTTGCCTGTTGTTACTTTTCTCACAGTTATTATCAAATCAAATTACTCATACACAATGATATGGAACAACACACAGAGCCCCAACCTTTTCCCTAGTTGAGTTCTTCTTGGGGAATTAATTTCTGAGGTTCTTGACAAGGTCAGGCAAACTGACTGAGTTCTTAAACATGTTTTTGTTCATCATGTTTGTTTTTGATGCTGTTTCTGTACAGTCTCTAAACATCTAGTTTGCCTTAAGTAAAACAAGACCAAATAAATCAATGAGCATTTATGAAATTTAATCTCTTTGAGACATAAGATTCATATTCTCTCTCTCTCTCTCTTCTCTCTCTCTCTCTCTCTCTTCTCTCTCCTTCCCCACAGGTATGAATATGTGATTCACAAGCAGGTTCATAGCTAGTTGCCCTTAGGAAACATGCATGAGCAACATCTACCACAATTATTCATATATTTATATTTCTTTTTTTTTTAATTTATTTTTATTGAGCTGTTGGTGTATTTCATAATTATTTTCCAATTCAGTTCAGGCATATATCCCCTTCCTTCCCCTCTACCCCACACCATACCATCGCAGATGGTGCATTCTGCCGTAAGTTTTCTGCATCTTCTCCTGCTTTTGTTTTGGTTTTGTTTTTCATTTTTTTTAACAATAGGTGATAATTTGTTGAGTACAAGCAATCCTTCATGTAAACCAATTTGAAGCAGTTGTGCCCAAACCCACACAGCCCAGTCTCCCACCATCCTGAAAGGGGGGGTTTGTATGTTCAATCAAGTTGATCAAATGAGTGTCCAGTCTATATTGTTGTAGTTTCACCATTAACCCCCAATCGAAGCCTTACTTCTACCACGCCTCCCTACCCGCATTCCTCGCTCCCTAATTGGCCCTAGAAAAGGGGCACAGGTGGATGAGAAGCAATACTCTACTTTCTCTGGAGCTGAGTCTTGGTCTTCTAGTCATGTTCTGGCTGTTTTCTTTCATGCGGCTGCCAGTTGTCCAGACTAACTTTCGATCCTACTAATGAAGCACATGCAATTAGATATTTAGTATTTAAACAGTATAATATATAGCCTTTCGATCCTACCTAATGAAGCACACACATTAGATATATGGGTATTTAAAGTACATTGTTATGGTAGTTACTTTGGTATGACACAGATGTTTGGATGGTATTCTATGTCAATTCATCTGTCTACATTTATGCAAGGAATAGTCTTCATGTGGTTTATAACATCTCCTAATATTAGAGGATGTAAGCTGTGACATCAGCCGTGGGTTACTCCTCCAAAGGAGAGAGCCAATAGCCAATTTAGATTTGGGATATACAGACATATGGCTGCCACTGCTGCACAGTATTTCCAGGCAGATGAGGGTGTAGCTGTGCTGACGGAGGAAGTCTTGCTTGACTCAAGGGACCAAATTTTGCTTTATTGGTTTGTGGTCTTTGGTAAACTTCTGGCGCATCCAGAGGACCATCGTTATCTTGCAAGTGCAGTCTCCATACATTCTTGCCATGTTTGTATCAGGTCTTCCAAACAGCAGGGCCTTATCGCCTCTCTTTCCTGCAGAATCCCAGTTAGGAGGCAAGGAGCCTTTACCATTTGTGGGGGCTTGGATCCCTGGCCAACATCTCCTTGGTAGATAAATCCATTGTTGATGTCAGAGCTCCTGTATTGACATTATTTTGTTTAGTGCATAGCTTAAAGAACTTAGATTATATTGGTTCTAAATAGAAATAATCCTTTTCACAGTTTCTATGTCCATTAGTCAATTAAAGAAGGCAGTTTTACTTGATTTTACAGAGAAAACTTCTCATAACAGCTGGTTCAAATCTACAGCTGGAGAATGACCTCATCATCTCTCTTATATTCTCTCTTTATATTCTATGGGGTGGGGAGTTAAGAAAGTCTTCTTGTATTAAAACCTTTGCAAGCACCTAGAAGGTAAGCTTCATTAGGAATCTTAAAAATAGTTGTTACTAGTAGGATCCACAGGGGGGCCTGATGTCTCACAATCTGAGGCATTTTTCCCTTCAATCCACAGAGGATCAATCCTTCTCTGGACTTTTGGTACCATCCTACCTCACCTGCAAAGCTGCATTTTCTTTCTCAGCCATTAAGTTGGTGATACTCTGGCCTGTTGGACATACAAATCCTTTCCCATAGTTAGTTTTAAGATTTGGTTGCAAGTTTTTGACAAAAAGTTTTCATTCTATCTATATCCCCCTTTTTTATTTAAGGTGTTTAGTTTTGACCCATGAGTCTCAAAAAGGCAGTTGTTTTATAACATACATATACGGTGGATCAAGGCAAATTTCATCCAAATTCACCCTGCTGTTTTTGTTGGTTACTATGATATGTGATTAACTTGGGAACAAAAAGTTCATTTTTTGAGTTAAACAATCCTATAAGGTGAAAGAAGATTGCTACCAGTACGAGTGTGATACTATATGACAGCAATATATTATAGAGAAACTTTTGTTTATACCATCCCAAAGTAATTGTTATATCCGTAATTTAAGTTCAAAGCTATGTGGACAAGAGCAATTTATATCACCAATTACTCAGATGCATTACCGTTTTTATCAGTCTTCAAATCAAATGTTGTCCATATGCCAATATTTACTTTTACTAAGTCCTAAAGCACCAATATATCTTGTGAACAGAGTCTGGGCAAAACTGGATACTCTGTTTGAACTCATGCAATTAAACATGAACCAATCGATATAAAACCCGTGTCCCTCTCCCCCCTTCCCACCCTCCCGAGTCACTATTTCAGTCAGCCTTGTATGCAATCTTTCTGTTGTTGTTCTTTTATATGCCTCTCTCCACAAGAAAATTTATAACTGGGTTATTGGTCTAGCGTCCACATATGAGAGATACCATTGTCGTTTGTTTTTTCTGGGACTGGTGTACTTCACTTAACATGATGTCTTCAAGCTCCATCCATTGCCTGCAAAGTTCATGATGTTGTCTTTCTTTACTGCTGCATAGAATCCATTGTGTAGATTTACCACATTTTCTCTATCCACTCGCAGTTGAGGGGCATTTGGGTTGATCCAGTTTTTTGCTATTGTGAAAACGGCAATAAATATAGCTGTGCATGTATCTCTGCAGTAAGATGAGTCTTATGGGTATATACCCAGGAGTGGTATGACTGGGTCAATGGCAGGATCAATTCCGAGTCTCTCTAAAGGGTTCTCCACACTGTTTTCCACAGTGGCTGCACAAGTTTACATTCCACCAGCAATGGATGAATGAGTGTTCCCCTTTCCCACACCTCTCAGCACTTGCATATTTGTTTTCTTGATCCTAGCCAGTCCTTACTGGAGTAAGGTGTATCTTAAGGTGGTTTTAATTTGCATTTCTCTTATTAGTGTATGTTGAACACTTCTTGGGTGTTCACGCCATCTCAATTTATTCTCCTCTTGTGAGTCTCTGTTCAATCTTTTGCTCCATCTTCTGATGGATTCATTGTTTTTTTTTTCTTCTTTGTTTTTTGAGTGTTGTATACTCTGGAAATTAATGTTTGTCAGATGTATCTGCTGTGAAGGTTTCTTCCCATTCTGTGGGTTTTCCTCTTCATTCCTTTATTGTTTTTCATTTGATGTACAGAACTTTTGAGTTATGAGGTCCCATTTGTCAATCATTGACTTACTTCTTGTGCAGCTGCCTGTCTGATTAAGAAGTCTTTTTATCTACTACATTTGTGTCTTGCCTGCCAGTTTTTACTTCTAACACCGACTCTAGAAATTTTGGATTATTTTCACGGTTGAGGTCTTTGATCCATTTGGAATTGACTTTTGTACAGGGTGAGAGGTAGGGGTTTAATTTCATTCTTCTACAGGTGGTGATCCAGTTTTGCCAACACCACTTGTTGAAGATGCTCCAATGTGTCTTCTTGGCCTCCTTATCAAACAGGAGATGGCTGAAATTGTATGTGCTCAGGTTTGGATCTTCAATTTTATTCCATTGGTCAACTGGTCTGTTTTTGTGCCAGTACCAAGCAAGAAAAAGCAGGAGGGAAGGGAACAGCAACATCCACCAGGGTTCCAAACTCCACTCCCACAACTGTTATTTTCAGTAATGGAGACTTCAAATTCCTCTGTAGAGGGCCTCAAAAGGAGAAAAAGTTTACAAATATTGATAAGTCAAGATAAAATGTTGCACATTATTCATGAAGATAATTCCTACAGTCAGTAGCATTTTCTCAGATCTCTCAGATAACCAAAAATAAAATCACACATACTCCAGCCAGGCCCATTCCGAGTATTTACTCAAGACTTTACTCGAGTCAGGTTTGGTCTTCTGTGAAAACAGCTTCTTCTGACTTCTTACACTTTATCATACCTGCTAGATGCAGAAATACACTGAACACACGAAGGAAGAAAACTTTCCAAAGAATTTTAATTCTTTCCTCTTTTTACTTTGACTGAATATTGTGAGGTAAGAAGTTAATAAATGTCCTCTTGGCCCCTTGTTCTATGTTGTGTGAACTTTAGCTAAGGAAGCTCCCTCAGACAACAGGAGGTCAGAAATTCTAAAGGTCATAAATGGCCAAACGTGGAGATTAAGAGTCTATAGAGTGTGGGACAAGGGGCAGGTCTCTTATTTTCTGCATTCTCACCCAGAGCCAGGGAAGTGATGCAAAATTGTATGTACATAGAATCTTACAAACTCCTGGGACCCTGCTCATATGAACATACAGCATTGGTGACAGCATGCACAAGAACCATGCAACTAGTTAAAAATCTAGCACGAAACTGCAGAAATGGGCAGCAGAATGCAATCTTGGAGAAATATTGGCCACTGATTACTGCTGGGTGAAGGAGAACTGACCTTCTTAAAGCAAGGGACTCTAGATAGGGTGACTGGAGCTTAATGGGTGAATTTGCTCTGAAGAATGGCTGGGGACATTAATTTCACACAAAAGTCCTAACAAGAATGACAGAATGTATGAATTCCAGTGGGGGAGGGCTGTGGGAGTGTGCCAGTAGAGGAAGGGGTATAAAGGTGATAAAGACTGATTGAGATGTTATGTATGAAAACCACAGAAATGCAATAAATAGTTATGCAAAAAAAGACTAAATGTTCCTGCTACTCAGACATATAAGCCACAGATCATTGCCCAGGGCCAATATAAGCACTGTCCTCTGTACTGGCTAGTGCAGTAAAAGAAGCATTCTTTTTAAAATTTTATTTATTTATTTTTGTATGTGTATGAATGTACTGTCTGCATGTAGATTTGTGCACCCATGTCATGCAATGCCGCAGAGGTCAGAAGAGGGTGTTGGATTCCCCTGGAACTGGAGTTAAATACGGTTCTCAGCCGCCATGTGGGTGCTGGGAATCGAACCTGGGTCCTCTGCAAGAGCAGTCAGTGCTCCTAACCGCTAGGACATCTCTCCAGCCCAGGACCATTCTTTTTGCTAGAAAATCCTGTTTAATGATGTTGCCAAACAGATTTATGAATTGGCTGCACAGTGGCTTGTTCTCTGTTTCCTTTGACATTTGGTCATTTATGCTTTGACAGAAATAGTATTGATTCTCTATGAACAGGTTCTGCTACACCTTTAAGCTACTGGCAATTTCAAACTTGTATTCTGGTGCTAGAAGTAAATCTATAGGTTCTATCATTACTAAAAATATGTTGCCCATCACGTAGCTCCATACATTGGGGTAAGTTAATTCAAAATTAAGATAATATTCCATAGGGGTGGAGAGATGGCTCAGTGGTTGAGTACTGGCTGCTCTTGTGGAGGACTCAGTTTCAGCTCCTAGCACCCCCATGGTGGCTAATAATGGTCCACGATTCCAGTTCCACAGCATCTGACATCCTCTTCTTAGTTCTGCAGACATTTTGCCACACAGTTGTAGTTAAAAACATATAGTCAATATACTCATATGGCTAAAATAAAATAGAATAAAAATAAAATACTAAAATGATAAAATTTCATGTATTCAGGATACCTACCTCCAAATTGGTTTATGTAATGAATTAGAAGAAAAATTTTGAAAAGTCCTCCATGCTCTTTCAAAAAGCATAGATCAAAATAAACCAGGAGATATAAATTAAAAAATATGAAATTAAAAATAGGTACCTGCAGTTAACTAAAAATAATCAGCATTATTTTTATATGTGATGTTATTGTTAACTATTGCATGTCTAGAGACATGGAGCTATATGTATGTATATTTAATTATTCATACAAGCACAGCTAAGTATCATATAAGAATGCATTTCATTTGTGTATATTTTGTAGGTTTATAGTCATTGTTTACCTTGTGACATCTTATGATATCTTTAATGAGGTTATATATTTTATGTGACACCATTTAAAACACCATCGTCTGGCACTGTTTCTTGTTACCTTTACCTATGCTCGTAGAGTCATGTAGAGAGATTGTATGTGCTATTGTTCAGTAGGTTTTTGAACTAATTTCCCTCTAGTTTTTCACACCAGCTAAGCATTTTTTTATCTCTCCTCTCCCCCTGTCTAACCCTCCCTTTCCCCTCCCCAGATGAAGTACCATTTCACCCTTCGTAATTCCCATCCCCACTTATGCTCATTGGCCAGGGTAGTTTAACAGTCTCCTAAATTTACACAGGCTATTGCCACAGAGATTGATTGCTTCCCATAACTTGAAGGTAAGATTCTGTTGATGAAGACAGGATATGCTTTAGACACATTTGGAGCAATAGAGCTGGAACTAATCCAAATGCTAGTTCTCATAATTTTGGGGAACAATATGCAACTGATGGTCCAATCCTAGCTTTTAAATGTAAGAAGTACAACCGTGACTGGCACAACATACTATATTAGTGCAGTAGTGGCACATTTATTTGGCGGTAATCAATAGCTGCTTAATTGGATTTAAAGGCCACTTAAAGGGAGTTAACTCATGTTGTATTGTACACATAGGCAAATACACATGGCTGGAGTGGTCACAGCTTTTGAAGAAAACCTTAAATGGATCATATTCTAGACAAATGCAATTTTTAACTATATGTTAAATACTAATCCTTATATTCACAAAAAAGTATGTCAGTCACCACTCGTCAAAGAAGGTTACTTTGCAACAGAGACTATTAAAGAGTTCCATATCCTAGACTAAGATTCTATATGATGCCCAAGCCTAAGTGATGCAACTAACCCAGAACCCTTACAACTACGTCCCACAGAACATAGTGGAACATGTGGTAGAAAGAATACTAATGCATCTCTCAACTCTCAATCAACAAATCTCCTTCATGCAACAAACGGCAATGAACAAAAAATGCCATAGATAACCAGATAACAAAGTATAAGATTCTGCAGAGTAAGTGTCCATGGACAGGGCTTATATATTAAGTTTCACATACCCAAGGATTGGGAAACATTGCAAGAGAGGGAAGACAGATTGTCAAATCAGGTTGAAGGTGTTTTACTAAGTACAAACAGTTGTACAAGCTCCTGGGAACTTACTCATATGAAACCGCAACAATGTCAGTATGCACAAGACCCATCCAAATTTTTTATATTATTTTTGTTTGAGACAGTGTCTCCCTGTAGCCTCAGGTTGGCCTGGAACTCACTCTGTAGACCAGGCTGGCCTTGAACTCACAGACATCCACCTGCCTCTGCCTCTCAAGTGCCGAGATCAAAGACATGCACCACCATCCCCAGTTTAAAGATGGTTCTTAGCTGCCATGTGGGTGCTGGGAATTGAACTTGGGTCCTCTGCAGGAGCAGTCAATGCCCTTAACCACTGAGCAATCTCTCCAGCCCAGACTCATGCAAACTTAAGCAGACAAAAGTCCCATGTAAAACTAGGGAAATGGACAGTAGGTCCCAACCTTAGCCATAGAACTATTGGCAGATCTTACTGCTAGTAAAGAAGAGTTGGTCTTCCTAACGGGAGGTACTCTAGACAGGCTGACTAGACCTAGTAGGTGAACTTGTAATGTGGGATATCTTGACTCAATATGCCTTAACATTATATGACATAATGTATGAAATCACGTGGGAAGCCAACGGGGTGACAAGATGGGGGGATGTATAAAGATGATTAAGATTTGTATATGAAATGCACAAAATTCAATAAAACAAACATTAAAAAGACACCTTCATATTCTTCACTGCAAGATATAAGAGGAGAAACACAGCCAAGGGCATTAAACAGTATTTCTATTAATAAATATCAATTTGAGAACAAATGTAAGGTAAGATTAGTGAAGACATGAAGATAAGGTTCTGTCATATTTGCCAATGCTAACCAAAGCTGTATTAGTTATCAAGGCACTGAGGCTCTGGTCAGAAAGAATGGGTCTCACCTTTACTGAACAATTACCAACTTTGAATTTATAGGAATTTGATGCTAGGATAAACAAATGAGGGATGTCACATGTCATTTGTTTTTCTGAGACTGTGTGAATTCGCTTAGCGTATCAGCTTCTAGTTCCATTCATTTGCCTACAAATGTCTTGATGTCATCATTCTTTACTGCTGCCTAGAACTCCATGGTGTAAATGTACCACATTTTCATTATCCACTCATCATTTGAGTGACACATGGTTTGCATCCAGCTCTTCTCTTTGTGATAAGTGCACCAATAAACATCATTATTCAAGTCTATCTACTAAAGGATGGATCATTTAGGTATACTGTCAGTGATTGATATCACTATAGATAGAACTTGAAGTATATGTCTCTATTTTCCTCAGTTCTAAGATTTTTAAAAAAGAACAGATCTCTTTTTTAAAAGTAGATTAAAACATACATTAACTTGCTATGAAATTTAGGACTATAAATTTATATTTCTTCTTACCTGCATGCAAATTTATGGTTAAGAGTGCACAGAGCGTAGATCAGGGATCTCCCAGGACCACCTGAAGCACAGGTAGGAGCCAGGCACTTCAGCCAGGCAGATTGTTGGATCATCCTATCTCTGGCTTGTTGCTTGATTGTCTCATTGGTTTGATTAAATCATTGTCTTATGTGGCTATGGGTGCAGAGTCATCCTGCTAGCCGGTTGCCACTGTGAGACTTGAGTGCACAGAGCTTAGATCAAGGATTTCCCTGGACCACCTGGCTAAACAGGCATATCCCCCCCCACCTTCCCTCCCCACCAACTAGAATTGCTGAGAGAATGTCTAAGTGGATTCTTTGGAGAAACTTCAGAACTGAAAGGGAAGAGTGATTTAAGTTAGACTTCCAGTAGAAAGCCTAAAACTTAGACAAGTCAACAATCCATAAGCAAGGAGAAAAGCAAATCAAACAAACCAACAAACAAACAATGAAGGCATCTGAAGGACGTGAGCAAAGCAAGACTTCAACACAGTGAAGAGGCATTTGGGATACACATTGGAATATAGGCAAAGAGAAACCCACATGCCAGGGACATGACAGAGGGACAACATGGGAAAGGTGAAGGATAATTCCACACTAAGGTCTACCAACCTTGTGGGAGATTCCTACAGTGGGATCCCCCTGGAGATGGCCCAGAACACAGATATTAGAGGAACAATTTCAGACTTATTCAAAGAAATCCAAGAATATAAAGAACAAGTCAGAGAACTAAGGAGAGAGAAAACCTCAAGAAGTACCTAGAGAGAGAGAGATTGACAAACACCAGAAAGAAGAGAGGGAGAAATGACAAACTCTGGAAGGAAGTGGAAACACTGAAAAGATTCCATGTTTAAATAAAAAAAGGAAACCTGTCAGCAAAGCAAAGAGCTACAGGAATAGATTAAGAAGCTCCAAATGAAGTGGAAATACTAAAGAAATCACAATATGAAATGAAAAAGGAAATGAAACACTCATACAATCAAGAGGAAAGGAATGGGAAAAAGCCTCAGAAGTAGAATGGAGGAAACAGAATAAAGAATATCAGACCTAGAAGATAACAAAAAAACAATTAAAAACTTCAAGTAAAGATTATGAATAATTTAAAAATACACAAAAGTGAAACAACTAGGAATTGTGGCACACTATGAAAAGATCAAAACTCCACATCATAAGGATAGAGGAAGGAGAAGAATCCCAAGAGAATGGTATTGATCAGATTTTCAACAGAATAATGGATGAAAATTTCCCCAAACTAAAACAAGAAAAACCAATACAAATACAAGAAGCCTATAGAACTCCAAACAGACAAGATCAGAAAAGAAACTTTCCACGCCATATCATAGTTAAAACCTTAGATGCCCACTACGAAGACAACATTCTTAAAGCCACAAGAGAAAAACAAGTGATCTATAAGGGGAAACCTGTCAGAATTACAACTGACTTCTCACTGCAAACTATGAAAGTGAGAAGAACGTGGAGCAAAGCATTCCCAGTGTTAAAGACTATAGATGCCAACCCAGGTTACTATAACCAGCAAAAAGACATCTGAACTGATACAATACACCAAATGGACCTGACAGACATCTACCAAATATTCCACCCTAATACCAGAGAACACACTTTCTACTCAGAACCCCATGGAACATTCTCAAAAATTGACCACATACTGGGATACAGAAGAAACCTCCACAAATACAAAAAGATTGAAATTTTTTCATGCATTCTATCACAACACAGTGCAATAAAGCTCAATATCAATATCAGGATAAACCTACTATCTACAAGAACACATGGAGACTAAACAACACACTCCTAAATAATGAATGTGTCAAGGAAGAAATAAAGAAAGAAATAAAAGCATTCCTGGAAATGAATGACAATGATAATACAACACAACAAAACTTATGGGATACTTTAAAAGCAGTCCTAAGAGGTAAGTTTATAACCCTGGGTGCCTACATCAGAAAAATAAAGAACACAAGTGAATGATCTAACACTGCAGCTAAAAACGCTTGAGAGACAAAAACAATTGAACCCTAAATGCAACAGACAGAAAGAAATAACAAAAATCAGAGCAGAAATCAATTAAGTAGAAATGAAGAAAATAATACAAAAATATCAATAAATCCAAAATTTGGTTCTTTGTGAGATTAAACAAGATAAACAGACCTGTAGCCCAGTTAACCAAAAGGAGAATGAACAACTGCAAATCAATAGAATTCATGATGAAAGGGGAGATATCACAACAGACAATAAAAGATCCAGACAATCATACGTGAATATTTCAAAAACCTATACTCTACTAGTTTGAAAACCTAGGAGAAATGGATGAATATCAGAAATCCTGGGAATCACCAAACCTCAACCAAGAAGAGATCAACAGCTTAAACAGACCCATAATACATGAAGAAATTGAAGATGTAATAAGACACCTCCCAACTAAAAATAGCCCAGGCCCAGATGTTCTCATGGCAGAATTCTATAAAACATTTCCAAAAGATTACAACCATTATTACTCAAATTGTTCAGAAGGATTCAAGCAGAGGGAAATCTCCCAAATTCCTTCTATGAAGCCAGCATCAATCTAATACCATAACCAGGCAAAGATAAAACCAAAAAGGAGAACTATATACCCATCTCATTAATGAACACAGATGCAAACATTTTCAACAAAATACTTGTAAACCACGTACAGACCCACATCAAAAATATCAACCATCATTACCAAGTTGGATTCATACCAGAGATGCAAGGATGGTTCAACATTTGAAAATCAATAAATATAAAACGCATAAATGGACTGAAAGACAAAACCACATAATCATCTCAATTGATGCAGAAAAAGCCTTTGACAAAATCCAACATCCCTTCATGCTTAAAGTTCTAGAGGGAACTGGACTGAACGGACCATTCCTCAATGTAATCAAAGTCATATACAGGAAACCCACAGCCAATATCATCCTAAATGGAGAAACAACAGGAGTATTCCCTTTAAAGTTAGGAACTCAGCAAGGCTGCCCCCTGTCACCACTCCTCTTCAATATAGAACTTGAAACACTTGCTCAGGCAATAAGGCAAGAAACGGAAATTAAAGGAGTACTAATTGGAAAAGAGGAAGTCAAGCTATCCCTTTTTGCAGATGATATGATTGTTTATTTAAGGGATGAGGACAAATTCCAACATAAAACTCCTAGAAACAAGTAAGAGCTTCAGTAAAGTGGCAGGATACAAAATTAACCTAGAAAAATCATTAGCCTTTCTTTATACCAATAACAAGCAACTGAGGAAGGAATACAAGGAGACCTTCCCTCTCACGATAACCTCAGAAAAATAAATAAAATACCTAGGAACAAACCTAACCAAAGACACCAAAGTTCTCTACAAAAAACTTTAATCCTCTGTAGAAGGAAATTGAAGAAGACATCAGAAGATGGAAAAACCTCCCATGCTCATGGATTGGGAAAATTAATACAGTAAAAATGTCCATTCTACCCAAACTCTTGTACATATTTAATGCAATCCCAATTAAAATGCCTAAGAGTTTCTTCACAGGCTTGGAAATATGTCCTTAATTTCATTTGGGAAAAACAAAAGACCCTGAATAGCCAAAGCAACCCTGAGTGAAAAGAGCAATGCGGAGGGGGGTGTGTGGGGGATCTCTATACCAGATTTCAAGCTATACTACAAGGCTATAGTCATAAAAACACCTTGGTACTGGCACAAAAATAGACCTGTTGACCAACGGAAGAAAACTGAAGATCCAAACTTGAGCACATATAAGTTCAGCCACCTCACATTTGACAAGAGGCCAAGAACACACAATGGAAGAAAGACACTTCAGCAAATGGTGTTGGCAAAACTGGATCACCACTTGTAGAAGAATGAAATTAAACCCCTACCACTCGCTCTGTACAAAAGTCAACTCCAGATGTATCAAAGACCTCAGTGTGAAACCCAAAACTCTGAAGGATTTGAATAAACTTTGGCAGCAATCTACAAGACATAGGCATAAGAAAAGACTTCCTAAATCAGACAGCAGCTGCGAAAGAATTAAGGTCAACAATTGAAAAGTGGGACCTCATTAAAGTCAAAAGCTTCTGTACATCAAAAGAAACAATCAAAGAAGTAACAGAAAACCCAGAGTGGGAGGAAACCTTCATCTCAGATACATCTGACAAAACATTGATTTCCAGAGCATACAAACTACTAAAAAAACTAAGAAGAAAGAAAACAAATGAATCACTCAAAAGATGGTGCAAAGACCTGAACAGAGACTTCCCAAGTGAGGAATTAGAGATGGCTGAGAAACATCTTAAAAATTATTCAGTGTCACTAATAATTAAGGGAATGCAAATGAAAACCACTTTAAGATATCATCTCACTCTGAAAAGACTGGCTAGGATCAAGAAAACAAATGCCACCAATTGCTGGAGAGGTTGGAGAAAAAGGGAACACTCATCCACTGCTGGTGGGAATGCAAACTTGTACAGCCACTATGGAAAGCAGTGGGGAGAACCCTTGGAAGACTCAAAATGAGTTTACCACCTGACCCAGTCATACCACTCCTGGGTATATACCCACAAGACTCATCTTACCACAGAGATACATGCACAGCCATGTTTATTGCAGCTGTGATCACAATAGAAAAAGCTGGAACCAACCCCAGTGCCCCTCAACTGATGGGTGGATAGAAAAAATGTAGTACATCTACTCAATGGAATTCTATGCAGCAGTAAAGAAAGATGACATCATGAACTTTGCAGGTAAATGGATGGAACTAGAAGATATTATGCTAAGTGAAGTAACACAGTCCTAGAAAAACAAATGACAACTGGTATCCCTCATCTGTGGATGCTAGTGCCAATCACCTAGTTGTAAGTATTTCTTGTGCAGGGCCCCTTGAGATTTGTCCAAGTAGTTGGGAGTGATGCATATTGGAAAGAACAACAACAGAAAAGACTGTGTCAAAAACTGACTGAAAACGGTGAATTTCTGCTCAAAGCAGTCAACTTCTACATCAAGAATTTTGAGAAAGAATGAGAAAAATGTGAAAAACATGTTTGGCAGAATGTATGAGCTTTGGTGGGGTGTGGAGTAGGGTGTGGGACACAGGTGTAGATTAGTAACATAATCTTGTACAAATAAGTATATAATAAAAATAAATCACATTAGTAAATACTATATTTCAAAATAAAGCTATGTTCTAAGGTAAAAATAATTAAGAAATGCAAATAAAAACCACTTTAAGATATCATCTCACTCCAATAAGACTGGCTAGGATTAAGAAAACAGATGAGACTAAGTACTGGAGAGGTTGTGGGGGAAGGGGGAACACTCATCCACTGCTGGTGGGAATGTAAACTCATACAACCACTATGGAAATCAGTGTGGAGAACCCTTGGAAGACTCAGAATGAACTTGCCACCTGACCCAGCCATACCACTCCTGGGTATATACTCACAACACTCATCTTACTGCAGATATACATGCACAGCCATGTTTATTGCAGCTCTCTTCACAATAGCAAGGAGCTGGAACCAACCCCAGTGCCCCTCAACTGACGGGTGGATAGAGAAAATATGGTACATCTAAACAATGGAGTTCTATGAAGCAGTAAAGATAGATGACATCATGAGCTTTGCAGATAAATGGATGGAGCTAGAAGATATCACGCTAAGTGAAGTAACACAGTCCCAGAAAAACAAATGACAAATGGTATCCCTCATCTGTGTATGCCAGAGCCAATTATTTAATTGTATGGCAAACTGAGCAACGTTAATGTGATCTGAAAACAATTGTGCTTTTATATTCTCACTCCCTTAAAAATAAATAGATAAAAAAAATTTTTGGCTAAACTGTTAATCTCTAAATGTGTTTTGAAATTAACCTATATTTTCAGACTTTTTGTTATATGTATGGAGAATTGCTGAAACTGATCAATGAATACCAAATAGTATTTACAGAGAGCATGATGCTTTCATGTACGATTTTACAGTAGGATGAATATAGATGTAATGTTGCATGCATTTCAAAAGCCTCAAAGAAAGTACTGTGGAAATTTTAACCACAAAGAAATTATGTATGCTTAATGACATAGATATGTTTGGTGATTTAAGCTTTAAAACTATATACATGTAAGAAACATCACGAGACTCTATTAATAAGTAAAACTTTATATTTGTATATATCATCCAAAATAAATGTAATAAAAAAGCAATGGGTCATTTCTAGGCTATTTTGGGTTTAGCAGAGAAGGAGTAAAGAATAATGAACAGTATGGTTTTTCAAGGATCACTGAGGAACATTCAGCTGTGCAAATACTTTAAGAATGCACATATCACAGCTGAAGTAATCAAAAATGCTGAAGAAATTATTGTGGATATTTTTCCTTGTATAACAATATTAAACTTAAGGTTTAGGTGAGTATACTTTTGTATAATTTGCGTATTTAATGTTTTATTTATAAATTCAAACATATTAAAATGAAAACTGGATCAAATATAAATATTATTTAATGAACTTGGTGCCTAGGTTTATGTATTTTTGAATACAGGGCAGCAAGTTCTTTCATATTTACAATATTTGCTAAAATTATCCCATCGTCTATGGATTTCAAAGCTTCTTGAGATCTTGTTTTTGTTCTTGCTGGTAAATGCAATTTCAGCATGTCAGTCAAAAAATCAACTTAAAGACAGGTTTGAAATAGCACTTTTACATTTCCATATTTCACCTACTCACATGAAACTTGTTTCTAGTTTATTATTCAACAATAATCAGATGAAATCATGGCAAACTTTGTCATATCCCAGTCAAGGTCATTCTAACAAAGTATCCCAAGGCTCAGCCACCAAGCTACTGAAGATCTATCAAAAGTTAAGCTGAGATTAGTTCAGCCAGGACAGCAGCTATATGACCATCCATTTGTCTGAGGACATATTCAGAGACTATTGCAACTGTCCATGAATTTGAGATGTGTGGTGGTTCCTTTCAACCTGAAATAGATAAATGACAAATGTGGGACAGCAGTCCTGGACTCAGATGTGTCTTGAGCATATGCAGGCTATCAATCTGCTTAGCACACTAGGCAGAGCAAAGACCCAGGACATGCTCTGTTTTTGACTAGCCTGTGCTCAGAAGTCATCAGTCAGCTTGCTTGTCAGCACACCCCTTTTATGTATATGCCCTATGAGCTGGCATCACGTGTGATGTTCTAGACGTCTAAGATTGGCCACTGGGAGGGGATGTCACGTGATGTAACTGCTACCCACCCCGAACTTATGTAAGTTGCTCATTGCATAGAATAAATAGATTTCACAGATGGTCACCCTTTAATGTAGTTCCTGGGATTTTACTGGAGTAACCCTGTGCAGGTTCCCTCTTCAGCCTGTTCAACAGAAGTTTCAATAGGCCCACAAATGGTGCCTTCGAACAGGGACCTGAAGCAACCGAATGAGTCTACTACAGTACCTGAACCCTCATGCTGAGGAATCTAACTTTTTAAAAAATTTTTATTTATTTCTGTATGTGTATGAATGTACTGTCTGCATGCAAGTTTGTGCACCCGTGTCGTGCAATGCCACGGAGGTCAGAAGAGGGTGTCAGTTTCCCCTGGAACTGGAGTTCTCCTGGAATTGGAGTTTCAGATGGTTCTCAGCTGCCATGTGGATGCTGGGGATCAAACCTGGGTCCTCTGTAAGAGCAGTCGGCGCTCTTAACCGCTAGGTCATCTCTCCAGCCCGGAATCTAACTTTTAGAAAGTATCTTTTTCAGCCTGAATACCTCTGGGACATTGTCTTCCAGTGTGTCCCCTGGCTCTCTGCTGCAAGTCTTTTCTTATGTGTTGTAACTATTCTCCTTTCTTATGATCAATGGTAATAGCAGGTAGAGTGTAATCACTCTACTGGAGTACACATTTCAAAGTATCAGCTCCAGGTAGAAGGCCCATTTTGGAATGACCCGGTATACCAAGCCTGCATCCACCCCCAGCAGGTGTGCCCCTGCTCAACGCAGGATAGGAGATAGCTCCCTTTCTGGGGTATGGAGGGGGGGGGGTTCTGCCTCCTGTTTTCAATTGCAGCCACAGCCAAAAAAGGACTTTACTCAGATCCTTGCCCAGATTGCTGAGGAAGTAGATGGGAAGCTCATGAAAACTTAATTGGCATATGTGTGTGCTAATGCTGATCATAAAACAATCATCTTGCCAGTTTGCTCTAATCCATTTAAGGACTGAATAATAGCTAATTAAAGTGTTGGCATGAGAGCTTCTTTGACACATTCATTTGCCTCTGCCTTATGCCTGATGGAGTGTGGCCCCAAATACTGGGGATGTGGTCAGCTGGTCATCTGTTTGTAGCCTGTCCTTCTATGTCTGCCACCCCATAAACTAACTGGAGAAACGTTGGTCCAGGGTGTAAGAGGAAATGTGGCCTGGAACACGACTGTCTTTGTAATTCAAAAGAAACAGGGGAAGTTTTGTTTGCTCAACGACATTAGGGCCATTAATGCTACAATGAAAAAGGTGGGATCTGCCTAACCTGTACTTCTTTGGTTCTTAGCTATATGGATGGGCAAATATATTGCCATTCTTGATACTAAAGAGCATGCACTCGAAAGTCACAATTCAGTTTGCTTGTCAGCCCACTCCTTTTCTGAATACACCCCATGAGTTGGGAATCACATGTGGTGGTCTGGAAGTCCAAGATTGGTCACTGGGAGGTGATGTCATACAATGCAATGTAGCAGCTGCGTGCTCCAAACCTATATATAAGTTGCCTATTACATAGAATAAATGGATTTCACAGATTTGCACCTTTTGATGCGGTCCCCAGAATGTTACTGGAGTAAACCCCTGCATGTGAGCCTTCCTGCAGGGATCAGTAGCCCCACAGATAAACTTTCAAAATTATGTACAAAGGCTACCTAACTCAAGTCCTATGGGCTTGATTACATGTGAATTACTGATTTGGGGGGTTGTCAACATGGTAGAGAGTAGGGTATGGGTGGGATGGGGGACACGGGTCTAGATCTGATTAGTAACATAATCTTGTACAAAATATATATATTTAATAAAAAAAAATTAAAAAAAGAGAGTAGGGTATGCTACTCTCTACCATGTTGACAATCAGTAATGCTAAAAACAGTAGAAAGTTTGCTAAAAGAAATTATGAGGATTAAATATTAAAGAAATATGGGATTAGATGCACAGAATAAAAATTCTAATGAAAACCATATGTACTGCAGGCCATTTAAAGAACATCTCCAGCTAACACTTATTTGAGATAGAATAAGCTATTGTTCAAGAATCCAGGGGAAACCACAGAAAGGACTAACTGAAGCACTGGTTTAAGAGATGGTGCTTCATTTTCACTCTCTACACTGTTGATTAAAGATGCTTCAGAAAATACAAAAGAAATGTGATTTTAAAAACAGGATCTGTACTTACTACTTAAAACTATGTATTTAATGTTTCAAGCTCACATTGGAAAAAAAAAGCACTATTGCTATATATAAATATACCCTCTTACTAATGTAACCCAGGTGTAGTTTATTTTCAGCTGGTGAGACTGATGCTTTTGAGCAAAGTTGATCTAATTTCATAGTTGATAGGCAAAAATCAAAATATTCTGGAGAGCAATTCACTTTGGTGATTTAAAATGGAGCTACATATTTATAGATCTTAGTTGAACATTTGAAATAAGTTTTAGTAAACAAAAACAAAAATGAAAAGAAACTTTTCTTTGGGAAATGAAAACATAAAGTCTTGTGTATGTGGAGAGATACTCAGTGTATGCTTGAATATTTGCTTTTTGGTTTCTTTCTCTTCATGTTTCTTTGCTTTCTTTCTTTTTTTTTTTTTTTTTTTTTTTTTTTTTTTTTTTTTTTTTTTTTTTTTCTAGCAGCATTTTGCCATCCCAACTGCTAACTCTTCTATTTTCTCTGGCCCTGGTAAAATTTCTGATAAATAACAGTTAAATGATAAAATCATGCATTTTTCTCACAGCTTCAGAGGTTCACTGAAGGGTGGGGGTGCATGTCAGAGGGGAATTACTAATGGCAACTAGAAAACAGAGAGAGAGAGAGATTTGACCCTAGACAAGTTACTGTCCTCAAGGATATAGGCCAGGGAACTATGTTCTCCAGAGAAGCCTTACCTCCTCCAATTTCCAGAACACCCCAAAATTGTTCACCTACTTGGAACCAAGGCTTCAATGCCTGAAAGTTTGGAGGTGATATTTGACAATTGACATTGAGACCCTTAACACAATCCAAATCCAAATATTTTTCTGTAGCAAGACCAGTTATTTATTATTGGCAGTTTTAATATTATTTGTTCATCTGTTCCTTTTTCATTTTTTCTATTTTCTATTTTCCTTCCTTCCTTCCTTCCTTCTTCCTGCCTGCCTTCTTTTTTTTTCTTTCCTTCCTCTCTCTCCCTCCCTTCCTTAGTGCCTTTTTGTTTTGTTTTGTTTTTAGGATATAGACTCCATACTGCCCCAGCTGTTCTAGAACTTGGTATTTAGACCAGGCTGATCTCAATCCAACAGAAATCTTCATGTATTTGACCACTGAGTGCTGGGATTAAATGTGTAAAGTGTCAGGTCAAGCTTGAAGCATAGCCAAAAAAGCTTTCGCTAGTGCTCCACCTAGAGGTGTTTAAATAAAGGTGATGAATCCTTCCAGACACTTCTAATTGGATTGTTAGCTAGACATAGTATATTCAGAATGAGAACTAATGGGTGAACAAGATGTTACATCACCTTAATACATTCCTGACAGCAGAGTCATGAAATATTTCTCATTTCTTTCATTTTGATTTTTCTAAAATTTTATTAATTTTATTTATTTATGTATGTGTATGAATGTACTGTCTGCATGCAAGTTTGTGCACCCATGTCGTGCAATGCCGCGGAGGTCAGAAGAGGGTGTCGGATTTCCCTGGAACTGGAGATCTCCTGGAATTGGAGTTTCAGACGGCTCTCGGCCACCATGTGGGTGCTGGGGATCGAACCCGAGTCCTCTGCAAGAGCGGTCGGCACTCTTAACCGCTAGGCCATCTCTCCAGCCCTCATTTTGATTTTTTTATGTTCAACAACTCCTTAGATATTGCAATGTTCCAAGCAAGAACACACATAGACAAACATACACACATACATGCACACATGTACACATGCATGTATATATATATATATACACATAAATCACATAAAAAGGCATATCATATATACATATAAGCATACATATGCAAAAACATGTCTCCAAAAACATGTGTGTTAAAGGACACAATAAACTTAGCAGGCGTGGTGGTGCACGCCTTTAATCCTAGCACTTGGGAGGCAAAGGCTCTTTGTGAGTGCAAGGCCAGCCCGGTCTACAGAGCAGAGAATTCCAAGACAGCTGGGGCTATAGGGAGACCCTGTCTCGAAAAGACCAAAACAAAACAAAACAAAACAAAACAAAACAAACACACACACACACACACACACAAAACAACAACAACAACAACAGCAGAAAACCTGTTTCATTCTTAATGAAATATTGCATCCATCAGTCACTTGATGAGTATCAAATAGGGCTATCTCTCTGATATTGACAGTGGAAAGATTAATATTCATTTTTTCTTTCCTTTATGTACCCTACTATCAGTTTACTTATTTTGCAGAATATAAAGCTTAAACAGTTGAGAATATAGAAGTAAACACTTGAGTTTCCTATTCTAACATGTTTCTGAATCTAGGAAACTGAATATAGATAAGCAAATGGGAAAATTGGGGCAATTGTTCTTCACACCATGTGAATCCTTTAGCATCAGCTGAAAACTGTCTGCAGAAAATCCGGGAAACATATTCAGCATCAAGGGCTCCCTGCCTAGGGAGTTTGTCTCATTACTGAGCCAGTTTGACTCAGAGAAAAGTACAAAAGAAGTCTCTGTCTGTCGCCAGTGTAATGCAATTAGGCTGATGTGGAATAGTTTAGTTGTGACTGTAGAAACACAACGGGGCACCAGCTCATCAAATTTCATCCTCATTAAATCTATCTATAAGGCTTTTTTAAAAAGCAGGAGTTTCTCACTTAAGCCAAAACCAGTTTCAGACCATAGACCTTTCTTGGAGCTTAATTAATTTTTATATTTTCAATATGTGGAATATTTTATACTCTATAGGCATGTGAGGTAATGTTTCTGGGATTGAGCAACAAAAGTGTGTTCACCCCAAATAGGGAAGCAATAACAGATAAAAGAAGTGGGAGTGTGGTTAAGGGAATGCTCACCAAGCTTGGGTGAGGAGTTCCTCCCAGGATCATGGATGAGGATTTACTATCAGGAACACAGATGAGGAGTTACTGGAGAATGAGTGTGGGTTTGTTCACAGGAACATAAGGAAAGGGTTTCTCAGAGGAGGATGGGATAAGGGTGGCTCACAGGAGCCTGAGGAAGGAAGTAACTCAAGAATGTAGGAGAGAGTATAATTACAGGAAGGTGGATGAGAGTTTATTCACAAAGGTTTGGTTGTAGAAATGACCTACAATATGGACAGAATCTAGACTCATGACATTTGCTTAACTTTGAACTCAAAAGCTACTGTTGAGAATACAAGCAACCTCACTGAGCCATGCATTCTTGTGACTTAGGCACATGACTTTGATCCCAGAAGACCTCACTTTTCCCTACCCAATATAGTGAATGAATGTGGCTGTGCTTGAATTACCATATGAAAGCATATTCATTTTCATAGCCTCATTGGAGTCAGTGAGAATTGAGACGTATGCTTGACATTGTGTGCATGAGATATTTTAGACCTAGGAATCAAAGAGCAAGATTCTCTGATAAGGGAGATTCCAAGCTTATACTTCCCCCAATTGTTGCTGGAGAAATCCTTTGAAGAAATATATGAGTGAGGGCTGCCTCAGGTGCACAGGTCTCTAAAATATCAGAAGAACACACTTTCAGAGTTTAGGTCTAAACTTATCCATTCAAACTAAATGCTAGGAGTTGAGCTATTTTTTTTTTTTTTGTATGTGTGTGAATGTACTGTCTGCATGCAGGTCTGTGCACCTGTGTCATGCAATGCCGCAGAGGTAAGAAGAGGGTGTCAGATTCCCCTGGAACTGGAGTTAAAGACGGTTCTCAACCACCATGTGGGTCCTGTGCAAGAGTGCAAGAGCNTTTTTTTTTTTTTTTTTTTCAGGTCTAACTGCAATGTCATTTAGAAATACCATAGACCCATACATGAACAATTTATCCACTGCTAATGCCATAGAAGGAAAAGACTTCTTGTTGATGTTCTCAGTGGAGAGTGAAGACTTGTGCCTCACACCCCATTCCAGCAACCATTAAACTGGTATATGTTCTTGGGAAGGGAAATAGCTTTGAAGCTCTTCTTAATTAGGAGAGGATGTCGATGTGGCCTTGTTAAGGGTTCTCCTCTGGCTATCTCAGCTGCTGAGGGTACAGGAAGGCATAGTCCACGCCATGCCCACAAGACAGCGTTACAGGAAAGGTTAAAAAAAAAAAACTATGTAAACAGTATGAAAGATTAATACAAATAAAAACATTTTTTCCTCTAAGAATATCTCAGTAACTTTCACGTGAATTCATATTTCTTTAGAAGTGTGACCCTAGGAAAACACAAAGACATCATAAGTATTATCTAGTTCTCTTAAAATAGTATTTGGTATTGTGAAGTGTAATTTTTTTCTTTACCTGCATAAATTCTACTATCAAAATGTGAATTCTAAACATGTTTTGGAATTAACCTATAGTTTATTTTCAGACGTATATGTATGGCATGTATATGTGCATGCGTTGGAGCAATACAAACTGGAAAGAACAACAACAACAAAAGGCTCGGTAAAAGAACTGATTGAAACTGTAAACATCTGCCCCAAACAGAAAACTACTGCATTGAAAAATTAAAAAGCAGGGCTGGAGAGTTGGCCTAGCGGTTAAAAACACCAACTGCTCTTGCAGAGGACCCGGGTTCGATCCCCAGCACCCACATGGCGGCTAAGAACGGTCTGTAACTCCAATTCTAGGAGAACTCCAGTTCCAGGGGAATCTGAGACCCTCTTCTGACCTCCGCGGCATTGCACAACACGGGTGCACAAACCTGCATGCAGACAGTACATTCATACACATACAAAAATAAATAAAAATTTAAAAGAAAAGAAAAATTAAAAAACATAAAAAAGACTGAGAAAAAGATAAAAGACATGTGTGACAGAATGCATGATCTCTGGTGACATGGGGGGCAAAGGGGGAGGAATGGTTCTAAATTTGATTAAGAAATGTATGAAATGCAAAAACTTCGATTAAAAATTATAAATATAAAGGAAAAATAATAATATTTGGAAAACTGGACATAATTGTGCTTTTGTTGGAGTAAGATGTTAAAGATTTTTGTTTAAAAGTGATATATTTGAAATGGCAAACGGAAAAAAATATTCCTTTGCATAGCAAATTTTCTACACATGATTCATCTCAGCAGTTAGTAAACAAGGAATGCGTCTCAGTATTCTGCTCTGCTTGGTAAGTTCCATAATTAACGTGGGGAATCATGTCTATGTAATAACAGTTTGTGATAAATATACACATCTTTCACACTATCATTTTTTTAACTTTTGCTTTATTTCTATTTTATGTACATTGTATTGTGCATTGCATGCATCTATACAAGTACAACCTTGTAGTGCAATGCCCATGGAGGAGGGAAGAGGATGCCAGATCCACTGGAACTGGGCCTAGAACATACAGTTTTAGGCTGCATGTAGGTGCTAGGAATTGAATCTGGCTGTTCTAAAAAAACTTATAATCATAAGCACTCTAAAAGTGCTTATAATCCCTGGGCCAGATCTCCAGCCTCACATTTATTATTATTTTTTTATATTTCCTGAAATTTATTTGATTTGGCAAGATGATGAAAGGAAGATGGAGAGCGAGCAGAAGGCAGCAGTCCGGTGGTGGTTGCACTTATTTCCCTGGGGATGTCAGGAATATTTTATCATAATTTCTGTTCTTTTTTATTAAGTTTTCATGTATTTCATAAGAGATTTCTTAACCAAATTTGAGCACATCACCCCTTCCTTGCTCCCCACCACACGAGAGCTCATGCTTTCTGCCATACATGTTTTTCCTTTTTTTTTTTTTCCTTTTTTGGTCTTTTGTTGAGACAGGGTCTCCCTTTAGTACCAGCTGTCCTAGAGCTCACTATGTAGATCAGGCTGCCCTTGAACTCACAGATATCTGACTGCCTCTGACTTCTGTGTGCTGGGATTAAAGTTGTGTGCCACCACGCCCACTTGCCATATGTGTTTTTCGTTTTCTCAGTCTCTTTTGAATTTTTGGGTGCAGAACTTTACTGTTTTGGGCAGAAGTATACTGTTTCAGTCAGTTCCTTGACCCAGTCTTTTTGTTGTTCTTGTGTGTATCACTCCAAAATATGCCTACGTACAAGACATACATATAACAAAGTTATGACATCTGAAAATAAAATATGGATCAATTCCAAAATTTATTCAGGGATTCACATTTTGACAGTAGAATTGCATTCATTCAGCTACAGAAAAAATATTGCTTTACATTCCTACATTATATAGCAAGTTGATGAATAGCGTCAGGTGTTGTATTTACTAAAAAAAAAAAAAGAATTATTCAGTTTGCCTTATAAAGAGAGATTTGGTGCTAGGATCCACAAATAAGGGACACCATATGTCATTTGTTTTTCTGGGACTGTGTTACTTCACTTAGCATAATGGCTTCTAGTTCCATTCATTTACCTGCAAAGTTCATGATGTCATCTTTCTTTACTACTTCATAAAATTCCATTGTGTGAGGGCTGGAGAGATGGCCTAGCGGTTAAGAGCACCGACCGCTCTTGCAGAAGACCCGGGTTCGATCCCCAGCACCCACATGGCGGTCTAGAGCCGTCTGAAACTCTAATTCCAGGAGAACTCCAGTTCCAGGGGAATCCGACACCCTCTTCTGACCTCCGCGGCATTGCACGACACGGGTGCACAAACTTGCATGCAGACAGTACATTCATACACATACAGAAATAAATAAAATTAAAAAAATTCCATTGTGTAGATGTGCCAACATTTTCTTCATCCACTCATCAGTAGGGTCACTTGGGTTGCTTCCAGCTCTTCCCTGTTGTGAAGAGAGCTGCAATAAACATGGATGTATCTCTGCAATAGGATGAGTCTTGTGGAAATATACCCAGGAGTGATATGATTGGGTCAGGTGGTAGGCTTGCTCATTTTGAGTCTTTTAAGAGTTCTCCATACTGCTTTCCATAGTGGTTGTATGAGTTTACATTCCCACCAAAAGTGGATGAGTGTTCCAATTCCCCATAACCTCTCCAGTGCCAGAAGTTGGAGGGACCTCCCATGCTCATGGACATTTATTACTTTTATTACAATTATTTTTGGTTTTTCATTAATAGCTATAAACTAAAGCATGTTTTTTAAACAGAGTAAATTGAATTCACAACTTTTTAATTAGAAGAACAATCAAAAACAGTAATAACACTAGCAGTTTAACATGTAGAAAAACAATGCTAAATTTTCACTGCTGTTGGAGAAAGCCTCAAAGGAAACCTAGGAATGTTTCACTCATGGGAGTTAAAGTAAGAGATTGTGTTTAAGACTTTTGTTAGTTATTAGCTATGTTTTGTACATATTGACTCAGTTGTTTGGTTCTAAACATAGTCGATATAAACTGTGGAAGAGAAAAAGAAAAGTTACTTAGTCAGACAGTATTTACACACAGAAAACCCAATTTACTAAGGATCCTAAAGGCAGTAATGGGATTTTCCCCACACAGGGCTACCTAAAGTTATCAATTACTAATTAAACCACAAGAGATTAACTAGCTAAGGCAAGGTTATTAGCATCCCCATTTTACAGATGAAGTACTGAAGGAGAGGCTGGGTGTGCCACAGGCCTTAATTAAAGGCTGGCACTTTCATTTTCTCCTCAGAGGCCTCCAGGCACTGGACTGCATCACTAATCCTCTTAACTTTAGAGTGTGGCTGGTAGGGGACATGTTCAACTATCCCTATTCCACTTTTAAGGAATGAACTCTTCTCACATAAATGTGTTGCCCAAGGTTATATGGCAGAGTTTGGAATCAATTTTAACTTCTTAATTCAAAAAAGTTCTTCTTGCCTTTTATCAGCATAATTAACTTTTGACTACTAAATCTAAGGATTGGGAAAGAAGCAAAAGTATTTATGATGCTCCTGTTTTGATCTAATCATTGTGCAATGCTTTCTTCCATTTTTTTTTTCAAAAGACTGAAAAGTTTTGAGAGCAAGACTGACTTAAAACAATGATACCTGAAAAAAAAAATAATGATACCTGAAAGAAAATTGTAACAAAAGTATATGGTAGTCATTTAAATATGTGAAGAAGAGTGTGAGTAGCCTGCAAGAAACATTTAAGTGAAAAAGTCCTCATTTTACTTTCTTCCTTTCTACTGATGTCATGTGGTGAAGCTTAAGACATATTAATCAAAATGTTTTTCATGTAAAATTGGCCATGATATTCATGAATGTTTCTCCTCTGGGCATTAATTTTAACTTGAAATATACCAAAAAATTTAAGTAGTTATTGATCTTATTGAGAATATCTGATTATTAAGGCTAGACTCAACATGTATTTTAAAACCAACAATTTATAGTCAAATAAAAAGCACTTAACAAAACTCATATATTAAAATGCCAATGTAAAATGCCAAATCAGATACCCGAATTACAAAAATTGTAATAAACCAAAACTTCATTTTCCTCTATCTTCATTAAAAAATTGGATATATGAAAAATAACTCACTAAGGATTATGCAATGAGTGCTCTTGGTAATTCATGGAAATAATGTAAAGTCTGGGGGCTGGAGAAGTGTCTTGGCAGTTAAGAGCATGCACTGCTCTTACAGATGACCAGAGTTTGATTCCCAGAACCTGTATTAGGCATCTCACCAGGGTATACAATGCATTCAGCCTCTCTGAGATTCTGCTTTTATATACACACATCTATACATACATACACACATAAACATAATTTAAAATAAAATACATCCTTAAAATTAGAACGTAAAGCCTAATTGAATATAGAGATTCCAACACTGTGAATGAGCTTCCTGCAAATGCACTGTATGATGGCTTCTCTGAACCAAAGAAAATACAAATGTCACAAACATACCACTCTCCCTCTTCTACAGGACCAAACTTGATGCAATCAGAACTAAACCTGTGAATTTCTTCTTTGTCTAAGGTTCTTATTTTTGCACTTCATGGTACTGTCAACATGATACTAATTTACAAGTTTGACCTTTCTTTTAACTTCATAGATCACCTGAAGCAGTTGTGATATCCTGTTAGTGTCCCCTCTAAAATGTCACTCAAAATCCTTGAGTATCTCTCTACTCTACCAACTTTCATTTATTTCGGAAAGGATTTTATTATTTATCATCTCGGCTACTAGAAATAAATATTACCTAAGCTTCTGTAGTACACTCTCTACCTACTACAACCATTACATTTTCCCCAAAGTCACATGGTTTCATACCATTCTTTAATATCTGGCTCAAATTAAATGATCTCACTGTTGCCTGTTGCCAGTTGGCATAAGTAATGAACTGTAAAGGTGTCTTGGTGGTTTATATATCAAGACCTTTGTCTTTCCTGGCATTACTAAAAATTAGGAAATAAGTAGAATAAAGAAGATAAAAGAATGGCAGGAAAAAAGAAATAGTGGAGGAATGAAAAAAAAAAAGAAAAGTAAAATAAGTATTTATGTTTTTCAGTGACAATGACTATTTTATTCACATGGTGAATGTAGAATCTATTTTATTTCATATAAATTTACATTAGATAATATAATACTTCTTATCCTCAATGAAGGCAGATTGGAAATATTTATCCTGTGGCCAGGATGAATTTTAAAGCTGAAAAATTGTGACATATACTAATTCCAGGCTAGTATTCTAGTGTCACAGCTCTGTTCGTATATGCCACTCTTTTTCTGGATCTCCATTAGCCACTGGAAGGTGGTTACTATAGATAATCTATTTCAAATTCAGTTCTGTACATGGTGCAAATTGAAATAAAATAATGAACACTTCAGAACTGCTGAGCACCACTTCTGAGTGACAGTATTAATAACTGTCTTAGACAGCCACAAAAAATGATGTAAGCACTAAGAACACGTGTAACGTATGGGATGACACAGATAATAAGTCAGACACCATTCAAGAGTTTGAAAGATCTGAATGTAAAAACAAAGTCAGAAGTAGAAGTTAGTGACTCTTTCTGCAGAACCACTGAAAACCCATTGAAGAATATGACAACAATCTGAGAAGTTAGAACACACAGTAGTAACCGCATCAGTCAAGCTGGATATTTGCCAATAAATCTCAAATAGGAGCCATGTTTGCAAGTATATCTGTAAAAGCTACAGTCATGTGTTAATCTAAAGCAGTGAGATTGCAACTAAATTAAAAATTCAAGAAATCTTACTTGGATTCCACAGGGCAGAAGAGCAGTAAAGTTACTTCCTCCTACTACATCTTTTTAACACTATGTTACAGAAGATATTTTACATTAGTTCATACAATAGTTTATAGTCTCTGATCAGGGATATATGTTAAATATTAATTTTACATAGAAAAATTTAACAAATCAAACATTATGGTATTATTACTCTGAGCATATCAATGAATAACTAAACAGCATAGCTCCTTATAGTTTATAGACAAGAATATGTAAAAGATTGAGGAACAAAGTTAATTAGGAATCATTTGGTGGAATTTGCCCCCAAAAGAGCACGTGACAACTTAGACATAGGATACACTCTGATTCTGCTTCCTGAGAGACATGATATTTCAAAATTGTCAAGAGCTGTGCATCCATAAACAACAAATTATTATACAAGTCAATGTGCATGAAAATGGCATAATCCATAACACTATACTAAAACATAAAATATAATTTCTACCTAGGAGGCACAGGAATAAATATAATATTTTATTTAATTTATATCAATTTTCCGTAAGAATCTCCAACAATAATCACTCTTACATTAGTAATCCAAGCACATATCAGAGAAACGCAGAAAACAAAAATGAAAAGTACTTTTTCCTAATGGGCCAATATGTTTTCATGCCCAAGCATGTCCAATTCCCATTCTGTTAATGGTCAATGGTATAAAGAGGAACATAAAAATTTATCAAACTTAAATGAATGACAAAGAACACCGGATATGCAAAAGCATGTAAAGAATTTATAGAAAAACAAGTAACAGCACTTGAGAGCACATAAACAGCCAGTTAATTCCCACCTGCTTGCTATCTGTGGTCACAGATGACTGTGGCCAGTGGGCTGTGTGTGTGTGTGTGTGTGTGTGTGTGTGTGTGTGTGTGTGTGTGTGTTTTATGATATGGTGAGCTGCAGAGAATGTTTGGGAAGTAAGATAAGATTGGGATAGCTTTATTGACCACACCTAGCAAATCCATCTTAACACTGTAAGCTATGTGGGTGGAAAAAAAGATGCTGAAATATACAAATTGCACTTGGAACAAATGTTTAAAATGTGATTATCTTATCCTGAGGAAAAACAAGAATAAGAGCAATATTAAACTAAATGTTAATTCATAATTTTCAATGTTTGTAGAGCTAATATAAATGCAATAAATATCTACTGGTGCATATATATACATATCTATGTATGCATACATAATATAATATCAGTGTTTACAAGTTCTCACTATATATTCCAGGTTTTTAGGAGTTTTGTTTGCAGTATTTCACAGAGAACCTTGACAGGTAATGTATTTGGCCAGAAATTATATTATGATATAGAGAAAGATTATTGAATTAATTCTATACTTTTTGCCAAAGTTTTTCTTTCTCTGTTTATAAGAGATAACTGAGAGAAAATATGCAAAGACGAGAGGGATAGTGACAGGTGTACTAAATACAGTACTTAGTGTTGGATACCCTCTTTCAGTTCTCAGGCCACTAGGGCACCATTCGGTAGTGAACTAAATCATAAAAACATTGCTTCATACCAAGGAATGTGATAGGTACTTAAAATTATGAATCTCTAAAGGATCATAAAGTCCTGAATTATAAGAAAGGTTAAAATGTGATGTAGACTATTTCTTTCTTATATGATGATTGACTGAACAAAACCATGTATAAAATATGAGATTCATCAACATAATATAAAACCAGGATTATGAACCATAAGAAAATTGTTCAAGAATGTAAAAGGACTCAGTAACAGCTTACCCTGATCACTACTCCCCAAATCATCAGGAATCAGGGTAACCCTTAGATAATTTGCTTGACAAATTCACATGTGTTTTAGAAATAATGATACAGCCTTGAGAATTGGCTCAGTATTTAATAGCACCAGTTGCTATCTCAGAGACCCAGGATCCAAATGCCAGCACCCACATGGTGGCTTACAACCATCTGCAATGCCATTTCGAGGGGATCCAATGCCCTCTTCTCCTCCCCCTGACTCCTCGGGCATTAAGTGACATGTGTTCACTTATATGCATACAACAACCATGATAATACACATTAAAGAAATAAAATTTTAAAACCCTGGGTCCTTTTTTGACTGAGGTGGCATAGATCTTATACTCGGTACCACAATGGTTCAACTTCATGGTGCAAGGTTCCAGTGGCCTAAAAGCCTCTGCTTCCCTATGTTTATAATTCTGGCTCTTTTGGACTTTCCACTCCTGGTGGGCATGGATGGTGGTGGGGATCTAAATTTGATTAAGAACTATTTTATGAAATCTTCAAAATCTCAAAAAATTAAGAAAAAGCTAAAACTAATTAATGGTATATTTCTTTTTTATATAATACTTTTATTGATGTTTTGTGTATTTCATTCATCATTTTCAGTTCAATTTAGACATATTCCCCTTTCCCTTCCCCCCACCCCATCCTATTTCATGCATTCTGCCATATATGTCTTGCATCTTCCTCTCAGTCTTTTTAAAGTTTTCTCTGCAGAGATTTATTTTGGGGGGCACAATTTAACTGTATCAATCTGTTCTTTGACTCAGTCCTTATATTGTTGTTCCTTCCCATTTTTGTTGCTCCAAAATATGCTTATATAAATGTCATATATGTACCAGAATTATGACCTCCAGGAATAAACTGTATATTAACCCTGAAATATCTTTAGGGATTCAAATTTTTCCCTTTAATTTTATGTTCGTCTAAAATATGAGTACATACCTTTCATATATATATGTTAATTACCATGTCTGAAAATAAATGGTAAGTTAATTCTAGGGCCCATTAAGAGATTCACGTTATAACAGCTGCATAGAACTCCATTGTGTACATGTACCACATTTTTGTTATCAACTCATCTGTTGAAATGCAGCTTGTCTTTCAACTGGGGATTTGGTGCTAGCATCCACAAATGAGGGAATCCATTCCCCATTTGTTTCTTGGGTAACTGTGTAACTTCACTTAGCATAATGGCTTCAAGTTCCATCCATTTACCTGCAAAGTTCATGATGTCATCTTTACTGCTGTATAGAACTACATTGTGTAGACGTGCCAAATTTTTGTTATCCACCTGTCTGTCCAAGGGCATTTGGGTTGGTTCCAGCTCATTCCTATTGTGAAGAGAACTGTAATAAACATAGATGTGCATGTATCTCTGGGATAGGATGAATCTTATGGGCATATAAGCAGGAGTGGTATGGCTGGGTCAGGCGGTAGGCTCATTTTGTGTCTTTTAAGGTTTCTCCACATTGCTTTCCTCAGTGGTTGTATGAGTTTACATTTTCACCAGCAGTGGATGAATATTCCCCTTTCCCCACAACCTCTCCAGCACTTGGTGTCTTTTGTTTTCCTGATCTTACCCAGTCTTATGGGAGTGAGATGATATGTTAGAGTGGTTTTAATTTGCATTTCATTAATTATTAATTATGTTGAACAGTTTAAGATGTTTCTCAGCCATCTTTACTTCCTCACTGGTGAAGTCTCTGTTCAGCTCTTTACTCCATCTTTTTAGTGAGTGAGTCGTTGTTCATTTTCTTCTTTGTTTTTTGAGTAGTTTATATATTCTGGATGTTAATGCTTTGTCAGATGTATCACTGGTGAAGGTTTCCTCCCATTCTATGGGTTTTCTCTCCACTTCTTTGATTATTTTGTTTTTGAGTTTGATGAAATCCTACTTGTCAGCTGTTGACCTTATTTCCTGCTCAGCTGTCATTTGATTTAGAAAGTCTTTTCCTACTCCTATGTTTTGTAGATGGCTACCAACATTTTCTTCTATCACCTTCAGAGTATCATGTTTCACACTGAGGTCTTTGATCCACTTGGAGTTTATTTTTGTACAGGGTGAGAGGTACAGGTTTAATTTTGTTCTTCTACAAATGGTGATCCAGTTTTACCAGCACCATTTCCTGAAGATGCTATCTTTACTCCAATGAGCTTTTTTGATCCCTTTGTCAAATACAAGGTGGATGAAATTTTATGAATTCAAGTTTGGATCTTCAATTTTGTTCCATTGGTCAACGGGTCTGTTTTTGTGCCAGTACCAGTCTGCTTTTATGACTATAGCCCTGTAATATAGCTTGAAGTCTGGTAAGGTCATCCCCCCTGTATTGAATTCTTAACTCAGGGTTGCTTTAGCTATATAGGGTCTTTTGTTTTTCCATATGAATTTAAGGATTTTTTTCTTCTTTCTTCATTCTGGAGATAAAAGAGGAGAAGAGGACAATGTAATGGAATAGGGGAGATGAAGAAAAAGAGAAATCAATTCAAATGAGGATATGTAATCTAGACCTACACCAAGGGACTTTATGAACAATCCTTATAACACACTGTACTGAGCATGAGCTAAACACTAACAAGAAAGAAGCAGCAGGGCTTTAGAAGGTTAGGCTGTGTGATAGCTCTCTCACTTTACTTTCCTGAAACTCATTACTTAGAAATGCCAGAGAATATGCAGAAATGCATTTATGTGAGGTTACTGTACAATCTCAAAAACAATAATTTAAAATACTTCACTGAGGAAGTGGGGGTGGAAAGATTGTAAGAGCCAGGGCTGGTGCATGAAAGTAGGGAAGAAGTGGCTTATAGACAACTGGAAGATTTTGCATGTAAATGTGTGGTAATGTTGGCATCAGGCCTGGAATCCATGCCAACTTGGGAAAAGTCTCAAAGTGGAGCAAGTGAAATGTGTGAGAGACTGGCTCTGGACTGAGAACTACATGAGACTGAGTACTGCTTGATGGGGAAGAGTATGCCTCACCTAAAGTTTTTAGATATACTGACCAGACTTCAGTGGATGTATTTGCACAGAAGGGTATCTGGGTTCAAGAGCTCGCCTGGATAGGGTTTAGCTTGGATGATGTAATATATGAGTTCTGATTGGGGGGCTGAGGCATGAACAGTACTATGTACAAATGCTCAATAAAAAATGCTTTAGTGAAAGAAAAAGTAAAAAGCACACACACACATACACACACACACACACACACGGTGACTACTGCTGACTGTGACTGCTCACAAGAACTCTTGATAAAGGTCATGTGGACAATAATTTTTGATTATAGAAGCATCCTATGGAGGAAGCACTTGAGATGCTACTAGTGAGACTGTAGATGTTAAGGTCAATTTTACTATAAAAGATTAATTTGATGAAAACAATATTAAAGAATGATGGTCATGATTGCATTTGAAATATAGTCCTACAATGACAGTCTTGTCTGTAGTTGTTGATGACTAGAATGAATTGAGTTGGAATAAGTGGAGCTCATAAATCCTGGAAGGCAGCTGTGTCTTAGATAGGGCAGAAAGGCTGAACACAGCTTCTTATAAAACTCTGCCAGGAGGCAAACTGCTCTGCTCATAAGGGACACAACTGGCCACTCAGAACCTAAAGTCCCTTGTTATAAGAAGAGACATCTTGATCAGCAGCCTTCAATTATTACCTAATTTACACAGGTCCTTTGTGTCTTGTTTTTCAAACTTTCTCTTGGAATGTTGCTTCTACACAGGCCTTCTAAAGGCTGCCAACTTTTGTCTACATAAACCTGAGTCTGAGTCCTTGGGGAAATAAACCGATGTTCTACATGACCCAATCATCCTAGGAGTCATTGTCACTTTGTTAACACTCTGATCTTGGCTTTCAGGGAGTGAGGGGCATTTTTGCTAATAGCAGAGGCCTTGTGCATGTAGTTGCCTGCTGAGCTCATAGTTTAAGTTAGCAATGTCCACATACATATGTATACTGTATGTATAACTTAAAATTCTAGCAAAATGCATTGGTCAATAAAAATTATTAATACCATACCACTGGTATAAGCAAATGTATTGATTATAGCAAACAATAAAATAATATGAAAATATGTTGTAAATCAGAACCTTATTAAATATGATATTGGAATAAATTTATGTAGTTAAATGCCAGAAATATCAACATCTAGTAAGTGAGTGGCATTTCAGAATAGCAATATGGTAACTACTCTGAAAAAATTGATTATTAGAAAAGAAAAAATAAACATTCTAAGGTGAAAGAAAAAAATGTATGTCTTATTCTAGATTGTCTTCTGACTGATACCTACAAATGTAAATTCTGAGCACTAATTTAATGTATTTCGAGCACTATTCTGAGCACTATTTAATGTACTTCATGAAATTTATTTATTTATTTATTTATTTATTTATTTATTTATTTATTTTTTGTATTTTTGAGACAGGGTCTCCCCTTAGTCCCAGCTGATGTGGAGTTCGCTCTGTAGACCAGGCTGGTCTTGAACTCATAGAGATCAGCCTGCCTCTGCCTCCTAAGTGCTAAGATTAAAGGCATGCGCCACCGTGTTAGGACTAAAAGTGTGCACCACCACGCCTGGCTTTTTTTAATTTTAATTTAATTTAATTTAATTTTTGAAACATTGTATATAAATTAAATCCCAATTTTAGTTTCATGTTTGTTCTATTTTTGTGACTCATTCTAGAAAGCAGATTATTATCTCTTAAAACCTTTGTCCATGCTTGATATGAGATACACTCCTCAGGTCACTGTCATTCAGAAAGACTTCATGGTTCCATGGAAGTGTAATGTGGACATCTGATATTACGCATTTATGAGTATACAGACTTTAATTGTCTTCATTTCTTTTTCAAGAACTGCTAATGAAACGGAAATGTACCTTAGTGCCAATTGACAAATTCACTTATGCTCCAGTGAAAATGACTGTTTAACACTGTTTAAGCAAGTTTGGTTTGAAACTTTTATATATTTCTGGTTTGAGTCCTAAGAGTGTAAGAACAGTTCCATCACTATACAGGCCATCTAAGGTTTAGTGAAAATATGTGGGCTGCATTCAATATGGTAACTCACCTCCAAGGTTCTAATATTATATTTTATCACTCTATAAGATTCTCAGCCTAATTACAGCAACATAGATTTGCTCTTAAATTCTGTATGTGTCCGAGTTTTGGTTCACTGTCATGACAAAATTTTCACTATAAGTGTCAAGTGATAAAGGCTTGTAGTTTTAAGAATGAAGCACACCACAAAAATGATGCCTCATCTTTTCATAAAGTAGCAGCTAAAATACTAAGCGGTATGTATGAGCAAATGAATGTCATCACATAATGTCATGCAGAATTCTATATCATGTGATTTACATGTTGATTTCTTTTCCTCTCACATACATGCCATCCTATTTACATTTACTTGACAATGACATTGATATAAACAGTTAGATTCCAGTAAGAAATCTTTCATTTTTCATTCAGAGTGAGGCATTCACCTAGATTTACATACAGCAATATCTTATTGAACACTACAGCAGAAGAACAAGAAAAATCATCACACCTAGCAGGTAAGTAGTATTATAAAATTTGATTCATGAATGAAAACCTGGAGATTAGACGTTTTTATTTACTATTATTTGTGTATGGATGTGTGTGTGTGTGTGTGTGTGTGTGTGTGTGTGTGTGAGTGAGACACAAAGTGGTAAATCTATTATCAGACATCAAATATTTTATATTTCTTATTTCTATATTTGGATGAATTTATATGAACAGAAGACTTTTAAATTAACTGATGTTTTAAATTTCTGACAGTAAAACTGATTCTAAACAATTTCTAAAGCCTCACACTGAAGGTTTTGATGGCTCCTCCAGTGGATTATGGCGTTTTAAATATTTTTTCCATTTGAAAATTTGACTATGCTTTTCTTACCTAACTTCCAACTTCAGTAGAAATTTTGTTCCTGAAAAGGCATGATCTCCAAATTTCTGTGTTTGCATTTGAACTATATTGGTAACAAAGTGGTTATTATGAAATACGTTAAATGGCTATTGAATTAGTGAACAGAAAGAAAAGATGAATATTTGGCATATACCAAGACAGTTGTTCTATTTCTGTGTTTTTAATTTCTACATCTTCCCAGGTAAGATTTCTGTGAACATTTTCTGATCATTTATTTCTACCACTGGTATATTGTTTAAGACATGGTGTCTTCATTATGCCCCAGAAACTATCATTTTTTTTTCAAAAGTGAAAGGGAAGAAATAAAGCAATTAGATTTCTACCAACTAAATTCAGTACAACAAAACATTCAACCAGGTCTCCAAATAAAATATCAACTAATTTGAAAATAACTAGACACCAACGTATTTTAACATCTTCAATAAAAACAAATGAGCATAATTTCTATGCATGATAAGTGCCTTCAGCACCCTTTTAAAGCATAAAAAGAGAAATTGTATTCATAATTACAAATGCAGAAATTATTTCTACATTGTCATAAAGTCCAAAGTGTTCTTTTGGCTCCAGTGTCTTTAATTATAATGAAAACTGTATATGGTTATATGTGTGATATAAAACCATGCTGAGGAGAATTAAAATTTATAGTGGATGTTGAAATAAAATTAACAGTTTTAATTAAAGAAGCAGAGTTTAAATCATTGCTTTTTGTTATTGATTATAACTGCTGTTCTTTAGAAATATTCTATTGTCTTTGACAGCACAGCTTTCAGAAACCCATGTTCTCTATTTTATCCTTCTTAATTTAAAAACAACAAGATGATATAGAAGAGGGAATGAGTCTAAATTGGATTGAGAAATGTACTATGAAATGCAAAAAACTTCAATAAAATATTAATTAAAAAACAAAACAAAAACTAACAAGACAGATAGTAGCAAATATTAGAATATAAGTTATCATTTTTAAAATGTAAGCTAAAAATAATGCATGTGAAAGTAAGGAAACCTACTGAAATGCTTTACATTTTCAGCCATCTGACATTCTTATTGTCTCTTTAACTTGAAATGTGCATTTTCATTGATTCACCTTTCATTCCAGAAGGGAATACTTTAGAAAGCTATGAGAGAAATAGTAATGGATAATCATCAGAGACTGTGCAATGTGTTGTCATAGAGAGGAGCTACTTGAAATGTGCCTTGGTTTATCAAGTTATTCTTACATATCTCATACCATCTGCTGATCCAGAAATACCCTTGAAGGAAATCAATGCACATTTCTCTTAGTGTCCACACCTGATGTGGTGGTTTGAATGTGTGTCCCCCATAGGCTCTAGGTATTCAGACGTTTGTCTCCAGTTGGTGGCACTGTTTTTGGAGGTCTTGGGGTGTTTGGCCATGCTGCAGGAAGTGTGTCACTGGGGGCAGGCATAGTGAGCTTAACAAGCCTCGTGCTCTACAGTTGCTTCCTCTCTGCTTCCTGTGCTCTTTGCAAGATGTGACCCTCAGTTTGCTGCTTCAGATCCAGCCGCCACGCCTCCCACCACAATGAACTACTTCCCTAGAACCGCCAATCGTAAGCTCAAATAAACTCTTCCTTTTATAAGTTCCTTGGTCTGGTGTTTTATCACAGCAACAGAAAAATGACTAATACAGTTATTGGTACCAGAGAGTGGGCTGTTGGCTGTGAAGAACCTGACCATGTGTATGTTTGGAGAAGTGTGGAAGACTTTGGAACTTTGGGCTGGAAAGGCTGTTGACTATTGTAAGCNACAAAGTGGTTATTATGAAATACGTTAAATGGCTATTGAATTAGTGAACAGAAAGACATAGTGACTTTATTTGGCATTCTTCCAAGGACGTTGTTTATTTCTGTGTTTTTAATTTCTACATCTTCCCAGGTAAGATTTCTGTGAACATTTTCTGATCATTTATTTCTACCACTGGTATATTGTTTAAGACATGGTGTCTTCATTATGCCCAGACGGGACAAACTATCATCCACTTTTTTTTTTTCAAAAAAGTGAACGGGAAGAGAAAATAAAGGGCAATTAGATTTCTACCAACTAAATTCAGTACAACAAAACATTCAACCAGGTCTCCAAATAAAATATCAACTAATTTGAAAATAACTAGACACCAACGTATTTTAACATCTTCAATAAAAACAAATGAGCATAATTTCTATGCATGATAAGTGCCTTCAGCACCCTTTTAAAGCATAAAAAGAGAAATTGTATTCATAATTACAAATGCAGAAATTATTTCTACATTGTCATAAAGTCCAAAGTGTTCTTTTGGCTCCAGTGTCTTTAATTATAATGAAAACTGTATATGGTTATATGTGTGATATAAAACCATGCTGAGGAGAATTAAAATTTATAGTGGATGTTGAAATAAAATTAACAGTTTTATAAATGAAAGCCAGAGTTTAAATCATCATTTGATTTTTGTTATTATTTATTAATACTCTGTTCTTTAGAAATATTCTATTGTCTTTGACAGCACAGCTTTCAGAAACCCATGTTCTCTATTTTATCCTTCTTAATTTAAAAACAACAAGATGATATAGAAGAGGGACCATGAGTCTAATGGATTGAGAAAATTTTAACTATGAGTGAAATACAAAAAACTTCAATAAAATATAATTAAAAAACAAACAAAACTAACACGACAGACTAGTAGCAAATATTCGAATATAAGTTATCATTTTTTTTAAAATGATAAGCATAAAACTAATGGCATGTGTGAAAGTAAGGAAACCTACTGAAATGCTTTACATTTTCAGCCATCTGACATTCTTATTGTCTCTTTAACTTGAAATGTGCATTTTCATTGATTCACCTTTCATTCCAGAAGGGAATACTTTAGAAAGCTATGAGAGAAATAGTAATGGATAATCATCAGAGACTGTGCAATGTGTTGTCATAGAGAGGAGCTACTTGAAATGTGCCTTGGTTTATCAAGTTATTCTTACATATCTCATACCATCTGCTGATCCAGAAATACCCTTGAAGGAAATCAATTGCACATTCTCTTAGTGTCCACACCCTGATGGTTTGGGTTTGAATGAGTGTCCCCCATAGGCTGTAAGGATTCAGACTTTGTCTCCCAGTGTGTGCACTGTTTTTGGAGGTCTGTAGAGGTGTGTGGCCAGCTGCAGGAAGTCGTTCATGGAGGGCAGGGCATTAGTGAGCTTAACACAGCCTCGTGGTCTACCATGTTGTCCATCTCTGCTCTCTGTGCTCTTTGAAGATGTGACCCGTTTGCTGCTCCAAATCCAGCCGCCACAGCCTCACCACCACCAATGGACTACTCAATTCCCCTGGAACGCCGCCACATCGTAAGCTCAAATAAAAATCTTCCTGTTTATAAAGTTCCTTGGGGTCTGGTGTTTTAATCAAGCAACAGGAAAATGACTAATTCCAAGTTAATTGGTACCAGAGAGTGGGCTGTGTAGCTGTGAAGAACCCTGGACCATGTGGGATGATTTGAATATGTGGAAGACTTTTGAGACTTTGGCAAGAAAGGCTGTTGACATATGTAGCAAGGAGCTTAAAGGATTGGAAGCCTGGAAGAAAGCACATGGCTGCAAAAATATTAGTTCCAGAGGAAAATAAAGGCACTTAGGCAGCAAACCGAGGATATTTGATAAAAGAGTCTTGCAGCAGTTGCCCGACAGCCCAGATCTGGCCTGATGCTAAGTTGAAACGCAACATGACTAATTCTTTGGCAAAGGATATTTCAAGAAAGCCTAATGTGAAATAGTGGCTGTGGCTTTTAATGAGTAAGATGTAAAGATTTAAGTAAAAAGAGCAGACGGGCGAAAAGAAATGCAAGATACAGTTGCTTCTAGAACTAAAATAAACTGAGAAAAATAAAGTATGCAGCATGTGAGGAGGACCCTTTCAAGGGACATGTGTAAGGAGCAGGTCTGGATTCTAAAAAATCTTGCACTTCGGGAAGATCAAACCCAGCTGATTCTCCAGCTTTTGAAGGAGATTCTTGCAATCGGAGATACAAGTATTAAAGGCTAGCTTACCTAAACAAAATCAGTCCTAGGGCAAGCCCACCCCGACCACAGAGGCAGAAAAGTTTGCAAATGTGTTGTTAAAGTAGGGCAGGTCCTCCCGAACTTGCAGCCAAAATACGGCAATTTCATTCACGTGGTGCTGGCTTTAGAGGTATGGTTTGCAAGAGTGAAAGGTATTCAGTTCTTCTCCACGTTTGGTTTCAGAGAGCTGCCAAAAGGCCAGGCCAGAGTGCAGGGGTGTCCCTGACATAAAGACGGCCTTGATAGGGCAATTGCTGAAGCCGTGATGTGAAGCCTGATTTGCAGTAGAGACCCAAGAAGAATCAAGATGCCAGACCTGTGCGATATTTGCCAAGCGCCAGCGCATACGGGAGTGGGTACCGCCTAAGAAAAGATGTATGTGCATGAAGCAAAGTGGAAGAGCTGAGCCATCTTAAGCCCTTTGGAAGTAAGTTCCAGAAGTTGCATGTGGAGCTAACGGATTTGGATTTTGTCCTGCTGGTTTTCGGTTTTTTTTGGTCCCAGTTTTCTCTCACTATGCCTCTATTCCTCCTTTTTGGATGGGAATGTGTATTCGGTTCCATATGTACCTTGGCAAGTATATAATTTGCTTTTGATTTTACAGAGCTTACAGTTTAAGAGATTGCCTTGATGTCTCAGAAAACTTGGCTGTGACTTTTGAATTGGATTTGAGACTGGTAAAGACTATGGGGACTTTTAAGGTTGGACTAAATGCATTTTTCATTTTATATGGTCAGGAGCCTATGGGGGTCAGGAAGTGGAATGTGTGGGTTGAATGGTGTCCCCCATAGGTGTAAGGTAATCAGGACGTTTGTCTCCAGTTGGTGGCACTGTTCTTGGGAGGTACTTAGGTGTTGGCCTGGTTGCGGAGAGTACGTTACTGGTGAGGCTAGTGAGTTTTAAAAAGCCTTTGGTCTACAGTTGTCTCTCTCTCTGCTTCCTGTGCTCTTTGATGAGATGTGACACCTCGGCTGCTGCTCCGACCAGCTCATCCACTGGCCTCCCACCACAATGGACTCTAGTTCCCTGGAACGTCAATCAGTAAGTCGTTCAATAAACTCTTCCTTTATAAGTTCCTTTAGGTCTGGTTTTAATCACAGCAACAGAAAACTGATACAACTACCTGATTATTGAAAGAGGCAGAAATTCAAGTTCAAATTCTATTTTTCAAATACATTTTTCCTTTGTGTGTGTGTGTGTGTGTGTGTGTGTGTGTGTATGTGTTTGTGTCTGTGTGTCTGTGTATCTGTGGGCCTGTGTGTGTCTGTGTCTGTGTGGCTATGTTTGTGAGAAATGCCAGGACACATGTGTGGAAATCAGAGGAATCAGTTTTTTCTATCTTCCAACTATGAAGTAGGGCCCTGAGATCAAACTCTCATTTCAGGCAGGCCTGGTTACAATTTGATCTGTTGAGCCAGCTCAATGGGTCTCAAGTATAATAAAAAAATATTTCTATTGAAGCTTTGTGCATTTCATACAACATCTCTCTGTCCCCTTTCCATGCCCCCCAACCCCACCCAAATTCATGAATTCTGCCATACATGTCTTGCATCTTTTTCTCAGTCTTTTTAAAGTTTTTCTATGCAGAGGTTTATTGTTTGAGGCAGAAGTTGACTGTTTCAGTCAGTTCTCTGACCCAGGCCTTTTTTGTTATTGTTGTTCACTTGAATTTGTATTGCTCCAAAATATACCTCTATGTACATCACACGTATACCAAAATTATGACATCTGAAAATAAACTGTATGTTAGTTCCAAAATATGTATAGGAATTCATATTTTCCCTTTAATTTTATATAACTATAAAATATGCACCACCAATCTGCCAAAATTACAAGGCCTGAAAATACCGTGGCCGGTTAATTTTTAGAGCCTGTTAAGGGATTCACTTTATAACAGCTCAGTTGCTTTCAGATAAAAAAAATATAATATATATATATATCTATATATATATATAATTAACATTGCTCAGTTTGGCTTACAAAAGGGATTTGGTGCTAGCGCCATATATGAGGGATACCATTCATCATTTGTTTTCCTGGGACTGTGTTATTTCACTTAGCATAATGGCTTCAAGTTGCATCCATTTGCCTGCAAAGTTCATATCACTGCATAGAACTCCATTGTGCAGATGTACCACGTTTTTGTTAATCACGCATCACTTGATGGGTAATTGAGTTGCTTCCAGCTCTTTGCTATTGTGAAGAGAGTTGCATTAAGCATAGATTTGAATATATCTCTGAGGTAGGATGAGTCTTGTGGGTATATACCTAGGAAGTGGTATGACTGGGTCAGGTGATAGGCTCATTTTGTGTCTTTGAAGGGTCCTCCACACTGCTTTCCATAGTAGTTTTACAAGTTTACATTCCTACAAGCAGTGGATGAGTGTTCCACTTTCCTCTAACCTGTCCAGCATTTGGTATCCTTTGGTTTCTTGATCATAGCTAATCTTATTGAGTAAGACAAAATCTTAAGGCAGTTTTAACTTGCATTTTCTTAATTATTAGCAATGGTGAACACATTTTAAGATGTTTCTCAGCCATCTTTATTTCAAGTCTCTGTTCAGTTCTTGACACCATCTTTTGAGTAGGTCATTTGTTTTCCTCCTCCTTTGATTTTTGAGTAGTTTATATAATCTGGATGTTAATGCTCTTTCAGATGTATCATTGGTGAAGGTTTCCTCCCACTCTGTGGGTTTTCTTTTCACTTCTTTGATTGTTTCTGTCACTGTACAGAAGTTCTTGAGTTTAGTAAGGTCCTATTTGTCAATTGTTGACCTTATTTTTGTGCACCTTCTGTCTGATTTAGAAACACTTTTCCTATGCCTATGACTTGAAGGTTTCTACAAATGTTTTCTTCTATCATTTTCAGGTTTCACATTGAGGTCTTTGATCCATTTGGAGTTGATTGTTGTTCATGGTGAGAGGTAGGGATTTAGTTTTATTCTTCTACAAGTGGCGATCTAGTTATGCCAACACCATTTACTGAAGATGCTGTTTTGCCTCCAGAGTCTTCTTGGCCCCTTTGTTGAATATGAGATGGCTGAAACTGGGTGTGCTCAGGTTCAGATCTTCAATTTTGTTCCATTAATCTACAGGTATTTTTAGGGCAAAACTGTGCTTTTTTTATTACTATAGCCATGCAATATAGTTTGAAGCCTGGTATGGTCAATCACATAACATCAACAATGAAAATGTTGCACTTTGGATTTCAATATATTCTTATTTTTCACTCTATGTAAAATCCAGTGAGTATACCTATACCTATAAATGAATGTTTCATTTATCAACAACTCAGAAATAGGTGTACAAATTATACTTCATGTGGGATGAATGATCTAGGTAGAAAAAGCTACACTTACCAAAAATAGAGGGCTTAATAAAAGCATGTTTGGTACAGGTTCCTATGAACCTGCTCATATGAATATCCAGCAATCTGGTCAGCATGAACAAGACCATGCAACCTCAAGCAGACAAAAACCCAGCATGGACCTCGGAAAATTGGCAGTAGAAACCAATCTAAGTTGGAGAAATATGGGCAACTGATTACCATTGGATGAGAAGAGCTGGCCTTATAAATCCAGGGCTCTGGATGGGATGACTAGAGTTCAGTACATAAGTTTGCACTGATAAATGGCCAAAGACACTAATTTGGTGCATTAGGTCTTAAAACAAAAGACAGAATGCTTGAATTCCAGTATGAGACTATGAGAGGTTGACAATGGAGAAGGGCATTATAAACGTGTTTAAGATTGATTGATATGTAAAGAATGAAATAATCAAAAATTCAACATTTAAAAAAATTTTAATATATATTTTGTACAAGATTATCAAATCTAGACCCATGTTCCCCACCCTATGCCCCCACCCCAAAATACCTCATGTATTCTGCCAAACATTCTTTTCATCTCTTTCTCAGTCTTTCTCAATATTCTCCATGTGGAAGTTGACTGTTTTGAGCAGAAGTTCACTGTTTCAGTCAGTTCTTTGATGCAGTCCTTTCTGTTGTTGTTGTTTCCAATATGCATTACTCCCAACTGCTTGGACAAAAGCTCAAGGGGCCATGAACAAGAAATACTTACAACTAGGTAACTGGCACTAGAATCCACAGATGAGGGATACCATTTGTTGTTTGTTTGTCTTGGACTGTGTTATTTCACTCAGCATGATATCTTCTAGCTCCAGCCATTTTCCTGCAAAGCTCATGATGTCATCTTTCTTTACTGCTGCATAGAACTCCATTGTGTAGATGTACCATGATTTCTCTATCCTCTTGTCAGTTGAGGGGCATTTGGGTTGGTTCCAGAGAGCTCAAATAAACATTGCCGTGCATGTATCTCTGTGGTGGGGTGAGATTTGGGGGTACATGCCTAGAAGAGGTATGGTTGGGTTGGGTGGCAAGTTCATTCCAAGTCTTCCAACTTTCCATACTGGCTGTATGAGTTTACATTCCCACCAGCAGTGGATGAGTGTTCCCCTTTCCCTACAACCTCTCCAGCACTTGGTATCATTTGTTTTCTTGATCCTAGCAAGTCTTGTTAGAGTAAAATGATATCTTAAAGTGGTTTTGATTTCCATTTCCTTAATGATTAGTGATGTTGAACACTTCTTAATGTGTTTGTCAGCCATCTCTAATTCCTCACTTGTGAAGTCTCTGTTCAGCTCTTTCCTACATCTATTGAGTGGGTCAATTGTTTTCTTTCTTCTTAGTTTTTTGAGTAGTTTATATATTCTGGAAATCAATGCTTTGTCAGATGTTTCTGCGGTGAAGGTTTCCTCCTGCTGTGTGGGATTTTTCTTCACTTCCTTGATTGTTTCTTTTGATGTACAGAAGCTTTTGAGTTTAATGAGGTCCCATTAGTCAATTGTTGACACAGCTGCTGTCTGATTTAGGAAATCTTTTCCTATGCCTATGTCTTGTAGTCTGCTGCCAACTTTTTCTTCTGTCACCTTCAGAGTTTGGGGTTTCACATTGAGGTCTTTAATCCATCTGGATTTGACTTTTGTACAGGGTGAGAGGTAGGGGTTTAATTTCATTCTCCAAGTGGTGATACAGTTTTGCCAACACCAACAATTTTTTAAAAGTGTCCAATATCCTAATTAATTAGATAAATGCAGATAAAAACCACTTATGCAACTCAAACTGGCTGTGATCAAGAAAACAAACAATACCAAATGCTGGAGAAGATGTGGGGAAAGAGGAATGTTCATTGACTGCTGGTGGGATTGTAAAATCATGCAACTTCTATGGAAAGCAGTGTAGAGATCATTTACAAGATTAAAATCAATCTAACATATGATCTTCTTATACTACTCCTTGGCATATACCCAAAGAACTCGTCTTAGTGTAGATATACATGTACATCCATGTTTCTTTTTGCTTTTTTTGGGAATTGCTAAGAAATGGAAACAACTTAATGTCTCTCAACTGATGTACTAGTCACTTTTCTATTCCTGTGGACCAAGGGAACTTATAAGAGGATGAGTTTATTTGAGTTTGTGATTGATGGTTCCAGGGAGTCCATTTTGACAGGGAGGCATGGTGGCATGAACTGGAGCAGAAAGCCGATGTTCAACATTTTCCAATGAGCACAGGAATCAAAGAGAGAGAGCAACCGGATACTGGCAAGGCTTGTTGAACTTTCTATGCCCACCTCCAGCATGGTCACACCTTATAAGGATTCCCAAAACAGCGCCACCAACTGGGGACAAAATGTCTGACTACTTGAAGTCTATAGGGGACATTCTCATTCAAACCACCAGAAGTGCCTAATGGAAAATGAAAATATGCCACACTATAGCATGAAGTTCTACTTAGAAGGTAGAAAAGATGAAATTGTGAAATTCGTTACTAAATGCATGGAACTAGAGATTGTTATACTACAGGAAGTAACACAAACTCAGAAAATCAAGTGACATATATTATCCATCATTTTCAGATCATAGCATCAATCTCTTATGTGTGAGTATACATCCTGCTGTAACAGCAAGGAGCCAGGGAAAAGGAAACAAAACATGGAGGTGAAGGGAAAACAAAAGCCTGAAGTAGTGGGATAGTAGGGAACAGATGTTACCAGGGGGGAAATGGAGACATTGTTGCTGAAGACACCATACACTTTTTACACAGGAATTGAAGAAAATGAGCTGAAACTGAGGACTTGCTCTCATAGGTACTATTTAAGCTGCTAAAGAAGAAAATCAATCAACAATCTTGCCAGCTGTATCAGTTAAGGACTACAAAAATGACTTGCCCAACAAGATATCCCAAAGATGCAATCGTGACATTTTTATCATGGTATAATCAACAATTGTCTAATTTGATTTACTCAATAGGAGAAAATTTATAATTCATACTATAAACTTAGATGACCCCCTGTGGCTAGAGAGGTCATGGTCCTTAGCAGATGTCTTACTACTACTATTTTCCCAAACTAGATTAGTTCTAACAATATTCTAAATACTTATACTTGTACCCACAGATATAATGCAGTGCTCACTCTCATCAAAGAAGCTTCATTTACAGTAGACAGGGTGATCTGTAAAGACATAAAACTGGTCAAAATGTAGAAAATAATGGATTGTGATATACACAGCTTTAATTAGTATATCTACAACAGCACTGCTACACCTAAGTCAGAGAATATTGTGAAGGACAATATGCAATGATTGGAAGAATCAAAGAACTAGTATGCCTGCTGCCAGACAATGCTTTCTAGATAAGACTGGGATGATGCACCCATAAAAAACCCCAACAACATGGTCACCCAAACAAGACCTGAATAACTGAAAAAAAGTTCCTGAATTTGAGATGCAGTTGAGAGATATGGAGAAATTGTAGAGGGAGAAGGAGGGTGGAAATATTGTGTATACAGTGAACAAGTATGAGATCCTCAAATAGGTAATGGAAAATTGATAAAAATTATAAAGTATATTTATTTAAAAAACTAAAATCAAATTTACTTTATCTAATAAACATGGAAAGAAAATTTTCAATTGATTACTTCTAATTTGAATTCAATAAAACATTGTAAAATCAAGTTGGCTTCATTTCAATATAACAAGGATAATTAAAATTCACAAATCAGCAAACATAATATAACTCATATAAAGACAAAATTATTATGATCATCTTAATAGGGACATGAAGACCTTTGACAGACCAGCATTCTTTCATAATAAAAGTGCAGAATACATTACAAATAGCAGAAATATGCTACAACATGGTTTTATATGATAAAGATATAAATTCATATTATACTAAATGTGGAAAACTAAAATTCTTCTAAAAAAGAATGGGAAAAGGGCATCCACTCTTTCCCTACTATTCATTGTTCTTAAAGTCTTAACCAATGCAATAGGCATTATGTCTATTGGCGAAAGGAATGACTCTATGCCTGAAAATTTTAGAAGTGATAAGCATGTTCAACAATGGAGCAGCGTACATCTTCTAGCCCTTCTTTGTACCCTAATTCCCTGAATCAAATTAAGAAAAATCCAACTTATATCAGTATAAATAAATATATAAATAAAACATGCGGATCATGCAGGGAAGGAAGTTAAAGGAAAGTCATATACAATGACATATTTGAATATTGGAGAAATAAATGGAAGATCCCATCAGATGGAAGGATGTTTCAGGATTCATAGATCAGCAGAATGGATTCTCTAAAAATGGCCATGTTACTACCTACTGACACATTGCCATTTGATTTCAAATTCCAATAAAATTCTTCATAGAGACTGAAATAATTCTAAAATGCAAATGGAAAAGTCAGAAAATATTTATAGTAATCAAGCAAAATGGCTTTGTTGGGGGGGCATCACTACATCTGAAAACAGACCTGTGTATTAATTGATTAGAAAATAATACACAGAGGGGCTGGAGAGATGGCCTAGTGGTTAAGAGCGCCGACCGCTCTTACAGAGGACCCGGGTTCAATCCCCAGCACCCACATGGCGGCTGAGAACTGTCTGAAACTCCAATTCCAGGAGAACTCCAGTTCCAGGGGAATCTGACGCCCTCTTCTGACCTCCGCGGCATTGCATGACACGGGTGCACAAAGCTACATGCAGATATTACATTCATACACGTACAGAAATAAATAAAATTAAAAAAAATAGAAAATAATACACAGAAATAAACCAACAGTCACCTGGTCTCTTACAACAATACAAAAATTATAGACTGGAAGAACAAGAAAAGCAACTACTTCGACTAATGGTCCTGTCTCTCCCTCTATAAAAATTCAGAATTGATGACAAGCCTTAAGTAAGAACAGAGTAAAACATCTACAGAAAACATTTCAAACAATTCAAGATACAGACATCAACAATGACTTTCTGAAAATGGCTCCAAAATCTTGAAGTAATAACAAAAATCAACTTATGATATTTCATGTCATGAAAAGCAAAATATTTTCAAAAAGGAAACATCTAACAAAGTGAAAACAATGCTCCCTAGTGAGAGAAAATATTTCCCTTTACACTTCAGACAAAAGATTGGTATCTAAAAAACTATGAATAATTCAAATCAATGTTCAACATTCTGGACCATCAAAGAAACAAATTGAATTCATTGATACTGATAAAAATGGTATCATTAACAAAAGAATCAACAAGAGATGCAGGTGCTCATATGGGGAAAGAGGAAAGTTTATTCCATGCTGGTAGGTCTGTAAGCTACTGTAGTCACTCTGCACACTGGTATGTAGGTACACTAGAGCTGCTATATGATCCAAGTATACTACTCCTGGGTATAAACATGAAGGAGTCGTGCCATTCAACAGAAATAAGGCATATTATTTGTTTCATGGCACTATTCACAATAGCATTTATGTAGTCAGCCTAGCAGTCCATCTTCAAATGAATGGGTAAGGTTAATCACATACACACACACACACACACACACACACACACACACACTATTCATCCATAAGGTGAGAGAAATGAAGATCATGCCATTCACAGTTGATAAAACTAGAGATAATATTAAATTTATTAAGCCAGACTTAAAGTATAGCACATTTTTTTTCACATAATGGAAAAATTATCTATATATATATATATATATATATATATATATTAATTTTCTTTGTTTAATTTTTAATTTTTTAATTTATTCTTTTATGTGTATGAATGTACTGTCTGCATGTAGGTTTGTGCACCCGTGCCGTGCAATGCTGCGGAGGTCAGAAGAGGGCATCGGATTTCCCTGGAACTGGAGTTAAAGACAGTTCTCAGCTGCCATGTGGGTGCTGGGGATCAAACCCGGGTCCTCTGTAAGAGCAGTCCTCGCTCTTAACTGCTAGACCATCTCTCCAGCCCCTAATTTTCTCACAAAAGTTGAAAGGTAATGAGGGAAGGGATTATTTTATACACAGTTTGATAGTAAACTCCGTGATGGTAGAGAAGACATGGTATCAGAAGTATGAAGCATGCAGACACATGCACTCACCAGATAGTATGCAGAAAGAAGTGAATGCCAATTCTCAGCTCACATTTTCAGTTGTATTCAGCTTGGAATCCAGGCATAGTGATTTCTTTGTATACATTCATGGTAGGTTTTCTCTCTTCAATTAACCTTTCTGGAAACACTGCCTTATAGACACAGGTAGGGTTGTGTTTTATATCTAGTCGAGTTCAAAATCAAGATATCTTATCTCACACAGACACACACAGAGAAAGACATACTCCAAACAATTACATATACAAAAAAGAGGTATGGCACTACAAACAGGGGATAGGAGTGATAGGAGAGAGATAGAGTGATGAATGTGATCAAAGTACATCATGTGTTTTATAAAATTATCATTATGAAACACTTCATTTTATATAATCAATAGATAATAGCCAAAGAAATAATTATGCATCCATAATAAAATTTATAACACTTTAGACAGTCAGCTGAAGTCAAAGCATAAAGATAATTTTAAGAGAAAATGGAACACAAATTCAGAAAGGAGCATTCAGTGATTAGAATTCATATAAATACTGAGAGCATGTGTTTGAATAAGACATGTCCTTCACATGTTTTTCTATTTCCTACATATTTGAACCTACATTTCAAAATGCTTTATTCATCTATTTCACTTTTTACATTCCTGGAAATCAAACCCAAAGTCTCTGTGTGATGGCCAAGTATTCTACCACTGAGACTTGTAACCTGCCTACTAAAATGTCCTTGTGGAAGGAGACTCAAATTTAGAGAATAAGCATTCATTCTTTTAGTACATAGTACTGGATTGGAGTTTAAGAAATTTGACTTTATGAAATTCCACATCATTGAATAGATTTAGAAATTACCTTTCCTATACACGGTGATTATGATAAATATCATTCTGTGTAGGGAGGAACTTGATTATTCATTAATGTTGCTAATCCTGATGAATTAATTCCACATTATTTCCATTGTTTAAATTAGAACTTATAATTGAAAAGATGATTTTAAAGGAAAATTCAGAATGGAGCGAAATATTTAAATCATTTTTCATTGGCTTGTGCTTGGGCAGGTGCTAGTTTCAGTTCATTTCTTCTACCATTTAATTTTTATTCAAGTACCATGAAACAGACTACTCATTCATTATACAAGTTCAATATATATTAAAACATAAAAGAACTTACTGCAGGGATATAAGATAACTCATAAAATGCAGAGAACATCTGGGGAATAAATCTCATGAGATATGTGAAGAGAGAAAGCAGAGAGGGCCTTTTCCTCTCACAGAGTATCAGAAAAACATAGTATGACCCACACCGTTTTGCTAACAGGCAGCAAGGGTAATTTCTGGCTTTGTAGCCATTTTGTCTCTGCAAACTTAATTTGTCTACCATTGTCCCTGTAGGCAAAATTAATTATCAGTATTTCCTACCCTTTTGTACTTCTTGGAAAATTGCTCCAAATTAAAATCCTGGGTGGTTGGAAGTAATTGACTTAGCATTGATCATATGTCCATGACCTAACAATCAGGGACATTGGAAGAATAAATATTTGATATTTTGAATTCTGCTCAATGACATTTCTCATGAGGTTTGTTGTCTAAATCTGAATCACAGACAGGGGAACATTGAGTAACAAGTAAAATTAATAAGGCTACAACAAATATTCATCTCTTTATTATTATTATGAGAAAAGTCACTGATTATTTAAAAGGCTACTCCAATGTCATAAGCTAGAAAGATGAGAAAGAGGTTTTGAAATCGGGTTTAGAAAAATAATGAGAAAACATAACATAAAAAATTACAATGACTAATTTAAGGACTTCCATATAAATCTCTTTCTTTTAAACTATATTTAAGAGAAATTCTAGACCTAAATATTTAAACAGACTGTATTCATGAAGAGAATTAGAGGAACAAAAGTACTAAATGTTTACTATGTTCATAGACTGGAGTGTTCTATTTTTATGTATAACCCCTATATTTAAATTGCACCTCTATAAGAGTTATGCATATTTTACAATTGATAAACCTATTCAGATACATCATTATCACCCCAGTGTTATTGTTGACAGAGGCTTATCTGTTGATGGCACTCCTCCTGAGCATTTGAACAAATGCCTACCATCATAAAAAATGCATATTTCACTACCAAAAATCCTGTGGACTTCTTCCAAATTTCTAATGTTTAGTTATTCCTCAACTCTTTCTACGGTGTTTCATATGTAGAATGAAATATAACTGAAATCATAGCATATTCTGCATTTTCTATTGTTTTTTTCCACTTGCTCATATGAATTTACATTGCCTCCATGTGTCTTAAATATTTGAAAGTTCTTTTTATGCATGAAATATTGATCAACTGTCATAATATAACTCAGTATATTTATACCCTCATCTATCAAATGCCAAACAGGTTGCTTTCAAGTTTTGGTTATTGTGAATAAATTCAATATAAGTATATGCTTATTCTGGATATATGTAGATATGTTTAGCTTCTTTGCCAGAGAGCAAGAAACATAAGGCAAAGGGATGCTTAGTTTTGTTTTGAATTGTAACACGTCTTCCAAGGGAAAACTAACCTTTGCAGCTATGCTAGGAATGAACTAGAATCCATGTTGCCCCACAAACTACCTGGATTTAGGTTTTGCCAGTTTTCTGGATCATGGTCGTCCTATCAGATTTGAATAGTATGTTGTTACTTTGATTTCCCTTCCCATGATGACATATGATGCAAACCATCTCTGAGGTGATGAGCCCACAATGTACCACATACACATCAAAATATCTTACACGAAATTTTCAAAGAATTAATAAAAGTATTTTACAAAGAATTCTGGACAGCTGAACAAATCAGCAGCAAGTGCATTACTTTATTGAAGAAATCAGTCACATTGGAGGGAAAACTCTGACATCTTGGTTTGTTCCTATTTCATAACATGTTTCTCTGTGCAGTTATCACTAGAAATAAAATCCCATATATTGTAGATTATTCTTTTTCCTTCTTTACTCTTTATCTTTTTACTTCTTTACTCATCTGACAAAACTTTTAAAATGATTTTATTTAGACTTTATATATCAAAATACTTGGCAAAAATGTTCATTTCACAATAATATCAGTTTTCATCTTTACAGTCCTCAGCCACATGCAGACATATTTATCACAGTAGTACATTAGGAAAGTTTATATAATTGTTCAATTAAACCCTATGCTCTGTTCTTCTGAACAAAAGTCTCTAAGATCAACATCTGAAATGTCTTTGTGAAATTTCTATCATGTATTTGGTTTGGCATATAAACTTGATTTTACCTCCATCTTCTTTCTATATTTTAATTGTATTGTTTAATCACATTTTAATTTACTAGAAAATTCAATAAATAAGACTTTATTTATTTATTTATTTTTTACTTTAAGGTTCACAGACAATGGTGGCAATTGGATAAACAATATACGTTCCGTGTTTCAACTTCACATCAAGGATTTCTTTTTAAAAATATCTATTATATTCTGTCTATATGTTATGCACCTGTGATTACCAGCGTCTCTGAGGTCATAAGAAAACTCTGTATTTTAGGGAAAAACAGAAAATACTACCCATCCATGGTGGAACTTTGACTGGCTTGAAAGTATGAAGGTCTTGTGCTTGAAGTTATAGGCACTGAGTTCATGTGCCCCATGGCCCTGCTATACCTGCCAACGATTCTTTATAGTCATCCACTATCTCTGGCTCTTACAATCTTTCCATATCATCTTTCCTGATGATCCCTGAGTCTTGGGAAGAGAAAATGTCAAATAGCTTTTCTATTCAGAACCGAATACTCTACAGTCGCTTATTTTCTCCACAAAGCCAGTTGTGGATTTCAGTATTAATCATCACCTACTATAAAAATATGCTTCTCCACTGAGCATGGTGGCATACAGCTTTAATCCTAGTGCTTGGGAGGCAGAGGCAGGCAGATCTCTGAGTTCAAGGAGAGCCTGGTCTATATATTGAGTTCCAGGCCAGCTGGGGCTACGGGGAGACTCTATCTCAAAAAGACCAAAAACAAACAAACAAAATGCTTCTCCAATGGGAATTGAGAGATGCAATAATTGATTATAAAGATAAGTGTTTAGAAATCACTTTATTACTATGTCTTCTTAGTAGAATCATAGTAGAAGATTCTCCCCAAGGGCCTGGCATTAGCCAGCCATGAATTTTTGGTCAAGTTAGCTTGTAGCAGAAAGTTATTGGCTACTCCCATAACATTCTTGACAAAATTGTTTTAGTGGGTATAACTTGCCAGGCCAGTCATTTTTGTAGTTTTGCAGGCTCACAGCTGGGTAAACTATTTACTGCTTATTTTTTCACTGTTGATTGCATAGTGTCTTCATCAGAGATACTCACTTATCCATGCTCATTCCTGCTCTGTTCACTGTATCTAGGAAATGAAAGCTACCTAGATGTCTATCAGCTGCTGAGTGGACAATGATAATGTCATTCATATACATAATTGAATAGTAGTCAGCTCTAAAGAAAAGCAAAAGTATGAAATTTGCAGGCAAAGTAGTAAAGCTGCAAAAATCATTCTGCATGAGAGATAATCTAGACCAAGAAAGACAAATCCTCCAGTTCTCTGTCACATGTGAATGCTAGATTAGATTTAAAATATTTAAATGCTGGGGCTGGAGAGATAGCCTAGTGATTAAGAGCGCCGACTGTTCTTGCAGAGGACCAGGGTTCAATCCCCAGCACCCACATGGTGGCTGAGAATCGTCTGTAATTCCAATTCCAGGAGAACTCCAGTTCCAGGGTGTATTAAACACTTTTCTGTTGCTGTGATAAAACACCATGACCAAAGGAACTTATAAAAGGAAGAGTTTATTTGAGCTTACTATTGACGGTTCCAGGGAATTAGAGTCCATTGTGGTGGGAGGCATGGCGGCTGGATCGGGAGCAGCAAGCCGAGGGTCACATCTCACAAAGAGCACAGGAAGCAGAGAGAGAGAGCAAATGTAGACCACGAGGCTTGTTAAACTCACTAAGCCTGCCCCCAATAACTTACTTCCTCTAGCACAGCCACACCTTCTAAGACCTCCGAAAACAGTGCCACCAACTGGAGACAAATGTCTGAATACTTACACCCTATGGGGGACACTCATTCAAACCACCACATTCCACTCCCTGGACCCCATAGGCTCCTGACCATATAAAATGCAAAATGCATTTAGTCCAACCTTAAAAGTCCCCATAGTCTTTACCAGTTTCAATGCCATTCAAAAGTCTACAGTCCAAAGTCTCTTCTGAGACTCAGGCCAATCTCCTAAACTGTAAGCTCCTGTAAAAGCAAAAGACAAATTACATACTTCCAACATACATTGGAACCGAATACACATTCCCATCCCAAAAGGGAAGAGTAGAGGCATAGTGAGGAAATACTGGACCAAAACAAGACCGAAAACCAGCAGGGAAAATGCCAAGTCCAGTAGCTCCACATGCAACTTCTGGGACTTGACTTCCAAAGGGCTTAGATGGCTCAGCTCTTCCAGCTTTGCTTGCAACATACATATTTTTCTTAGGCTGGTACCACTCCCTGTATGCAGCTCTCCTTGGCAAATATCTCACAGGTCTGGCATCTTGAATGTCTTCTTGGGGTCTCTGTTGCCAACCAGGCTTCACATTCACAGCTTTATGCAATGACCTCTCAGGGTCTTCTTTATTCAGGGATGCCCCTGCAGCACTCTGCCTGACCTTGGCAGCTCTCTGAAACCATGGAAGAAGAACTGATGACCCTTTCACTCTTGCAAACTTTATGCCTCTAAAGCCATCACCACGTGAATGAAATTGCCGAATCTGGCTACAAGTTTGGGATGGAATCTCTCCTACTTTAATGGCATTTGCAATTTTTCTCTGCCCTGGACTTGTTGGAGTAGAAAATGTTTTCAGTATTTTCCTTCCAAAAGCTGGAGGATTAGCTGGGTGTGGTCTTGCCCTGAAGGTACTGATTCTTTTGTTTACTTGTAAATCTCCAGGCCTCTCCTTAATCACTTTAGTCTCCTTATGAAAAGGAGCCTCTCCTTCACAAACCTTGGCCACACCTTTAATCTTCCTAGTGTACTTTTCAGAGCCAAACTGTACATTCTGCATTTCCTTCTGCCCCATTTGCTCTTTTTCACTGTAGATCTGTATAATATTCACCATAAAAAGCCACACCACCATTTCAACATTAGGCTGTCTTGAAATATCCTCCACCAAAGACATTAGTCCATTGCTTTTCAACTTAGCATCAGGCAAGCATCTGGGCTGTGGGCAAGCTGCTGCCAGACTCTTTATCAAAGTATCCCGGGTGCTGCCTAAGTCTTTATTTTCCTCTGGAACTACATTTGTTGCAGCCATGATTTCTTCCAGGCTTCTACTAAAATGGCCCCTTAAGCTCTGCTTACAGTATTCAACAGCTTTTCTAGCCCAAAGTTTCAAAGTCTTCCACATTTCTCTAAACATCCACATGGTCAGGTTCCTCACAGCCAACAGCCCACTCTCTGGTACCAAATAACTCTATTAGTCACTTTCCTGTTGCTGTGATAAAACACCATGACCAAAGGAACTTATAAAAGGAAGAGTTTATTTGAGCTTACGATTGACAGTTCCAGGGAATTAGAGTCCATTGTGGTGGGAGGCATGGCAGCTGGATCTGGAGCAGCAAGCCAAGGGTCACATCTCACAAAGAGCACAGGAAGCAGAGAGAGAGCAACTGGAGACCACGAGGCTTGTTAAACTCACTAAGCCCGCCCCCAATAACGTACTTCCTCTAGCATGGCCACACCTTCTAAGACCTCCAAAAACAGTGCCACCAACTGGAGACAAATGTCTGAATACTTACAGCCTATGGGGGACACTCATTCAAACCACCACACAGGGGAATCCGACACCCTCTTCTGAGCTCCACGGCATTGCACGGCACGGGTGCACAAACCTACATGCACACAGTACATTCATAATCATAAAAAATAAATAAATAAAATTAAAAGAAATTAAAATAATGTATTTAAATGCTAGATGTATTTAAAGGGGAGAATTGTAAGGAGTCATACAGGACTATCAAGGGGAAGGAGATTGAGCAAGTATTGTTGAAGGAAAAAATGGAGAAACAGGCAATGTTCAATGGATCTGGGAGGGGGGGAAGAGACAGTAGGGGAAAGTAAAAACTAACAATAATGATCAATCCCTGAAATTTTCACACATTAACTTAGTACTCTAAAAACTTACTAAAATATATAAAGTACTTATTAGAGGCATTTTGTTTTTGCTTTTATAAAACCATTTTCTCTTCTGTATAACAAGAGGACAATACCTCCTCCAGACACCATATGCTATCCAATAAAAAAGCCCAGGGTCAGGTATTATTTACCTATTTTCTGGGTGTAGGTTTATGGGGTTCATAGAGCCCTCCAAACAATACAGTCCATTGTCATGGCTCTTGGTTATATTCTGCAACTTAACCAGAAGATCATATTACTGAAGATATCATATGCTTGAGTCATGGAACCTGGAGAAATGCAGCTGTTTCGAACTGGAAAGTTCTATTCATATTGTTTAGCTTTGAAACTCAGCAGTCCTGGAATCACAGAGGAAACAAGTAGAATAGTGCAAAGGAGGGGAGAAGATGGTTTTAAAGAAACACACAAAAAATATTCCTGGAGAATATTTGCAATGTGAATTGTTGGGTAATGTAATGAAAAAAAATAATGGGTCTGGCTTTTATTTCACTAGATATTCATCTCAGTAAGGAAAAATCTTTCCCCAAGAGATTTAATATCTTTGGATTTTTTTATGGCAGTTAAACCATTTTGCAGCAAACAAGATGAATTCCAAATCACTAAAATTGAAAATTCATAGTGAAATATCTAATGGAGTTTTACAATTCTGCATATATTCAGGAGATTTAAAAAGCTACGCATACATGCCAGGCTTGTTAATGAGCAAGAGAAATTTCAGATACTTCTAAAGAGATCATCTCATCACAGAATTAAGGCTCCATAGAACGAAACAGGAAGAAAATCCTAAGACACAGTGGAAAGTTTCTGGAGTAATGTAAACATGACTCAGCATGCATGCTCCCTCATGCAGGTCTCAGTATGCATGCTCCCTCTCTCATGCAGGTCTCAGCATGCATTCTCCCTCCCTCATGTAGCTCTCAGCACGCATGCTCTCTCCCTCATGTAGGTCTCAGAATGCACGCTCCCTCATGCAGGTCTCAGCATGTGTGCCCCTTTATGCATAGCTGCTCAACATTCAAGCTTCAACTGCACACTTCCTCATGTACACTTCACCCATTGGCAAAAATGTGGAACTTCTTGTGTAAGCACTTAAGAAAATTTGACCCACGGTATGCCCAAAGGATAACCAGAGGTGTCCCACATAACATTACATAATCTAGTAATGTCAGTAATCAAAGAAAATGTTCATACGATATAAATTAAAGAGCAATAAAAATAGCATAAAAGAGTGAGTGAAATTATTTTAGGAATATGCACAATATTGGTTACAATGCTGTTTTTAAATTATTTATTATATTTATTTTATGTGTACATTATATATATATATATATATGTGTGTGTGTGTATATATATATATATATATATATATATATATATAGAGAGAGAGAGAGAGAGAGAGAGAGAGAGAGAATGTTATGTCTGCAAATATGTAAGTGAACCTGTGTTGTGCAATGCCCACTGAGTTCAGAAGTAGACAGTGGATACCCCACTGGAGTTATGAATGTTTGTTAGCTGCCATGTGGGTGCTGGGAATCCAAGCTGAGTTTTCTGCAAGAAGAGCCACTGCTCTAAACCACTGAGCCAAACATTTAGGAAATATACATAAAACTTGTGACCTATACAGGAGAAATAGACATCAGTCAAGAGAGTCACATCCTGCAGCTGGATAGAAAGTCAAATCTATGGAAAACTCTGTGTTCTACACTATGTATTTATTTGAGAGGACATCTACATGTGCCATTTTATAGGAGGCCTGATTGATACTGTAAACATATTTAAAGTAAAGCTTCTTATTGATCAGTGATGCTTGAATCATTGTTAATTAACACAAACTGGGATAGAGTTGCCTGAATAGTATTTAATTAAGACAAGCTTAACTAGTTAGTAATTTACTTAAGCAATAAAAATTAAATATTGGATTTTCTGACAAGATAAATACCAGAAGTATGATCGGAGGAGCATAAGATATGAGGATCTACAAAATCTTAGCTGCTATAGAAATTATTAGATTTTAATTATGTTCCTTCCAGCTTTATGTTTTTGATGATGAAATAATCAATGCATCCGTTTTCAGAAAAATATTGATTCTGTTAATAACTGTGTCAACATTAAACAAGATGCTTGAGCAATGCAGCTTGTAAAAACCACCACAACTGAAGCACTTTTCAAATAAACCTGTTGGCCCTGGACAGAGTTAGGTGGCATGAGGGAAAAGTGAAAGACTGACTTGCTGTGTGCCATGAGAATTCCTCAAGGCTTATATTTGTGTTTCTTTGAACTTTTCAAGGAAACAACACAATAAAAATCATAATTTAGATGACAACAAAACATTTTTAAGTCTTAATATCATTAAACATTACAAGTTATATTTTTGTGTTTAATGTTGCTTTTTTAGTGAAAATATAAGAATTTATGCCTTTAAATATTTTACACTCATAACATAAAGCACTATAAAGACTGAAACACAATGGAACAAGTTTCCCACTTCTATGTGCTACATGAGGCTATTTTTTTGACTGATAACTGTAAAGTTCAATTAGGCAGAACAGTAACATTAACTCATTTTGCACCCTTTTCCTCTTTTAATGCAGTGTGCATTCTATTGAGTTCCTATAGCAGAATCATGTGGGTAAAACCCAAGAGTAGAAATACTGCCTAGTAGTTTTGTGGAGAAAAGAGAATTGAGCATGGAGCCAATGTATGTGGATTAAAAGTTCATGGCTTGTGAGAAAATAACTGAGAGGATGTGAGAAATATAATTTCTTTCATCATGGCTCCATGTAGAACCAATGAGGACCATTAGCTTTATAATTTCACGGAGATAAAAATCCAGCCTAGACATGTTGGATACTGATCTCTGTATAGCTGCTAAGATATCCATGGGTAGAAGTTACCCCACCCGTAAGACACAGATATGACATTGACACAGAGAAGCTGCAGGAACTTGGTAAAAGTCCAAAAAAATTAAGGCATGTCATAGTTAAACATGAGAGTAAATGGAGCAAATATTGCAGACAAATGTTTCTCCTTTCCTTCATCCTGAGAATTAAAAATTTGATGTACACCATCTCAGCCAATTTTCATGTACTTTACAGTGTTACAAGCAAATATGTGACAATAATTTAGCCATTTGATAATTCTGAAAAAATAATCATTTAACAACAATGTGATAATTTCAACTATACAGTATAGTGTAGACTATAAATAAACAACTAACAAATATTTTTTTTTAATTTAAGGAGCCACTAAATTAGGTATACTACAAATGATGTGAATGAAGTTGATATATCAAAATTACTTAACATGTAATGAGTAAGAAAGGAATGGCAGACATTGAGAGAAAGCTATTTTCTATATCTAAATGTTTATTTCAAGTTTATAAAGTTTGGAGTTGATGTTTTTGAGATGGATAGTCCATTAAGATCATTATATATGTGTGCATATATATGTATATATATAATCTTACTGAATGAAATTTTATAAAAAAAGATGAGACAATCATATCTACTAACAAAAGTACTAACTATAAACAGAAATAATAAACAGACTTAATAATTTAACTTATTTTTAGACTTAATTTCCAGTTTTATTTACCTATGCCTATAGTAAAAAATCAGTTGGAAACTTCCCAAAATAAAGAATTTATAATTTTTAAGTTTTGTAAAGTTGTTGGTACAGGAGTGAAATCTCATGTTTTATTGCTCTGCTCTGTCTAGGATACAATTTGTCCTTTTTCTCAGTGTGTCACTGCTTATATTGTGTGGGTACTTGTCCATTGACTGAGTAAGAGCTATAATCTGATCATCAGTCAGTAACACAGCTCTGGTACTTAAGTTATCCTTATTTTCTTTTATAGTGTCTCTCAAGCACAATATTTGTGATTCTACCATTTCAAATAAGCCGAAATGAGGCTGTAAACCATACCCTTGTAGTGAGAATATAAAATTGTCTTGACCTATAAAGGAAAGAAAATAAAATATAAGTTAAAGTTGGTGACATGGATTGCCACAGGGAATAACTTGAGAACAGATTTTTATTTTATTTTTTTGTTGTTGTTGGTATAGCTGCTTAATTGTATTTGTAATTGTTGTTAATCTCTTACTTTAGTTAAGAGATTTATAAATTAATCAGGATTTTATGATAAGTATAGATATACAAAGAAAAAGATGTATGGAAAATATATACCTATCTGAGTACACCTGTATACATGTGGTTAAGTACTTAACATTCAAGGTCTCAGGTACTCAATAACCTTTTTTAACGTTTCTCTGTCAGATAAAAAAAGGATGGCTGTAGAACAGAAGATTTGCTATGGGAACTAGTACACACACACAGTTCGGAGTCTGGGAAATTCTGCAGAAATAGGGAAGCAGGTAGAATAGTAATATGTCCCAAATTCTGAGAAATAGGGACCCCTTGATTACTTCTGAGGTGTAAGACAGAAGGCCTGACAAAAGGAGAAGTAGTAGGTGTAATTCCATGAGTATGAATTTCTGAAAATTGTAGCTTTCTTGTCTGGAGCAGAAGATCCATTTCAAGGGTTGTTCCCTTTCTCCTGCTTCCCTCTTCTATTTGTGCTCTTGGCAGATTGGCTGCTGTCTCCTAGCAGTACCCAAAACAGAGCTTTAATTCAGTCTCTCTCATTCAAATGCTGATATTTTCCAGAAGCGCCCCTCACAGAAACATCCAGAAATGATATTTTACCAGGTATCTGGGCAATATTTTGCCTAGTAAAAATGACACAAAATTTACCATCACAACAATGATATGCACAGAATATTAAGTATATTTACCTTAATTAACTTACAAAGAATAAATGGATCAAAACTGAATATAAAATGAACAGATGTCAAAATTAGTGTCACTACACACCACATAATATGTATAACCAAGAAAATATGAAAATAAAGCACTGAGTGCCAGGCCAAAGACATCAGAGCACTGAAGCCAGCATGAATCTTCTCTCAGAAGGAAACCCTGTGACTGCACACTGTACAGGCGAAGGCAGTACCTCTTCATACTCTTTTCATCGGACAATTGTGTTTCTGAAAGGATTTTTAAAGGACATTTTGCTAGTGCAAGTATCAGTTGATAGTAAAAAAAAATGTCTTCTGTTCCTCGGGATTATGGGGCTCTCTTTAGTGCAGAAAAGAAATGCATAACAGGCAAACACAGATGTGTCACTGTGTTGTTCCCCTTCGCTTTATAGCAATGTGATTCCTTCAATGCTTTCTTATGGAAACATCAAATATTCTTCTTTATTTTTTTGAATTAGAGGTACAACATTCTTTCACCTTTAATACAACTAGTGTATTATTGTCCACATTCCCCAGAAGTTCCCAGCGCTGTGTTCCTTCTGATATTTACTGATTAAAAATATTTACTGATTAGGAATGTATTCTGATGGTGACTGATCTGCTGATTGAGAAAAGTATAAGCAGATCTTAAAGACCAGGGAACAAAGCTCACCTGGGAGATTTGCAGTAAGATGCAGCACTGAAGTAGGCCTATTAATGATCTGCCATTTTAGCTCATACTAATTGATGATTGACCTTTCTTATCTGTGCTACATTCTCCAACTGGCTTTACAAGCTCTGCATCCTCTTCTCAAATTCAGGAGATAAGACACCACCAAGATATAGTTGCATGCCACAATTTTCTTAAATACCAAAAAAGTAATACATATATATATATAACAGGTATTAGAATGTTAAAAAAAGTCATGATCTTAAAGGAAACATGAAATAAAAGCCAAAAACTGTATATTTCATGAGGAAACAAATTTAAGATAATAATTTGTTCCTACGCTGAGTTTTTTAATAAATATTTAATGACCAAATGCAAAATAAAATGATTTCAGTATTTAAATGGTTCAAAATCCTGATCTTTGGTATACTCACATTTAATAAGAGCAATATATATATATATATATATATATATATATATATATTTATTTATTATCTTTATCTATTATTATATCTACTTGTTTGGTCTCTTTGGGAGACAAGGGTCTCCCTGAGCCCCCACTGTTCTGAACTCACTCTGTAGACCAGGCTGGCTTGAATCACAAATTGACTGCCCCCTGCCTCGAGTGCTTAGAATTAAAGGCGTGTCACCACCACCCAGCTAAGAGCAACTTATATTACATCATCCTTTTAGAGCATGCTCTGCTCATAGGACACACACACACACACACACACACACACACACCATATTGTATAATAAAATTAATTCCACTATTAAGTTTGGCCAAACGTGAATGAAGATTTTTAATCAATGTCTACTACATATGTAAAATTCTACTTAATGTTTAAAAAATTTTGAACTTTTGTAACATTGCTAGCTATTTACATGATATTTGTAATTGATAAATATTGCATAATTTACTCTTAAAATATGAAACTTTACCTTGGTGTGGTGGTGCATGTCTTTAATCCCAGCACTCAGGAGGCAGAGGCAGGCAGATCTCTGTGAGTTCAAGGCCAGCCTGGTCTATATAGGGAGCTCCAGACCAGCTGGGAGTAAAGGGAAACCTGTCACAAAAAGACCAAAAAAAATTTAAAACAATTTGTGAAACTTTAAAGAAAGTTGTTAGTATGTATCTGCCTTCATACTGCACAGAAAATCATTAGTGGTTCAATGTTATTAACCATAGACAGTGGTTTTCTTATCAGTATCCTAAAAAAATTGAGGTTTTTAAAAAAATAAATTATTGTACTTAAGGAAGAAAGGAACAGAAGAATCAACATTCCACTACAATATGAAAAAAGGGGCTGGAGAGATAGCCTAGCGGTTAAGAGCGCCGACTGCTCTTGCAGAGGACCTGGGTTCGATCCCCAGCACCCACATGGCGGCTGAGAACCGTCTGTAACTCCAATTCCAGGAGAACTCCAGTTCCAGGGGAATCCGAGACCCTCTTCTGACCTCTGCGGCATTGCAAGACACGGGTGCACAGACCTACATGCAGACAGTACATTCATACACACACAAAAATAAATAAAAAATTAAAATGTAAAAAAAATAAAAAAAGAAAAAAAAAGAAAAAAAAGAAAAAAGAACTAATGAATGAATCTTTCTATAAATAAGTTCTCATAATTAAGAAAATGTAGTAAGTACCTGTAACAGGTATTAAAATGCTCAAACTATCCATGATCTTGAAAGAAATGAGATCAGAAAACATCAAAAACTTGATAAAATCTGGTGAGCAAAATGCAAAAAAAAAAAATGCTAAGCAATTGCTTGGAGATATCTTGTTTAGGTGCAAAATCAATTTGTTGAAAATAGTGACTATACCCATGTAATTAATTGTCTTCCAAGATAAAGGTCAAAATTGGTCTGTGATTGATGTATACAATTAACTGTTTTAATATCTCCAAATGTTACATTTCAAAATAAGTACTACCCAAAACCAATTTATATGAACTATGAAATCTGTCATATTTCTTTTTCTGAAGTTCTTATTTCACTTTTAATAACAAATGAACTATAGTTCATAGAGTGATCATGTGTTAGTGATATACACACATGCATATATACAATATAACAATGTTGTGGAATGATAGAAGTGGTTACTAGCTTAAACAATTATATAGCTTATAATATAATAGCACATCAAAACACCATATTGTTCACAATAATTGAATAATTACTTGGTTCTCCTGGGAAGAAATAGTTGATCATTTATTTTCTAAATAATAATTTATTACAACAAACTATAGTTCATATATGAAAAATATGTGTCTGAGGAAGCATACTGCATAATGTAGACTTAGGATGGGAAAGTCTCACAGTGATAAACCAAAAAGGAATGTGTACATACAATGAGAAGAAACACTATGCAGGATTTGCTAATGTATGTTGTTAATCCCAGTATATCTGATGCCAACTTTGTCTACAAAGTGAGTTCCATGACAGACAGGGCTCCATAGTAGGACTATATCTCGAAAAAGTGAGAAAGCAGGGAGAAAAACCAGTTGTTCAATTCAGGTAAGAGACTGCTCATTCTCAGCCCTAAATGGTACATCTATAAAACACCCTTTTCTCCCAAGGCTGAAGAATCATCATGGACGTGGTGATAGATAACTGCACTGAAACAGTGTTTAACAGATAAAAAGGGACAAAGGCACATATGAAGTCACAGTGGTTGTAACAGTATAGAGAAGACTTTTGCAAACTCAAACCAGAACAAAACAAAAACAAAACCAAACCAAAACAAAACAAAAAACACAGTAATGAGAGTGTAGGTGGGTAAAAAGTCCAAACTCTAGCTGAGGACCTAGTCAACTGATAAATGTTTGGAGAGGAAGAATCAGTTTTCTATAAGGGCATGTCCCTCTTATAGACTACTACACTCCAGTGAATAGCATCACACCCAGGGCTATGTGGCCCTCACTAATTGGACTTGGGCATTATTTATAAAGAGAAATATCTGGGGAGAAGAGACACGAGGACTAGATCTGGGAGTTGTTGGAGGGAGCAGTAGGTGCTGAATACGTTCAAGCATATTGTAGGGGATTCTCAAAGAATTAGTAAAGTAGGAAAAAGTCAAATGGGAACTCTAATATAAAGTATTAAGCATTAAATTATTTATTATCACTTTCTCTTCTGAAATATCATGTTAATATCATATATAGAAAAATCAGTCCTGATAATTATTTCAAAATTGTAATTTAAAAAGTAATCAGTAATTATAATTAGGAACCTTTATTTTACAAAACCAATTATACATATATATATATATATATATATATTATAATTTTATTTCAGTTTTTTAAAACCTTGCCATAATTTCTCTTATTATTCCCTAAGAAAATTAATATCCAATCGCCATTTGTTGATTAAATGATACTTCAATTATTTTTAAAGACCTGTGAAAAAATTTATAAAAAATCATGGCCCTGCCTGATCAAGATGTTTCAGTGAATGAGGAGACACACACATAACTTTGAATTAATGAAACTGTATTGTAGCCAAAAAGTCCATATCCTCTCTTGATTCAAATCTGTCATGATGCCACAGGACAGTGGATTACTCCTGGTGATGCTGGTATGAAGAAACTGACTGCACTGCCATTTGTACTAAGGTGTACTGCAAACAGTTTGGTATATTATAAAACATTTCATAATGAAAACCAAAGGACTGTGTTATCCATGTGTGTACATACATATATATGCTTTCTACATTAGAGCGAATTTTTTTTTTTTTTGCTGTATACACAGGAATGATTTCTTTTACATGGTCACTTGTAAGTAAAACTGTAAAAGTGAAAGCATTAATTAACATATCTCAAAAGCCCAGTAAATTGCATAATGATTAGCTTTCATATTAACTAGTTAGAGCACAGAATTTAATTCTTTGACAACAGTTTAATATAAAGGGAAACCCATCAGAATTACAGATGACTTTTCAACGCAAAGGATGAAATCCAGAAGAGCCTGGACCAAAGTATACCCAGGAGTAAATGACTTTAGATGCCAACAAGGTTACATTACCCAGCAAACAGTCAATTATGGTAAAAGGAGAAAGAAAAATCTTTCATGACATAAACAAGATGAAAGAATACATGTCCAGAAAACCAAACATTCAGAAAATACTCAAAGCAATTCAGAGGACAGGGGAAAAGAGCAACTCTCCCCATGCAGCAAGAGAGAGAGAGAGAGTAATTAATGAAGGTATTCTTGTGAAATATAAACCTAGACCAAAAAATGCAAGCAGAAAATACATAGAAGGGAAGCAATATAAATCTCTTAATAATAACCTTAAATATTAATGGTCTGAACTCCTCAATCGAGAGTCACAGACTAGGAGAATGGATTAAGAAATTGAACCCATCTTTTTGCTGTCTACAAGAAATCCATCTAATGGACAGGCACCATCTTAAGGTGAAAGGATGGAAAAAAAATCTATATTCCAAGCACATGTTAACAAAAAGCAAGCAGGAGTTGGTATTCTTTTTTTTTTCCTCTATCTATATAAGTGTACTGTCTGCATGTAGGTTTGTGCACCCGTGTCATGCAATGCCACGGAGGTCAGAAGAGGGTGTCGGATTCCCCTGGAACTGGAGTTCTCCTGGAGTTGGAGTTACAGACAGTTCTCAGCCGCCATGTGGGTGCTGGGGATCAAACCCGGGTCCTTTGCAAGAGTGGTTGAAGCTCTTAACTGATAGGTCATCTCACCAGCCCCAGGAGTTGATATTCTAATGTCAGACAAAATAGACTTCAAATTAAAACTAATCAGTAGAGATGAAGAGGGTCACTACATTCTTATCAAAGGAACAAATGACAATGCAGATTTAACAGTCATAAATATATACACGACAAACTCTGGTGCACTGAACTTTGTAAGTACAATCCTGCAGGACTTCAAGGAACAGATTAATCCAAGCACACTAATAGTAGGAGATTTCCCACTGAGCCCATAGGAAAGATCAACTAGTCAAAGAATAAACAGAGATACTTCTGAGCTGAACAATACAATACACCAAATGGAACTAACAGACACCTACCAAATATGCTACCCAAACACCAAAGAATAGACTTTGTATTTGGCACCCCATAGAACATTCTCTAGAATCAACCATACACTGTGACAAACAAATATGAAAGGACCGAATAACAAAATCAGAGCAGAAATCAATGAAATTGAAACAAAGAAAACAATACAAATTATCAATGAATCTAAGAGGGTTCTTTGAAAGGATAAACATAATAGACTTCTAGCCCAGTTGAACAAAATAAAGAGCAACTCTAAATCAATAAAATTAGATAATGAAAAAATCCAGACAATCATTGAGTGATATTTCAAAAATCTATACTCTACTAAATTTGAAAAACATAAGAGAAATGGATGAATATCTGAAATCATGGAGATCACAAAAGCTTAACCAAGTACAGATCAGCAGCTTAAACAGATCCATAATATATGAGGAAATTGAAAATATAATAAAAAACGTCACAACAGAAACAACAACAAAACACAGAGCCAGATGGATTTAGGACAGATTTCTATAACGCATATAAAGAGGACCTACAAACCTTATTACTCAAGTTATTCAAAAGGATAGAATTAGAGGTAAGTCTCCCAAATTCCTTCTTTGAAGCCAGCATCACTCTAATACCAAAACTTTGCAATGATACAACCAAAAAAGAAATTCAAAATAAAATTTACAGAACAAATCCTTCAAAATCAGATACTGTGTGTCTTTCAAAGGTAATTCTGTTAAGCTGAAGCTCATTCCAAAGATAATCTACTTGTGTAATTAGTCTACCTATAAGGCATAGTTTACTGCAAAGCACTGTACTGTGTAACAAGAAGAGCAGCCTTGTATACCTGCAGTTCATGTCTAGTGATTCTGCCATTTGCTTTTGTGCTTGATAGAATATTCTTTTGATTTGTTCTTCATAGCACTAAGACCAATAGGTTATACTGTTTGCATGAGGACTCATGCACGTAATTCACATTTCAATGCTTGTATCAGGACATATCTTCTTGGTCTGTACATATATAGTGCACGGTTTGCACTGTATTTAACTACCAAAGATTACATTTTCCAAAATGTTGATAAACGATTTCAACACAAAACTCCTTACTCGGTCTTGTCTCTCTTTTGTGCAAAACATGATTAATGCAGTTTTATTGATAAAGGCACAAAGCAAAACTACAACTTAGTTTTATTGAGATTTTAGATTAATGAGAAATGTATTTTCAAGCAAGAGAATGTAATGTAACATAGCCATTTGATGCTAACAGCTTTTTACTTGGAAATTCTAAGCATATTTAATAGCTAATTCAAAAATTTTATTTCATAATTTGACTCGTATTTCTTTTCCAGAAATTTCATTCAATATTTGGTCCTCTATAATCAAAAGTTGAAGCACTGAAAACTTATAGTACTCTCTGTTACAATAGCTTTGACTGAAATTGAACAAGAGAAACCTAAACTTTAAATATGTCACTTGAAAGTTTGAAATGTCCATAGAAGTTTTTAATCAAAGGAGTTCTGAATAAGTTCTAATTCATTTTGGGACTCTTTTCAACTTCAGCTCTGTAAAGAAGTGTGCCATTATTTCTTTCATCCAAACTTATGAAGCAGTCCTTTGTGGAAAGAATCTTGACTTTTAATGAGAGGTGGAAGAGAGAGATGGAAACAGAAGCACACTACAATCTCATCATAAGATGATCAAATGTGAAGTAACTTGGAAGGCTCCTTTTATAGGGGCCAAGCTGAGATTAAATTATTTCTATATTAAGAAGCATATTGCCCTTTGTTGTGAACCAAGAAGATCAGAAGGATCTCCATTTACTCAAAAATTATTTTCAGTCTTTATAAACAAAATTCACAAAATTAAATTATTTTACACATTATATCTTTAAGCATTCCCTGTCATTGCTGAGAGAGCAGAAATTTTCAAAGGGGAGAAATTTGTCAATCAATTGAACTCAGACTTTTTAGACTCCCCTATACATATGTAGAATATATAGACAACACAATGATTTGAGTGTAAATGTTAGAGGCTCATAGTTAATTTTCAATCTTCAGCTTCCAATGTATTTAATTCCAAGCATATACCCAGTTGCCTATTAGTTAAAGATCTATATGAACTCTGAAATACACTGAGATAGTTACACTTTTTAAAATATAGTTCTGCTAGAATCCATTATAATATTCTAACTTTGCATCAGCATTCTCCAATTACATGCATGGATGTGGGGATGACCTCATTAAATATAGTGACAAAGTACTGGGTAAGATTCACATTACACTATCGTCATGACAGTGAGGGAGAGGGAGATTGTCTTCTTCAATCTCTTTACCATTAAGAGAATAACATAAAGATTTAAAGCTGAGTGTTTGTGTCATTATCACAATGCTCTCTTAAATCACCTAAAACCAAGAAAGAATGTTTAAAACTTGCATAGCTGTATATGGTGAAATATTTGTAATGATGAGGTCACTAATTTATCCTTATGTGACAGGAAGTATAATGGGCACTTATGCAATATGATAGAGAAAAATCCCTTCAAATACTGAACTATTCCGCATATAAAAATTAGTATTTCTAAATGCATATTTTCACCATAATAACATTTAATCAAATTGCAAAACTACATTTTTATGTTCCAAATATGGAGGAGCAATAACTTCATTTTTATAACAATGATGGATAGCCTCATTGACCTATTTAAAACTTTTTCCCAAATAGGGAAATGAGAGATTAATTTTATCAATAAGGTCCCAAATGCAAAATATTTTTTAAATCCCCACTTTTATTAAAAATACCCTCTTGGGGGCTGGGAATATAGTAAAGAACATTTGCTGCTCTTGCAGAAGACCTAAGTTAAGATCCCAGAACCCATATCAAGCAACTCATTGTCATCTGTAACTTGATGACATTCTCTTCTGACCTCCTCTGGAACCTACACGGTGTGACTTTCAGCCACCTGGACACACACACACACACACACACACACACACACACATGAAGTATAATAACTTAAATGTACATGATGTGTTTGACTTTCACCATCTTTACAAATTAAAAGAATCAAGCATCATTGAATTTTTATGAGACTTAAAAAATTATTGTTACTTATATGAACTATTTTGAAGTTTTGCAGTAGATTTTTAAATGTAAATCCACAGGCATTTCTTAGATTCTGAGGTAAGATAATGTTAAGTGCAATGAATACTTGCTATAAATTATCATAATACAATTATTTAACTCCAATAATACTAAAAAAGAAAAACATCAAAAATATAAGTGTGAAGAAAAAAATTGATTGTATTGACACTTCTGGAAAGTGTCAAATTTGGAATGAAATTTAAGCGAAGATGACACAATAGTTTATCAGTAACTTAATGCTCTATACATGCCTGGCCTTCTATACATGATATTCCACATGTTTTCCCTTCCATGTTTAATGGCTTATATCACAGAGATAAAATAAAAATTATAAGTAGTAATGTTTTGTTCGGGTTCAATGTTTTCTTCATAGTGTTAATGTGTTAAATGCCTTCATTGTCCAAGGTCATAATGTTATTTAGCTATTTATTTTATTGAACAAATGTCTGTTTTATGCCTATAAAATATCCGTCTCAAAAATGCTTACTGAATTTTAAAAATTTGTTAGCTACCAATGTTCTTGTATGCATTAGACATCAATCATTTTTATGTTTGTTTATTTGAAGTTTTTATTCCACTGCTAATGTTACATTTCTTCAACATGTACTTCTCAAAACATTCATTTACATGATTAGTATCATCTGTGGGATGTTTTTGGCCTGAATTTTTTATGTAGCAATGTCTTACTTCAGATATAAAGTTCCTAGACTCCAGTGAATGAACTTGCACGAAGGGACATCTGTGTACAAATGCTTGTCCATACAGGACTTAATATATATGACAGAATGCATGAAATCTAGTGGGAAGGGATGGAGGGATGCAAATGGGGAGGGAGTCTAAATTTGATTAAGATCTATTATATGAAATACACAAAACTCAATAAGATTTTTTAAAATAATACAAAACATTACTTCATCTACCATAATCCTAAAGTCCTATGTTAGGTAACACTCATTATGTACCCCTGTGTGGAATTATCATTCCTCTTCCCTTTGATAATGGACATTTTATGGAAGAAATTAATCTTGGACACACTTTGGACTCGAGGTAGAATTTAAGACTTTTGTTGTCTACAATGTTGAAAATGCAGCTAGAAAGTTGAGCTGAGCCACTTTTTAAAATGTATTATTGGGGCTGGAGAGATGGCCTAGCGGTTAAGAGCGCCGACCGCTCTTGCAGAGGACCCGGGTTCGATCCCCAGCACCCACATGGTGGCTGAGAACCGTCTGAAACTCCAATTCCAGGAGAACTCCAGCTCCAGGGGAATCCGAGACACTCTTCTGACCTCCGCGGCATTGCACGACACGGGTGCACAGACTTGTATGCAGACAGTACATTCATACACATACAAAAATAAATAAAAATGCCGGGCGTGGTGGCGCACGCCTTTAATCCTAGCACTTGGGAGGCAGAGGCACGCGGATCTCTGTGAGTTCGGGGCCAGCCGGGTCTACAGAGTGAGTTCTACAGAGTGAGTTCCAGGACAGCCAGAGCTACAGGGAGAACCTGTCTCAAAAAAAAAAATAAATAAATAAATAAAATGTATTATTATTGTTATTATTATTATTATTATTATTATTGTCTTTTTGTGAGAGGGTCTCCCTTTTAGTCCCAGGTGGCCTGGAGCTTGCTCTGTAGACCAGGCTGGTCATGAATTCACAGAGATCCCCCTGCATCTGCCTCCTGAGTGCTGGGAATAAAGGTGTGTGCCACCATGCCCAGCTATTTATTATTTTTATGTGTATGAATGTACTGTCTGCGTGTAGAATGGTGAACCCGTGTCAGTGTTGGGCAATGCCACAGAGGCCAGAAGGACTCCCCTGGAACTAGAGTTGAAGATTGTTCACAGCTGCCATGAGGGTGCGTTACTAACTCATGCTAAATAATTTAAAAAATGTGTGTTGTGAAAATGAGAGGCATATGGGAACCCAAAGTTTTTTTTGTCTCAATATGATATTCCATTCTCTAGTAGAAAGAAATAAAGGAAAAGAAATTCTTGTAAAGCGAATGAATTCATATTTTAATGTATTAAATTTGAAGGAATTTTTGGTTAAATTGTAGGATATTACCAAAAAAATGTTTCTAATTTTTCAGAGTTTAACTATACATATCATTTACCTATTAAGAGTGCCTAAGAGCAGTTATAGTATAGAATGGACATAGAGATTGATGTGGGATTTGGTCTACATCAGAGGGGAAGAAAGGGATGTCAAGTTCTGTGGATGGGGAAAAAAGCTAAAGAGTGTGCGGTGGCTTTTGATGATCCTTTTTCTTCTGTGAGCCACACAAACAGATATCTGTACAATGCTACCCATACTGATGGATCCTTTAACATGCTGTCTCCTTAATTGCTTGAACTTGCAAGATGAGCATCTTGCATGGCAAAAAGATCATTAGAAAGTGATTACTACTGTAGAATTTTGATGGTAAGATTACTTTAATTCACCAAGGTTGAATCAATATAATTACATGAGTACTCAAATCTCAAGTACTTACAGACTCAAGCCTGAGAGATGCCTCCATGCATTAAAGTGTTTGAAGCACTGGTTGGATGATTCAGCTCTGAAGCCCTTGTAAAGGTAGAACAAAAGAACAGACTCAGTAAAGGTGTTCTCTGATTTCTACATGCAGGTTATTGTCATACACCTACAAATACATGCACACACGATGATAATGAATTAAAAACTAAAATAGGAGCCAGTAAGACGGCTTAGCGGTTAAAAGCATGCAAACTTGATCACCTGAGTTCTATCCCCAGAACCCTCACTGGGGGACAAAAACAACTCCTCCAAGTTGTCCTCTGATCTGTACAAACACTACACCCCCTGCCACATAAATAACTGAGATTTAAGAAACCAAAATAAAAATTAAACCAGACTCTTTCAAAGCTGTTTGGGAAGAAATTTTACAATAAATAGGACAGAAAATAAATAAATTTAAGAAGTTGACCCACAGGTTGTGGCTTTGAAGTATAAAAGGACAATGAGGCAGGAATACAAATATTTTTCCAGACCTAGACATCATGATCATCTGACACTCATTAAGAAAGTGAGGAATTCATGGGGTTGGAGAGATGGCCTAGCGGTTAAGAACACCAACCCCTCTTGCAGATGACCTGAGTTCAATCTCCAGCACCCACATTGCGGCTGAGAACTGTCTTTGACTCCAGTTCCAGGGGAATCTGACGCCCTCTCCTGACCTCCTCGGCATTGAACAACACAGGTGCACAAACCTACATGCAGACAGTACATTCATAAGCATACAAAAATAAAATAAAAAATAAAAAAGAAAGTGAGGAATTCAGTCTTATAAATGCAAGTAATCTTTCTCAATAATTTAATAATTCAAAGATACTGAATCTACATTGGAACCTCAAGAAAGAAACAGAAAAATAACAATAACATATGCTTAGTTGTTATAACTTATCATATTTCTTTTAAAATAGTTTATCTTTATTTACATTTTATGTGCATCTGTGTCATGCAATGCACCTGGAGGTCAGAAGAGGGTAGTCGATCCCCTGGAACAACTGGCGTTGTGAAGGGTTGTCAGCCTTTATATGGGTGTGAGGAACAGAACCCAGGTGCTTTGTAAGAGAAGTCAATTCTCTTAGGTATTTCTCACTTACAAAAGAAGAGATGATAAGTGTGTGCTCTTGAAGCACTAAAGTTGTGGTACTTTTTTCATCAGTAAATAGGTAAGCCATTTATACACTGATATCATGAAAGAAAGAGATGCAGGAGAGAATATGGTTTGAAGGGAGCCATGAAATGGATTTTAATATGAATTATAGGTTACATTATGTTTTGTCAAGTGGGAGATTTTAATGTTCTCTGCACTCTAATTTTATTTATGCTTGCTAGTGAGTCTGAAAGGACTCAAATATCTGCTTGTGAAAGGGGAACGGTAAACAAGGTTGCTTGGTTACCAAGAAATGTTAGGTTTCCAATGAAAAGAGATCATAGATTTCAGTGGCATAAAGGTATTTCATTAGATTTTTATATGTTATCTGTTAAGCATTCCCCTTTAGAACTCAAAAGTAGTTAAGATAGATGTTAGGTTGACTCAAGACCAGTCCATTTGCAGGTGAAAATCTTAAAGTACACTGGCACATGTGATGAAATTTTGGAAGCAGTACCTTATGGTTAATGCTTCATGCTATTTCACTCCAATAGTGAAGAGAGTGAAGCATCTGAGATATCAAAGTGATGAATGAAAGTGTTGGTAAAGAAAATAAGGAATTGATGTGAGGGTGAGAAACTCTGAAGGATGCATGATAAAACTTAAAGGATAAGCCGGGCATGGTGGCACATGCCTTTAATCCTAGCACTTGTGAGGCAGATGCAGTCGGATCTTTGTGAGTTCAAGGCCAGCCTGGTCTACACAGTGAGTTCCAGAACAGCTGGAGCTACATAGAGACCCAGTCTCTATGAGACCAGAAAAAAAAAAAAAAAAAAAGAAAAAGAAAAAGCTTAAGGATAATCAGAAAGCTGATTCAACATGGGTGATGAGTCATGAAGGCTGAAACCCTGGAGCTTTCCACTATACTTGCAGGGATCTTGACTGCTTATACACTTTAGTGGGGAGGAAAGAGTTGTTCACCTGGTAAAGTTTAAAGAATTCCTGAGGCTCTTGTGTTGTGTGTTACTTAAGTCTTAAAGAGACTCCTTTTAGAACTGACTGGATCTTGTTGAGATTCCCAGAGGAGGGAATAATTCAACTTGGAGGACATTGTTATACAAGAGGGGCTTTATAATTTGATATGGTTGGAGGTTTTTCTTTCTTTCTTTTGTTTTCGACTTGCCATTTTGTTGTTCATTTTATCATTTAAATAAAGTAGGACCTAATAACAAAATGAAATTGAAGCCAATAGTTTAAAATTAGATTATATTTTTTAAAATGAAGTATTATTAATATGATATAGTTTTGTTTTTCTGGACTATTTTTGGATCTTTTCAAGACAGGGTCTCCTTGTAGCCCCAGCTGGCCTGGAACTCACTTTGTACACCAGGCTGACCTTGAACTCACAAAGATCCTCCTGCCTCTGCCTCCCAAGTGATAGGATTAAAGATGAATTACAATATTGAAAGTGTTAATGTTTTTAGAATGCTTAGGTTTACTTGAAATGCATAAAGTACATTAAAATATTTACCATCTTCATCATTGAACTTTGTGTAGGCTTGACTCTTTTATGTATTTAAAGTCCTGGGGCTAGAGAATTGTCTCAGAGGTTAAGAGGACTGGCTGCCCTTGTAGAGGACCTGGGTTTGATTCCTAGCACCCACACCACGGATAAGGAACATCCATAAATCCAGTTCCAGGGAATCTTATGCCCCTTTCCGACCCTGTAAGCATTGCAGGATATGGGTGCATTTATACACACACAATACACTCATACACATAAAATAAAAAAAATAATAAACTTGAAATAACATACTGTAATCTCCTTTACTATTTAAAAATTACTGGGAAGTTTTTCTTATTATGTATTTATATAGAAGAATTACTTCCTGTAAGAAATTGACAGAGAGGCTTCCTTTTCAATGATTGAAATATAAGAAAGTTGAGTTGATGAGATAGCTTAGTGGTTAAGAACACTGGCTCCTCTTGCAGAGGACCTGGGTATGGTTCCCCCTGTACATGCATTGTGGCTAACAATCATCCATAACTCCAGCTCCAGGGGAATCTGATGTTCTTCTCTGACCTCTACAGGAATTGCAGTACACAGGTGCACTTACATACAAGGTGGCAATATATTCATACAAAATAAATAAAAATAATAAATAAAATATTAAACGATAAATATAACAAAGTTTGCAGTGATCTCTGCTAATGCTATTTTTATTAATATACTAGATCTGAAAGGGTTATCACGAAAGCAGGTGGAATAAATTTAATTGACTGATACTGTCCCAAATACAAAGAACCAAATGATGATGATTGCAGTTGTTTGGTCCTAATGCAGATTTCTTGTTTAAAGGTTAGTTGATAGAGAGAAAGAAGGAGAGGCAGGAGAGGGAGGAGAGGGAAAGGGAGAGGGAGAAGGAGAGGGATTAAAGGGATACACAATCAGAAATTGTTCCAAATACAAATAACAGTTATGATGACTACAGATGTTTGATCCTAACACAGATTTCTTGTTTGAAGGTTAGTTGATAGAGAGGAAGAGTGAAGGGTGGAAATTCTAAAAGGCTTGGACCTTTAGGAACATTCGTATAAGGTGTGTTTAGATTTAATATGAAACAGTCTACAATGGCTAAAGACTGTCTAAACAGTACTGATGAAGATAATGAAAAATGTAGAGAAAATCAGAGTCACGTTCCAAATGCCAGCTTCTCTCAGCACCCAGTGTGTTCGTATTAGTTTAGCTACCTTCTCTTGAAGTAACAGAATAAAGAACTCAAATCAGCCACCACCGAAGATACTGAAATTGGCCACATTCTTTACAGTGTCAGGGTTGTGGCTTCATTCACAGGAGCAGTTGGCATCTAGAGGAACAATAATCTTTGTATCTACAGGATTTTCTGCCCATCTAATGGCAATAAAAAGCACATCAATCGCAAAATGAATACAGTGTCTATGTAAGATTTTTAAGTAATTTCAAAAACCTTTCTTCTCTCCCTATTTGAAGCAGGACAGTTGTCTCAATGCATAAAAGGAAACAGCAGTTTTAAAACAATAAGGAGCTTGGAGATCTTACAAAATGTTTATTTTATTGTTTTTATCCAAAATATTATTACATAGTACATAGACATTGACATGGGTCAGCCCTTTGCATTGCATTTCATAACTGTTCTCTTTGTTAGAAAGAATAGAACTAAAATAGGATGGAATTTCTGCATCAATGAAAATGGACCCAAATGGGACTGGAGAGATAGCCTAGTAGTTAAGAGCGCCGACTGCTCTTGCAGAGGATCTGGGTTCGATCCCCTGCACCCACATGGTGGCTGAGAACCGTCTGTAACTCCAATTCCAGGAGAACTCCAGTTCCAGGGGAATCCGACACCCTCTTCTGACCTCCACAGCGTTGCACGACACTGGTGCACCAACCTGCCTGCATGCAGACAGTACATTCATACACATAGAAAATAAATAAATGAAAATTAAAAAAAGAAAATGGACCCAAATGACAAGTTGGTGCTTTCAAAAGGACAGGAAGCAGCCTCTAGTGAGAATTCCTGAGAATTCTGATGGTTATTATTTTAGAGAGGCATAGAAAAAATAATGTAAGAAATGAAAGCAAGATGGAATGATGGGAAAACTCAATTCTTGTCTTAACTTTTAATACAATTTTTGTTAATTTCATACAACATGTTTTGATCATATTTAGATCCCATCCTATATCTGCACCACCATTCTAACCCTCTCTCTAATTTCTGTACACTGAAAATCAGATAGCAGTACCTTATCTTTGGAGATTTGGGCTCCAGGTTTCAAAACATTATCTCTAATTAGGTAACAACAAGTGGAAATTGATTCCTTCATGTTTATGCAAGAAATCTCCATATTTATATCCACAATCCGGTCAGTCAAATCACAATACAAATGTAGTCATTCAGCATATATTACAATCCTAAAATATCTCAAAAAATACATGGCTGTTCATGTAACTTTTTCTGGAACCAAATTTGGGAGTACCAAGGAGGTGACAAAGGGTACGTACAGCTTCTATGTTCTCAGTACACTGCAATAAAAATTTGAGCCTCTTATGTAGTTCTTTCACATTGAGAAAAAAATGATGAGTAATTTTAGTCCAGTGAATGCAGAAGAGTAAGGATTTGGAAGAGCAATTTCTGCAACCCTAATAAATGCACTCCTAAGTCAGAAGATGATTTAATGTTCCCATCAGCTTGACTAAATTTTAGACAGGTTTCTTTTTGACTCTAGTCTGCTAACCAATCTCTTTAGAATATATTTTGATAAGAAGAAGTAAGTATAAAATCTTTTGTCAGTTTTAAAACATAGGAATATCTTTCTTTAGGAGCAAAAAGCCATCTCTGAAATGTAATCTTCAAGAATGCCAGTCACAACTCATCAAAGAAGCTTTTTGGCAATAGATGGAGACTATTACAGAGTTTCACAACTGGTCACACATAGAGATTGTCTGTGAAATGCCCAGACCTAAGTGACACATCTACAATGGAACCTCTATGCCTAAAGTCCACAGAACATATTTGAACAACGGGTAGAAAGAATACTAATGCATCTCTCAACTTTCATCAACAAAGCTCAGTCATGCAACAGAGGGCAAATAACACAAAAAGCCACAAATGGCCAAAGCATAGAGAGTAAGAATTTGCGGAATGTGTGTCCCTGGACAGACCTCCTATATTATCCTTCACCCATCCAGTACTCAGGGATCATCATGAAAGAGAGAGAAGAAAGATTATAAGAGCCAGAGGAGGAGGTTCATGATCATATGAAAATATGAGTCTTAGAGGACTCTGGGACCTTGCTCATATAATCTCACAGCAATGGTTAGAGCATGCACAAGATCCATGCAAATTCAAAAGGACAAATTCCAGCATAGAACTGGGGAAATGGGCAGCAAGCCCCAATCTAGCCTTAGAACTATGGTGCAACTGATTACTGCTGAGTGAAGCAGAGCTGATCTTCTATAAGGGATTTAATCTGGGTTGGCTATCTAGATCCCAGCGTATGAACTTGCATTGAGAGATATCTAGGGACACTAACTTGACACAACAGGCCTTAACATCAATGACAGAATGCATGAAATCCAGTGGGGATGGCTATGGGATATTTTCTTTTTTTTTTTTTTTTTTTAATTATTATTTATTTATTTATTTTTATGTGTGATGAATGTTTGTCTGCAGCAGGTTTGCCACGCCGTTCGTGCAGATGCCGGGAGGTCAGAAGACGGTCTCGGGTTACCCCTGGAACTTGGTAGTTCTCCCTGGAACCGGAGTTACAGGACGTTTTCTCAGCCGCCATGTGGGTGCTGGGGATCAAACCCGGGTCCTCTGCAAGAGCGGTCGTCACTCTTAACCGCTAGGCCATCCCTCCAGCCCCGGGATATTTTCAATTAGGAGGGGCTATAAAGATGATTAAGATGTAGTGTGTAAAATACTCAAAACTTCAATAAAAAAAAGGGAGACTTCAGACATGGATGCTGGAGGGAGTCTGGATTCTATAGGAAACTATTGTATGAAGTATACAAAAGTTCATTAAAATTTTAGAAAGAGGCCAGGTATTGTGGTTCACACCTTTAATCCCAGCACTCAGGAGGCAGCTCTCTGTGAGTTCATAGCCAGCCTTTTCTACAAGTGAGTTCCAGGCCAGCTTGGACTAAAGGGAAACCCTGCCTCAAAAAAATCAAAAAGAAAAAAAAATAATAAAGAGAAAGAATATTGTGATTTAAGAAAAAAAATGAAAGAAAGGCAAGCCTCAGACTTCCCCCCAAATGTAGGAACCTGACTTTCTAGATCCCCTTTTAATGTTGTAAAGTAATTTCTAATGAAAAAGGCAGGAGGAAGTTGACTTTTCTTTAGCAAAGCCGTTAGCTAGCACAGAGCTCAGGACATTCCTCCACCATTGCAAATTCTCCCATCATTGGCTTCAGAGGAACCACTCTTCTCTCCTGTTGTAGCTGTATATAACCTTCTTTGTCCATCAACTTTGATACTTTTTTCTTTTGACAAACCCTCTGTGCAGATTCTTAGAATAGAAAAGGATTACCTGGAATTTGGCTTACATGTTCAGGAGTTTAATAATGTCTGCGCCCACACAATTTCAAAGTTGGTGCTGGAGAGGATGTTTCACAGAGCAAAAACCATATTTACAAAAGAACAATTTTGTGAAGGGAAACATGGAGAGTCTTGCAAAACAGAACATGATAGGGTCCATCTAAAGTCCTCAGACAATGTAAGTCAGAGTCTTTTAGAAAGAGCTGCTGTCTTAGCAGTAGATTTAGGGTATTGTGTAAATCATATATCATGAGCAAAACATTAACTTTTAATCCAAAATTATGTCATATACATTGTATACAGTACAAGTTGATATCTCCCATTTATACTGTAAACAATCTTGACTATCACTCTGTCTCCCATAACAACTTTTGCAATACCTGGGGCTTGTTTCTGCAGCTATATGGGACTTAAACTCTTCTAACAATGCCAAGAAACACACCAGAAAACTCAAAATGAAATTTCTTGCACTGCAGATAATATTTGTTATATATTGTTGAACATCAAATTGCTACATATGTAGTTGCTTAAAACAGGCTGCCTGGTAGCTTCCGTATTTAGGAATAAATTAAAACAGGCATGGTGACCTACACCTGTAATTCCAATCCTCAGTATGCTGAGGCAGGAGGATTATGAGTTGAAGGTCACTCTTACATATGAAGATAGTTTCAAAAAGCAACCAAAACCAAACATAAACAACAACAAGAAATGAGACAGCTTTAGTGGACTGACATCCTTGACCTTGGAGATCTCAGTATATATGAACTCAAAGCATGACTTAGTCTTTTATTTTCTTTGTGGTCCTCTACAAATGTGGACTTAATCCATCAGTAATAGCAGTGATAACATTGCTAGCAAGATGAAATCCATTACACTTTGTTGACTAAATACAAATGAGATATTCCCCCACAGTATTGGTAAGATGTAGTGGGGTTAATCAAGCACATGAAAGCCAGGAGGCAGAACCATCTCTGAACAGTCGGGGAGCTGCCTGCTGCAGAACACGGGATGTGTTACGGTATTAGGTAATTTATTTTCAGTTTCACTAATGTAGTACATTATATTTTCTCATTGTATCCATTAAATTAAAGTGTGACTAAAAGATAAACTCTTGGATGCCAGTGGTAAAATAAATTTTATCAGACATAGGAAGAAAATTGGAGACAGTAATCTAATATTTATTAGACTGTAATTAGTGAAATCAGAGTTCCTCCTTCACAGAATGGGGCAGTGCTGTCATTAATTTCTGGAAGTGATGAAACAATAAGCCCATTATAACCCTTTGAATTGCATTGATTGGAATTATCTCAATTTATGGAAAAGAATGAAAAGAATAGTTTCAGATTTACAGGTCTCAAAGTAATGATATTCTTTCTCAGAACACCTTCAATATTCTGATATTCAGAACCTAAATTTCTTATCAACATAATTATGGCATATTACATAATCCATGTGTTCAGAAGAAGGAGAAGCAGTATAAAATAGTAAAAATATTTAAACATGTTTACAAAATACTTCAAATACTATGTGTGTGTATTAATATCACCACTAATCTCCATTGTACATGAGATTGTATGGTATGTTATGCATTGAAGGGTAGTAATGAAAAACAAGTTAAATTTTATATCTAAGTCTCTAGTATTATTTAGCCTTATTCTTCATGTGTTTTCTCTCTTATGGTACAATATTAAGGCTGAAAAGGATAGGCTTTGTATTTGGTTGTCCAGAAGAGCAATGTGTTTTAATCAATGACAGTCCAACTACTATGATTTGAATGGTGGTTTCACTATTTAGGGCAACCTATGATTATCACTAAAAGCCAGTGTTCTTGTTCTTGTAATAGATATAATAATAGTTCTTATGTGACATATGTGTTTTAATATTAAGCATTATAATATAAAAAAGTGATTAGCCCTAGGATCCAGTCTATAGAATCCCCATAGATACAAATTACTATCATTATTTACACCATTAATAATACTGCAATTTCTAAGACCCAGCACTTTGGTATATACAACTTTCTTATCTGTTTCTTCTCATCTTGACCCAACAGAAATGCAAATTGACATTTTATAGTATTTTACTGTGACAAAAACTCAAAGAGTGAACCGAAGAAGAACAAAGGGTTTTGCAACAAGGGATAGAGATAAGAATTGGATAAAAGATGGAAGTCACTCTGGGTGAAGCTGTAAGGTGACTTGGTCTCTTTATCACTTCCCCTTGCTTACATCGCATTGCTCAACTATCCCCTTTCCAAACAGTGGTGTATCTCCCAAAAGTCGTGTGACTCCTATTATTTCTACTCCACTTTACAGAACTCAAATTTCAGGCAAATAAGGGCAGAGCACACCAGGAGAGTTTCTACGTTATAAATATAACATCTCAAACAGAGTTGAAGATGGGAAATAACATACAATGCTGTCACTATCTGTTCTGGCTGTAAGTTAAGAGTTAATTTTTTTAGAGATTCCATTTTTCATGTTTTTGCCTGTTCAATAGACCTACTAAATGGGTGAATGCAGTATGTTGTTGATTTGTTTGTTTATTCTCCTCTGTTCCTCAGAATAAGCAGGCTACCAGCAGTGAAGCTTGCAGAATGCCCAGACCATGTGATCAATTTACCTCTTATCTACCACCAGTAATTAGACATGTTTAAACACTAATTTTGATGACATTTGCAGATATTTTCTCAGGGAACAGGGCATTGGGACTTTATCATCACTGTGACTGCCCTGCTCTCCTCTCTCTCCAAGTAATTTTACACATGCCCAGTGACACTAACATATTCCCTCCGATGTAAACTCCATGCTGTTCTCCTGTAACTCCTCTTACAATCCTTTCTTTAATTCTCTCCTTCCCATCCCAAGGCCACATCTTCTGCCTGGCTGTGTTGTGGAATGAGAAATCTGTTTGGAGAGCTAGAAAGAGAACGTTGACCACCTGCAGGACTGAGTTTTCACCTGCTGCTCTTCTGATTATGTTTGCTAGGATAAGGAGCCTCTTAAAAAGACCTACTCATCCTACTCAATGCAAAGCTGTATCTTTTCTTTCTCAGCCGTTAAGTTGGTGACATTTTGTCCTGTTGGAACAAACAAATCTTTTCCCATAGTTAGTTTTAAGATTTGAATTGCAAGGTTTTTGACTAGAAGGTTTCATGTCTGTCTGTATCGCCCCCCCCCTTTTTTTTTAACCCATGAGTCTCCAGAAGACAGTTGTATTATACATAACTATAGGGTGGAATCAAGGCACAGATTTCATCAAATTCACCCATGTTGTTTTGGGTGACTATATATGATTAACTTGGGAAGCAAACTTAATTTTTGCTTTAAATCATCTTAAAGAGAATGCTACAAGGTGATACTGTACAACAGAGAAATTATAGAGAACATTTGTATGTGCCAATCCCAAAGTTATTGCTCTAGAGATTTTGTGTAAAACAAATGTGGACAACAGCAAATTATATCTACATTTAACTCAGATGCATTACCTTTTTTATCAGAGTCTGTAAACCAATGTTGTTTAATATACACATATTTACTTTTACTAAGTCCTAAAACACCATGTATCCTGTAGACAGTGTCTAGGTGAAACTGAGTACTTGCTGAACTCACATCAATTAAATATGCCTTGATTGAATATACATCCTTGTCCCTCTCCCACCCATCCCCCCTTCCCAATTCACCATTTCAGTCCATTTTCTGATGCAGTCTTTCTGTTGTTGTTCTTTTACTATGCATCCCTCTCCATGAGAAATATTTATATCTGGGTTGTTGGTACTAGCATCCACATATGAGGGACACCATTTGTCGTTTGTTTTTCTGGGACTGTGTTACTTCACTTAACATAATGTCTTCCAGCTCCATCCATTTACCTGCAAAGTTCATGATGTTGTCCCTCTTTACTGCTGCATAGAACTCCACCGTATACATGTACCACATTTTCTCTATCCACTCGTCAGTTGAGGGGCACCTGGGCCTCAGATTGCCATAAACATCGAACCCTTCTGTGGATCCTACATGTAACAACTATTTATAATGAGTCCTAATGAAACTTATACCTTCTAGGTGCAACAAAGGTTTTGATATGACTTTCTTGCCCCCCCCCATAGAACAAGGAGAAATATGACGATGATGATGTCATTCTCCAACTGTAAATTGGAGACAACTATTATAGAGGTAATCTCTTATAAAACCGGTAAAAATGCCTTCTTTAATTGACTAATAGACATAAGAACTGTGAAAAGGATTATACTCTGTTCAGAACCAAATATAATACTAAAGTCCTTGGGCTATGCACTTAGGCAAAGTATATTAATGCAGGAGCTCTGACATCAGCAATGGATTGTTCTACCAGGGGGATGTTGGCCAGGGGATCCAAGGCCCCACAAAAGGTAAGGGCTCCTTGCCCTAAGTTGGGATACCTGCAGGAGGAGAGGCGATAAGACCCTGCTGCCGAAGACCTGACGTTAACATGGGAGGGATGTATTGAGACCGCACATGCAAGGGTACAGATGGCCTCTGGAATGCCAGAGAGTGTTCCCAAAGGCCACTAAACCAATAAAGCAAATACGCGTCTCCCTGAGTCAAGCAAGACTCCACCATCAGCACCAGCTACACCTCACCTGCCTGGAAATACTGTGCAGCAGAGGCAGCCATGTGCCTGTATATCCCAAATCTAATTGGCTGTTGGCTCTCTCCTTGGAGGAATAACCCATGGCTGATGCCACAAGCCTACATCCTCTACAGGTTAGGAGATGTTATAAGCCACAGTAAGACCCTGTCATATTTAACAGGGGAAAAAATGCAATTCATGCATTAACATACCATCCAAACATATGTGTCTATGCCAAAGTAACCTACCATAACTATTAGTGCTGCTTAAATACCTATATATCTAATTGCTTGTGCTTCATTAGTAGGATCGAAAGGTTATTCCTGTACAAACTGTCAGCCCATGAAAGGAAACAGCCAGAATTGACCAGAATCCAAGTCAACAGCTCCAGAGAGAGAGGACAGTTTTACTTCTCATCCACCTGTGCCCCTTTTCTAAGCCTAGGGAACAATCTGCGGAAGAGGGGGCGTGGTGGAATGTAAAGGCTGCGATTGGGGTGAACGGTGAAACTACAGCGATGTAGTCTGGACACTCATTTGATCAACTTGATTGAACAAACAACCTGTCAACCTCCACTGAATGGTGGGACTGTGGGGGTTTGGGCACAACAGTCTATAGATTGGTTTTGCACGAAGGATGCTTATACTCATGGATTATCACTTATAGCTAAAAAATGAAAAAAAAAACCTGAAAGATGCAGGACATTTATGGCAGAATACATGATCTGGGATGGGGTGGGGGTGGGGGGGAAGGGAAAGGGAAATATGCCTGATCTGAATTGGAAAATGATGTATAAAATGAACAAACCATCAATAAAAATTAAATAAAAAAAAAAGACCTACTCAGAGGGAAACTGAACTGGGTATCAGGAGAACACAGGAGACAATCAATGAATTAATGACTGGAATTACTTCACCTCAGTAGCAAATTTAGTAACTCTAGTCTTTCCCAAAATATTGTATCTGGCAAGCTTCTCACTGCACATACATAAGAAGAAGGAAAAGCCAGATGAAATTTTTGATCTCAGAGATAGTGTTTTCTTTCAGGGACCTTTCATAATATATCTGTTGACAGCCTCTTGTGGTACAATTTCCTCTCATTCCAAAGAGTGCTATTTCTAAAAATCATATCCAATGTTATTACCTAGGAAGAGGGAAGAAAACGCTTTTAGGAAAATGGAAAATTCCTTCACTGTTTTAGATCAAGTTAGGATAGTAGCATGTAAATTTAGACAGATCTGCTCTTATAGAAGATCGGAGGGCACTGAATGGTAGCAAGTGTCCTGATGCTGGAATGGTAGGAGGTAGACTGGACAGACATCCTGTGTTTACTTGAACTTGCAGCCATTGGAAAATGAAGCGTAAAGAAAACGACACGCTTCTCTCTGTCCACATAGCATACAAATCCATCCTTTTACTTATTCATGTTTTAAAGAATTTATACACTTGTGTGTATATTGTTGTTGTTGTGTATGCATGTGCAAGTATGTGAGTATTATTATACATGCCCCAGGTCTTTCATCACTTTCAGTTTTGATTCACTGTGGAGTTTGCTAGGTGGTTGACCAACAAACTCCAGGGATCTACCTGTAACTCTTCCTACCTTCCTCAAATAGCCAGTCTGGTTTTTCACATGGGTCTGGAAATCTGAACTCAGGTTCTTCTGTTTGTGTCACAGGCAGTTTACTGACTGAGTCTTATCCCCAGCCCAATCCATTTCCCTTGAGTTGGTTTCAGTTTTAATTTCTATTATAGACAAAGCACAGGGCTAAGTATCTGCTCAGCAACTCTAGGTTCTTCCTGTTTCCTTAGTCTTCACACAGGTTCCACATAATGTCTACATCAAGCATCTTAATCACACTCCAGCACATAACACCCTCTCAATATCCGACATTAATCAACATTTTATAATGTCTAATAAATCATATTCTAATTTATAATGTCTAGTTAGCCAACTTAAGTTTCACACCAAAGGCCTACATTTAACTGGTAGCTGCAACCCCTTGTTTCTTTCTGTGACACTTCCCCCACAACCATTTTGTATTTCCTCACCAGCTCTATTATTACTGGATTTCTTTCAATTTTTCCAAGGCTTGAGACAAATTCTTCTACTTCATACATATTAAATGAAAATATGGGATGAGGAGATGGCTCTGTTTCTGAGTGCTCTCTGAGCACTCGTGAGGACTTCAGTTTGGGTTGAAGGGTTAATCCTAAGCTACTGATGGTGCTGCTGAGGGTAGAATCTTTAGAACATTGGACCTAGTGGGAAAACGTAGGTCACTGAATACATTCCTTAGAAAGGCATTTTGTCTTGGATATTTTACTATGCTCCACCTCACCCTCTTTATTACATGACATACAATGACTAGACACATGAAAATTTTAAATGCATTATGAGCTATGATGCTTAGTCTCTCCTTAAGCCTCCAACACTAGCTCATGTTTCTGGATTAAAACCTTTCAAACCATGAGCCCCAAATACACCTTTCCTCTTTTAAAGACAAGAAAAAAAATAAATTACAGCTCTTAAAAAAATTTCTACAACCAGCATTTTTAAAAAGCCAAAAATGGTAGAGAACATGTGCCTCTGACCCCTTAGGGGTTAGAAGGTTCCAAACAGGATGGTCTCTGGGGCTTCCTGGCTGTGAGTTTCTGTGAGACACTATGTCTCAAGTAAATAAAGCAGAAAGTAATGTGGTCCAGCAGGACACCCACACCCTGCTCTGCCCTCTGCATGTATACACCTGCACATAGACTACACACACACATACATACACACACACACACACAAACACACACACACACACACACACACACAAATACATACAAACTTAACAAACCTAAATAAATAAACTATGAGATAATGAAAATGTAAAGAATGATTTTCCAAAAATGAATAAGTATTTCTGTACTGTAGTTATCATGCTTTACAGAGTGGTGTTAATTGCTAGTGCTGGAATTGATGGAAAATAACTATTTGACACAAATTTATGTTTACATCAATGAGATACACTTTTCACCTAAAACTAATTTTCATTATAAGTCAGGTAAAAATTAAAAACTTTGAATTGAAAATGTTTTCATTAACTCATATGTACTTTTCTTTTAAAATAATTATGGATTATAACATCCATGGTAGTGAAAACCTTTTGTTTCATGCAAATAAAATCTTACTGTAGGGAAATTCACAACTATAATTGTTTTTCTAGTTCCAAACAAAGCCTTGTGCTTGAGAATAATAATCACTGCAAGTTTTAAAAAGCTGACCCTAAAGACCAAGTGTTTGACCTTCTTCCATCATTGAAGAGATGAGTTGGAAGTACCATCAGATATTCACCTGATCTTCCAGCCACACTCTTCTGGGCCCATCTCCCATCTCTAAGCCTCTTTGTGACAGCTGGAGTACATAGTTTGTGGACAGTTTTCTGAAGAGGTGCTGATGGTTCCGTCTACACAGCTATGGGGAAGACGTCATCTACACTGAGGTGAGGCCTTTCTAGTGCTGTGGCTATTTAGTGGTAACCCATGTTGCTGAAGTTCACCAAAAGTAGACTTGAATGGATCAATTTACTGATATGTTGCAGATGGCCTATCTTGAAGTTCACCAAAATAGACCTGAATGGATTAATTTATTATGTTGAGTATAATATCTTGAGTGCTTATATGGTTCCTCAGCTCTCCCTAGGAAAAGTTCACACAGCACCCTATTATGAGTGGCAAAATATCACAAAACACAGAGTAAATTCAGAGGTATTAATCATTAAAAATGAAAAAGACAAATTAAAAGTTATCATTTTCCTAAATATTAAAATTATAACAACTATAACATATAAGGAAATAACAACGCGATGAAGATACTTGCTCTAAATTATTATTTTATTTTATATATAAAAGTGTAATGCCTGCATGCAATAGATAGGTACACCTGTGTCATGCAGTGCCCACTCAGTTCAGAGGAGGGCATCAGATCCCCTGGAACCAGAGTTGTATGCAGGAATTATGGATGGCTGTTAGCTGCCATGTGGGTGCTGTGAATTTAACCCAGGTCCTCTACATGAGCATTCAGTGCTCTTCTCTGAGTGATTTCTCCTGCCCTACTTTATATTTCTTTGTGTCCCCTTGAACCTTAACTTGACTCCTTTCTCAAGAGGGAACAGTTGTGTTTAATTAAGGCTTTACCTCCTTGTTTTCTGTAAATTTTTACAGTTTATATCTTACTAACATAAATAGAAAAATTAAAATAAACACAAAAATTTGCCTTTTCTTCACAGTATTATATGTGTTACCCATATTGAATGTAGCTATAAATCATTTGCTTTATTAGATTATCAAAAGAAAAACATACTAAGTGATATTCTGATTTTGCCTTCAGAGTTGCTTTATAACCTTGCAACTTACCAAGTTTCACAGGGCATTTTTGCAATAGAAGTGTTCCATTAACAATTTGGAATACACTTCTTAAGGTCTTTCCTCCTTACCATGATTGACAAACTTAAACCAATTTATCAGTATCTTCTAAAGCTCACTATCAACACCAGGACAAGCCTTGCTACCTACAGGAACACATGGAGACTAAACAACGTATTCCTGAATAATGAATGGGTCAAGGAGGAAATAAAGAAAGAGATAAAGGTAATTCTGGAACTAAATGACAAAACCCATGGGACACTTTAAAAGCAGTCCTAAGATTTGAATTGCAAGGTTTTTGATGAAAAGGTTTCATGTCTTTCTTTATCCACCCCCCCCTTTTTTTTAACCCATGAGTCTCCAGATGACAGTTGTATTATACATAACTATAGGGGAGAATCAAGGCACAGATTTCATCAAATTCACCCATGTTGTTTTGGGTGACTATACATGATTAACTTGGGAAGCAAACTTAATTTTTATGTTAAATCATCTTAAAGAGAATGCTACAAGGTGATACGGTACAACAGAGAAATTATAGAGAGCATTTGTATGTGCCAGTCCCAAAGTTATTGCTCTACAGATTTTATGTAAAACAAATGTGGACAACAGGGAATTATATCTCCATTTAACTCAGATGCATTACCGTTTTTATCAGAGTCTGTAAACCAATGTTGTTTAATATACACATATTTACTTTTACTAAGTCCTAAAACACCATGTATCCTGTAGACAGTGTCTAGGCAAAACTGGGTACTTGTTGAACTCACGTCAATTAAATATGCCTTAATCAAATATACACCAGTGTCCCTCTCCCACCCCTCCCCCCTTCCCAATTCACCATTTCAGACCGTTTTCTGATGCAGTCTTTCTGTTGTTCTTTTACTATGCATCCCTCTCCATGAGAAATATTTATATCCGGGTTGTTGGTACTAGCATCCACATATGAGGGACACCATTTGTCGTTTGTTTTTCTGGGACTGTGTTACTTCACTTAACATAATGTCTTCTAGCTCCATCCATTTACCTGCAAAGTTCATGATGTTGTCCCTCTTTACCGCTGCATAGAACTCCATTGTATACATGTACCACATTTTCTCTATCCACTCATCAGTTGAGGGGTACCTGGGCTGGTTGCAGCTTTTTGCTACTGTGAACAGAGCTGCAATAAATATGCTGTGCATGTATCTTTGCAGTAAGATGTGTCTTGTGGGTGTATACCCAGGAGTGGTATGACTGGGTCAAATGGAAGGCTCATTTTAAGTCTTCTGAGGGTTCTCCAACTATGGGAAAAGATTTGTTTGTTCCAACAGGACAAAATGTGACCAACTTAATGGCTGAGAAAGAAAAGATACAGCTTTGCATTGAGTAGGATGTACCAAAAAGTGCCAACTGAAAGGTTGACCCGTCTGAACATTGAAAGGAAGAAAAGCCTCAGATTGCCATAAACATTGAACCCATCTGTGGATCCTACGTGTAACAACTATTTATAATGAGTCCTAATGAAACTTACCTTCTAGGTGCCACAAAGGTTTTGATATGAGAGACTTTCTCGCCTCCCCCCCATAGAACAAGGAGAAATATGGCGATGATGAGGTCATTCTCCAACTGTAAACTGGAGACAATTATTATGGAGGTAATCTCTTATAAAACCGGTAAAACTGCCTTCTTTAATTGACTAATAGACATAAGAACTTTGAAAAGGATTATTCTCTGTTCAGAACCAAATATAATACTAAAGTCCTTGGGCTATGCACTTAGGCAAAGTATATTAATGCAGGAGCTCTGATATCAGCAACGGATTGTTCTACCAGGGGGATGTTGGCCAGGGGATTCAAGGCCCCACAAAAGATAAGGGCTCCTTGCCTCTAAGTTGGGATACCTGCAGGAGGAGAGGCGATAAGACCCTGCTGCCGAAGACCTGACGTCAACATGGGAGGGATGTATTGAGACCGCACATGCAAGTGTACAGATGGCCTCTGGAACGCCAGAGAGTGTTACCAAAGGCCACTAAACCAATAAAGCAAATACGGGTCTCCTTGAGTCAAGCAAGACTCCACCGCCAGCACCAGCTACACCTCACCTGCCTGGAAATACTGTGCAGCAGAGGCAGCCATGTGCCTGTACATCCCAAATCTAATTGGCTATTGGCTCTCTCCTTGGAAAAATAACCCATGGCTGATGCCACAAGCCTACATCCTCTACAGGTTAGGAGATCTCATAAGCCACAGTAAGACCCTGTCATATTTAACAGGGGAAAAAATGCAATTCATGGATTAACATATCATCCAAACATATGTGTCTATGCCAAAGTAACCTACCATAACTATCAGTGCTGTTTAAATACCTATATATCTAATTGCTTGTGCTTCATTAGTAGGATCGAAAGGTTATTCCTGGACAAACTGTCAGCCCATGAAAGGAAACAGCCAGAATTGACCAGAGTCCAAGACAACAGCCCCAGAGAGAGTGGACTGTTTTGCTTCTCATCCACCTGTGCCCCTTTTCTAAGCCTAGGGAATAATCTGTGGAAGAGGGGGTGTGGTAGAATGTAAGGGCTGCGATTGGGGTGAACGGTGAAACTACAGCAATGTAGTCTGGACACTCATTTGATAAACTTGATTGAACAAACAAACTGTCAACCCCCACTGGATTGTGGGGCTGTGGGGGTTTGGGCACAACAGCCTGCAGATTGGTTTTGCATGAAGGATGCTTGTACTCATGGATTATCACTTATAGCTAAAAAATGAAAAAAAAAACTGAGAGAAAGATGCAGGACAGTTATGGCAGAATGCATGATCTGGGATGGGGGGGGAAGGGAAAGGGAAATGTGCCTGAACTGAATTGGAAAATAATGTATGAATTGCACAGAGCATCAATAGAAAAAAATTAAAAAAAAATAAATAAAAGCAGTCCTAAGAGGGAAGTTTATAGCCCTGGATGCCCACATTAAAAAAAAAAAAATAGAAAGAACACAGGGTTAGAGAGATGGCTTAGTGGTCAAGAGCACCAACAACTCTTGCAGAGGTCTGGGGCTCCATCCCCAGCACTCACGTGGCAGCTGAGAACCATCTGTAACTCCAATTCCAGGAGAACTCCAATTCTAGGGGAATTCGATACCCTCTTCTGACCTCTGAGGTATTACACAACACAGGTGCACAAACTTACATGGAGACAGTACATTCATATAAATAAATAAATAAGTAAATAAATAAATAAAATTTAAAAAATATATTAAACAAATAGAAAAAGCACAAATAAATGAGCTAACACTCCAGCTATAAACACTTGAAAGACAACAGCAAATGAACCCTAAACACAACAGACAGGAAGAAATAACAAAAATCAGAGCAGAAACCAATGAAGTACAAACAAAGAAAACCATACAAAAAATCAACGAATCTAAAAGTTGGTTCTTTGAGAGAATAAACAAGATAGACAGACCTCTAGCCCAGTTAACCAAAAGAAAGAGAGAGCAACTCCAAATCAATAGCATTTGTGATGAAAGGGGAAATATCACAACAGACAATGAAAAGATCCAGACAAACATACTTCCAGACAATCATACTTCAAAAACTTATACTCTACCAAATTTGAAAACCTAAGAGAAATGGATGAATGTCTGCAATCTAGAGAATCACCAAAGCTAAACAAAGGAGAGACTGACAGCTTAAACAAACCCATAATTTATTAAGAGACATCCCAACTAAAAAGAGCCCAGGCCCAGATGGTTTCACAGCAGAATTCTATAAAATATTTAAAGAGGACCTACAACCACTATTACTCAAGCTCTTCTTCACCATTTTAATCTCCAACTGAATCCTCTAGTATGCAAATTCTATTATCTACTTTTATCTTTTATGAGGTAAGCTTTTTTTGTTGTTGTTTGTTTCCCCAGAGTTGGGCTAAGAATGAGCTTATGCAGAATCTGTCTTCCTTTATCTAGCCTAATATTCAAACACTTCCTATATTTTGAGCTGGGCATGGTTGTGCATTCCTTTAATCCTAGCACTCAGGAGGCAGAAGCAGGGGGATCTTTGTGAGTTCAAGGCCAGCCTGGTCTACAGAGTCAGTTCCAGGACAGCTGGGACTACAGGGAGACCCTGTCTCGAAAAGACCAAGAAAAAAAAAAATCAAATACTTCCTATATTTCTAACTGGTTTCTAATTTGATATTAAATAGGGTATTTAACCATCCCTTTACAAAGCATAAAACATATGCATTGTTTTCCTCATTTTAAGTACAGAAATTTAATAAAAAATATTGTATTTATTATTTTTATTTCATGTATATATGTACCATGCCTGCATGTGTGAAAGGGCACGCATGTTGTTCAGTGGCCTCGGTGGTCAGAAGAAGGTGTCAGATCTCCTGGAAGTGGAGTTACAGAATGTAGTTAGATGGTTGTGTGTCCTGGGAATCAAAACAGGGATCTCTGCAAGAACACATACAGTATTTTTTAAATTATGCTTAAAAAATATAAGCATTCTGTAGCCAGAATTTGTGTTCAATTTTCATATATGTTCATATGAACTTGAAGAAAAATATGCCACTTTCTTGCTTACAAAACCTTTTTCATACTGCACATGCGTGCATGTTATTACTCCTATGCATTTTTATGTATTTCAGGTAGAATTTCATAAACTGTATGCAAAAGGAAATTTATTATTCATTTAAAATTTTTTTCTATCAATTATGATTTTTACAATTTTCTTAACACTTTACTTATATTTTTATATTTTATCGCTCTTAATCAAGTATTAACTTATAAGATAATGAATAGTCATACTGTATTTTATTTTATATTTTTAGAATATGAAATATTTTAGATAAAAAGAAAATATTTTAGATAAAAATATTTAATTGGATTAATTATGATTTATCAGCTGATAAACTATACCAAAAATTTTGAGCCATATATTTATTATTACTATTGATTAATTTTTCCATAAATATGAACTTGGCAATTATCTTAGTAGGATATCTTAATGTAGCATAATTATTATGCTACATTAGTTTCATGTGTCTTAGACATATAAATTCCAGTTAAGAGTTAACATGTCTTAACACATCATTATCCCTACTAAAAATTAATGTGAGCTTAATTTAGGCTAATTAATCTGGTAAAATATTCAACTATTTTAATTTATTCTTTTAAATGAAAACCTTAACCTGGATTTTGTCTTCTTGAGAGCACAATTCACTGTATGAATGTTAAAAATATTCTTTAGGATTCTTAGAAACATACGTAACACAAAATTTCATTTTACAAAGTCTTATTTTAATCACATTATATAATAGATACTCCAATTTCATCATTCTGTGTATCTAAGAGCCATCCTAGGAAAATAAATTTCTCTGACCATGGCAATATCATGTGCCAGAAAAGAAAATTTAGTAAATGTCCCCAGGTGATGATAAATGGCTGGAGGATCCTAGAGTAAAATGTATTAATTTCTAGTTCAAAAACACATTTCCCCATATAAAATAACCTTCAGAAGACTTATCTACAAGCAATACATGTATCCATAACTTTTAAGAGGAGAGTCATGAATACTTAGTTACTATTACTATTAACTAAGAGCCTCTACATAATTTTTGCTGTATTTGTTCTTGTTTCGTCTCATGTAAACTTCATGATGCCCTGATTAAATATTTATATCCTTTACAATAGAAGAACAAAACGCAGATATAAAACATGGCACAATTCATTCCAGCACACCAAAAAAAAAAAAAAACAAAAAAACAAAAACAGGATTATGACAATGAGACTGGCCTAGAACCCTGAGATGTCCAAGAGCTGTGTCAACATGATGAATTTTGGAATTATTAAAACATAAAATTACTATGAGGGATGGAGAGATGGCTCAGAGGCTATGAGCACTGGCTGTTCTTGTAGAAGACCCAAGTTTAAATCTCAGCACCCACTTGGTGGCTAAAAACCATCTATAACTCCAGGTCTGGGGGATCTGAACAATTTTGTGTCCTAGATGGACACTTAATGACATGGGAACACTTAACATGTATGCAGACAAAACAATAATACACATAAAATAAAAATAAAATTAATAAACAGAAATTTATTGAAAAATTAATATGCAGGGAAACTATTGCAGACATATACATTATCACCAAACAATCTACCTTCAATAATTTGCTGTTGAAAGTGCTTTCGTTAATTTTTTATATTTCTAAACAGTAGTGAGTTCATGTTAGTTTATGAAAAACAATGAAATAGAAATAGTACTTTCTCATCTCATTCTGAGTGATGAAACACATAATTTTGTGAAAGTAAAAGCTGCCTTACCAAGTTAAAATTTGCTTTTAGATCAAATATAACACAGTTCAGTCAGATAAATGATTAACACTTTTAACTTAATTTTCCCCTGATATTTACTTCAGTAGTAACCTCTTAGAAATCAGGCAAACTCAATATCTCAGTTGTTTTTTACACACACACACACACACACACACACACACACACATAAAATATATATTTGAAGTGTGGCAGAATTTGCTAAGTAAATGATAACAAATTACATTTACAAAGCAGTCCTGAACCCAATTTCCTTCAAAATTTAGTAGAAAGTAATGATATAGCTCATGAGCTTGTCATATCAGGAAGCTATTTTTCACCTTCTTGTACCTTCTCACTCTTTTTCTCTTATTTCTATAGAGATAAAGGTTTTCTCTGAGTCTAGCAGATAAAACTTATTCTTATTTCTAATGCCTCACATTTAGTGGTCTAGAGGAAATTAAAATAGCAAGCTCAGTAATACAAGGTCAGATATTAATGATCATCCATGTGAGTAGTCAGTAGAGATGCAAATGATGGTATTGGGTTTTTCCCTGGAATATCTGCATGGAGCTTTTATTGTTGCTTATTAGGAAGATAAGTCATTGAGTGCATCAACCTTCACTTTGCATTTGCTTTAATGATTCTCTTTATTGTTGCCAAGAATTGTGCATCAGCATAGATCCTAAGCTAGTGTTCCCTTAATCTTCATTCAGGAAATGAATATGCCTCCATGAAATATTAATATGCTAGGCTTTCAGCTTTTGTGATGTGCCTTACATTTTTATCAGTATTTCCTCCTGATTTTATTAAAAACAAAAAGGTCTGTTTATTAAATGAAATTTGTTATATGCTACTAAGTTTGCTGGTGAATTTTAATACACTATAATTCAAGTTGACATTGATTGACTGCTGAAAAAGATAAGAAATTGGATATTAAAACAAATAAATTATAAAACAAAACCTCAGTATGTTGTGAAGCTAAAGGAAATTTTGTACAAGCCAATTAAAAATTTAGTCTGACTCCTAAATATAGAGTGCATTTGTGTAGTGGTAGTCCTTGTTTGAAATAAAAATTAAATCCCCACATGAGTAAATGCTCAATAAACAGTATTTGGTTCAGTATTTTTATTTGTTTTATTTCACGTTGTATTTCTATTGTAGAATAGCTCAGGCTGAATGAGTTACGAGGAAAAGATACTTGTTTCATCACAGATCTAGAGTTTGTGAGCTTCAAGACTCTCTAACCAGCATCCAAGGAAGGAATAATTGCTTCCTCTTAGCATGGCAGAAAGCATCACATGGGCAACATTGATGGGAAGGTAGGCCCAGAGACTCACATTTTCTTAAAGAACTTACATCATATTCATTGCCAGGATGCATACGTGAATATCAGAGGTCAACATTAAAGCACCCATTTTATCCTTCCATCATGTGTATGTTGAAGATTAAATTCAGGTCACTAGGCATTGTGCCAACCACTTTTACAGAATGAGCCAATTCACAAGACATGCAAGCTCTTAAAGTTGCTGAATTGGAGATTAATATTGCAAAAACAAAAATTTGTAGGGACACATTTAGAGCACAGCACTAACAACAGTAAAATTATCACTAATATGTGTAATGTGTATGTATGAGATTTTTTATTTACTGTGTTCCTGTTACATGCTCCCCCCAAAATCTCGAGGAAAGAATAGAGTCAATGGAAAACTTTAAGTCAAGAACCCATTATTTCCCCAGGATTCATATAGAATAATTATAAGAGATTGAATGTGTTATAATTCCTTTAAGCTGGGCGTGGTGGCACACGCTTTTAATCCTAGCACTTGGCCCAGTTATCTTGGAAATCTTGTTATACCAATGACAAATATTATATTTAGATATGGAATGGTAAGGAAGAGATGGAGACAGTGAAGAGGCCAAAGAGTTGTTAAATATTTTCTTCACAAAGCCTACCAGAATTATTGGTGGGTGTTATAATCTGAAGGAAAAATAATTATTTAAACTATTTTTTAGAACCACTGCATGATGCCATTATATAGTAAAGCTGAATGTATTTAAGTAAGGAGGCTTAAAATTTTCATTGTGGGTATGGAGAGATAGCATAGGGATTAAGAGCACTGGCTGCTCTTTTATAGGACCAAGGTTCAGTTCTCAGTCCCTAAAAAGCCTCACAAGCATCCTTCATTCCAGTTCCAGGGAACATCCTCTTCTGGTCTTTGCAGGCATTGGATGACACAAGTGCACTTACATACATGGCTTTAAAAAAATACATAGTATTTTGTTAATTTCGGCCTGGTTGGTGGAGGGGGGGGCTCAAATTCCTACCCCTACCTGAAGAGCTATTGGCCACTAATGGCTTCTTGGGGAAGGAGAGACAATTTTCTTCAGGAATGTGCCTACTGAGAAGCTACCTACCCATGCATTAGTAAATGGCCCTACACCCATGCACATGCTAAATTATTAAACTAACTCAGTAGGTTACCGTAAAAAGCACATTGAGTTGGGCAGGGAAAATGGGAGAGTTGGAGTAGAGGTAATGGGTGGTGGCTTTGATCAAAACATATTTTGTATATTATGAAAGTATCAAGCAGTAATGAATAAACGAGGTAGCTGAAATTTAATAAGATATACTCCTTTTTATAGGACATACATCCTTCTTATGAATCATATCTTAATAAACACCGACCAGTTATTTTGGGACAGAGACCATAAAATGATGGACACTGAAAAATGTTTAAATAAATCAGAAAATTAATTTTAACATAATTTGTTTCTTTTGTACCAAAATTAAATCTTCATAGTATTTTCCCATTTTTTTTTAGGAATTTCATTTATAACAATTTTATTTGCATTATTTCCATTCATCCAAGTCCTCTCCAACTTCTCCCATGTTCCTCAAACTCCCTCCCAATTACTTCTTCAATTCTTTGATTATTGTTACATGTATATTTATACATTTATAAACATGCATATATAATGCATTGAGTCAAATTTAGTGTGCTGTTGTGACCTGGAGAAAACTGAAATTCCCTCCTTCAGCATCCATTGATTGCCTGTAGCTCAACATCTTGCAATTTTGCATATTTTCTTCATTTTGCAGATCTTGTTAGGCAATCAACCTATGGAGATTTAATTAGTCTAGTTTCCCTATCACATCTAGAATTCATTAACTAGAAGGAAATTGTTGTTGTTGTTGTTGTTGTTTTTCTCTTTTAAGTTCTTACATTCTTTCTGCCCCTTCTTTCAATATGTTCAGGGAGTAGAGGCTGTATTTTAGACATGTCAGTTTATGACTGGCTCATAGTCACTAATTTTCTTCATGTGAACAGTTCAGAATTGTAGTTTACCATCTGTTTGTAAAGGACCTCAAACCACTTATATTATGATTTAATGATAACTGTAAAATATCAAAAATATTTCAACATAAATAATTTAGAAACTGTAATGTTACAGCGATAGAAAATTGAGTATCAAAAATAAATAATGAGTATTATTTATAGAATTGTATTACACGGGGTACTCTGTAAAGCTACCTGTATTCATTCTACAGCTTGGGTTATATGTCAGTGTTAAGTACACTGGAATATATATCATTTTACATTTTCTAACAAAAAGACTAGTGTTACAGAATTGTTTAACTTATCTCAGTCCAACATAATTAAAAATTGTCCTCTATGTCTTAAAAATTTGCACAATTTCTATATCAATTTTATACTTGGCAAAATATAATGTTGGAAGCCACAGTCAGTTCATACTGGTCCAAACATTGAATGAATGTATTTTCTCATTTGTTTCTTAGTCACATGATCTTCCTAGTTTCCTGTATAAACCACTGCAAATCCTTTATAAGCAAGCAGGGCCTGACACTGGTGGCACAACCTGGTGTAGCATTAGAGCTCTTTTATTGGCTTGGCTCAACTTTTCAGTCAATGTCAGCTTAGTCTAGACTTCAGTGAATCAGTCTATTTCCATCCTGTGTCTGTATAAAAATATCTGTATATTTCTTTTCAGGTGGCATTCTCTGATCACTTGTTTCTTGCTAAAGATGAGGAAACGCTTCTTCAGGAAAGAGATTTCTACTAAAACAATCAAACACTACAAAAGGAATAGGTAAAAATGAGGAGCAGGGGACTGGCCAGGATGGAGGACCGAAGTCTACATTGAATGGAGAATTCTTTATGCAATATCAGTCTGACTTTGTCATGAAATAATGTAAAATAGTAATTATGTGATGTGTAAGAATTGTCTGATAGTGAGTTGTAGACAAGTTTTAAGAGGCTTCTTGATTACCTATTTAAACATCTAGAGATTATGCTCTACCAATATAGAAAACTGATTTAATCCTGTTTTGCCTTATTGTCTCATTAAAATTGCATTCCCCAATTCATTAATAAATATTTGTGGTTAAAACAAAGAAAAACTACATTAATCAGAGAATAAATAAAGTTATATATTTATTAAATATCATGATCATTATGGAGTGCATGCAACAGGACAAATTCAGAGACAGAATCCTTGTCCATGAAGCTCTACCTAATTTGAAAAATTAGTAAATTTTTAACCAATAGCAACAATTAATGATTCCATAACATATTTAATAACCAAAATGGTCTCATGTGTCCTGGCTTTCCTGCAGTTCACATGATTTTTTTCCCTATTCATATGCTACTATAATTTCTTGATTTGTTCACATCTTTTGATTGAGATCACAGTAATTCAGCTTTTTATGTTAAAATGTTTTACCCTTCCATTTATATTTGAAAAAGAGATATTTTGATTAAATTTTAACTATTGTGCAGCTTATCTTCATTTTAAAATTCCATGATTTCATTCTACAATTCTTCCCTGAGCTATTCCTTGTTAGCAGTACAAACAAGTGTTCAGCTCTTTTTCTTAAACTATAAAGACATGTGGTGATTTGAATGAAAAAGTACTAAAATGTGTAAGCCTTTATAACTTCCAATGGAAATTTTAATTATTCACCATGTTGTGTATTTGATTACAATAATATGTATTAGAAATTAATACATATAGAAAGATTCATTTGGTAAAGACCATTGCTATCTTTATATTTATGTAATATAATTTCACCACGTTGTAAAAAAAATCCATTTCTCAAGAATAAAACTTTAAGACTGAATGAAAATTAAGAGTGAGAAACTATTACAGATATTTCATATCGTTAAAAATTGAGGTACAGACAAATACCTCTTAATTTTATATCTTAAATCTGTTACAAAGGGAAAAGACAAACCTGTCAGTATACAGAACTGTAGTCATACTTTCCAGGTTCCCTCAATTAAAAGGAGAAATTTGAAGAGATATTGGGAATTAGAGAGATTCCTCAGCAGTCTTGAGAAGGCTATTCATCCAGAGGAACTGGGTTTGATTCTAAGCACCCACATGAAGACTATCATCTGTAACTCCAGTACCAGTGGATCTGACACCCCCTTCTGGCCCATGTGGGCTTTGGATAAGGTGGGTACTCTTACAAGTATGCAGACCAAACACTCATAAACTTAAAAGAAACATAAATAAATCAAAAATCAAAAATAAATAAAATAATATAAAAATTAGCCAGTGAGTGGACAGAAGAGTCAACCTAATACTAGAAGTAAAAAAAAAAAAAAAGAAAGAAAGAAAAACCATGAAGAGGAAGCAAATGGAATTTAGGCAGCAGATTTGTTTTTCATTTAAATGATCTCTGCAGAATAGTTTGGTAGAAAGATTTTATAATTAACACATTAAATGAGATATTATTTAAGCATTTATTTTTGGAAATAATATAACTGTGTTTTGAAGGTAAGATTTATTCCAATGTTTTCTTCTGCAGAGCATTTTTTATTATCTCATGTATGCTTCCACTTCATTTATATCATTCTCAAAACTCCCCACTCTTCCTATGAGCCCCTTCCAAGCACATCCTCAGGAATCGTGACCACTTTTTCGATAGATAGAAGATAGATAGATAGATAGATAGATAGATAGATAGATAGATAATAGATAGACAGATAGATAGATAATTTTTATCCATCCATATTATAATGTTGACTAGCATTGTTGTTTCTGGTCTTCTTCAGGAAATCATATTGTTGAGATGTCATAGTAGCAACATCAAGGTATTTTCCAGAAGATACTCTGATGCACTAGTATTTCTGATCTTCAGGCTCATAAATATGAACAAGAACATACAGAAGAAATACTCTTCTGTATGTTCTCTGAGTCTTAGTTATAGTGGTTGTTTTATTCATGACCCATTTGGATTTGGGTACCCCATAGTCAATAAATCTCTGCATTTTAACTAGATACGAATTTCTCTATTAGCAACTGCCTGATGAAAATTTAGCCACATTTCTGACACAGAACTTGGAGAGATTTAGGTAAAACTGACCTGGAAGTCTTCTTCCTGAAGACTGGCTGTCATGGAACCAGAGGATACTATACAATCTGCCATGGTATAAAACCAATTAATGGTCCTACCCAGCTACAAAACCTAATAAATAACAATGACTAGCACAGCAAACTATTGCTATTGGCGCAGTAGTGGCAATTTTATCTTAGGGGAAATCTACAGTTGTTTTATTGGAATTAAGGCTTGCTCAGTGAGAGAGAACTCATGTGTAGTACTGTAAACAGCCAAACACACATGGCTAGAGAGGGTATAGATCCTAGAGAAAAAGATACTTGTGACACTTCCCTAGGCCTACATATATTTTTTTTGCTGTATTTGAAGTATTCATCCATGTATTTATAGACAAGTGCACCCCTCATCCCTAAATATAAAGATGCATGTTTAGAATATAGTAAGAAATTACAATGGTCTATGGCTATGAAAACATAGGTTTTTCTCTAAAGACAATGCCATCTCCAAGTGACAATGTACAAAATAAATGTACAAGTATCACTAGCCTTTCAATGTGCTAATTAAAATCAGTAAGAGACTGGCTCACCCCTTTAATCTTAGCACTGGGGAGGCAGAGGCAGGTGTATCTCTGTGAATTCCAGGCCAGCCTGGACTACAGAGTGAGTTCCAGGCCAGCTGGGGCTACAGGGAGACCTTGTCCCTAAAACACCAAAACAAACAAACAAACAAACAACAACAAAAAAAAAACAGTGACAAACAGCATGGAAACACCCCCATTCACAAAAGACTCAGAAAACATGTCTAAGAATAAACCTAACAAAAAACATCAGAGATCTCTACAATTATAACTTTAAATCTTTGAAGAGATCAAGGAAGACTCAAGGAGATCGCAAAACCTATGCTAATGGATTGCTAGTATTAGTTTTATGAAAATTACTATGCTTCCAAAAGGAATTTATAGATTGTATTCAATCCCAATTAAAATCTCCATGCCATTAATCACAGAAATAAAATAGCCATATATAGCTAAATAATACTTCAGATAGCTGAAACACTACTGAGCCCAAGGAGCAAATCTGGAAGGATTACTATAAAAAGATTTTAAAATATACTATAGAGCCATATTAATAAAAGCAGAAGCATGATATTAGGATTTGAACAAACATGTATAACAATGGTACAAAATAGAAGACCCAAATATGATAGCAGAGAATTTCAGCCATCTTATCTCTGATAAAGATGCCAAGACTACACCTTAGGAGTACAGTAGCTTTTTTATTTTCATCTTTTATTGATGCTTTCTGTATTTCATACATTTTCCAAATCAGTTCAGACATATTTCCCTTTCCCTTCCCCCCACCCCACCCTACCCCATGCCAGATCATGCATTCTTCCATAACTGTCCTGCATTTTTCTCTCAGTTTTTTTTCATTTTTTAACATTAAGTAATAATTTATGCGTACAAGCATCCTTCATGTAAAACCAATTTGCAAGCAGTTGTGCCCAAACCCACACAGCCTATGTGTCCCACCATCCAGCAGGGAGGGGGCTTGTACGTTCAATCAAGTTGATCAAATGAGTGTCCAGACTATATTGCTGTAGTTTTAACTAATATTGCTAAGAAAACAGGATCTCCATGTGTAGAATAATGAAATTATACTCATATCTATCACTCTGCACAAAAGTCAACTTTAAAAGAATCAAAGACCTCAATGTGCAATCTGAAATTCTGAAACTCTTATTCATGTATTTCTATATCTCCAGCCTCATCATCCATTACGTTTATATCCAGCATTGATCCAAATCTCTGTACATGGACAAAATACACATAAATTATTTTCAGCATGCACTATGGATAGTCTGTGACAAAATTTCTAATAGACTCCTCATTTCTACATGAAACTTTATGAACCTGGCTTTCTCAATGTCCATTTCCATTGACATTTTGCCCACCAGAATCACCAAATAAGCTCCACTTAAAGCCTTCTAATCTTCATCTACCTTTATTCTCCAAACTCTTTCAAATTCATCTTTGAAAGCAGTTCCAAAATCATAGAACTATGGTGTGGTGGTTTGAATGAGTAATGATTCTAAAAAGTCAAAAATTTGAACCCTTGGTCCCTACTGGGTGGCACTGTTTGGGGAGGTGGAGGCAGTGTTGTCTTGCTGGACAACGTAGGTCACTGTCATTAGGGAAGGAGGCCTCTGAGAGCTTATAGATCACCTGACTTTCTGTTCACATTAGCTGCTTTGTTTTTGTGGTTAAACTTGTGACCTCTCGGTTTCCTGAACCCACTGTCAGCTGCCATGACTCCCCTATCATTATGGACTTCCCATCTAAAATTGTAGTCCAATACAAACTCTTTCTTCCATAAGTTGTTTTATCACAGCAACAAAAATAACTAACCCATATGGTCATTGTTACCAACAACCTCAGGTTCAGTACAGATATTTTGTATTTGTTTTCTTATGGCTGTGACAATTTTTTTTTTCCTTAAGAGTCAGAAAGACAATCTGTATCACATTTTCCAAGGGTTCAGAACATGGTTGCTTTGTCCAGTGTGATGTTGAAGAATATCACAACGTTTGGTGTTAGGAAGTTTCTTAACTGCATGGCAGACGGAAATCAGAGAAAGACACTGTATGTGCTAAATATCCTTTTTCTTTCATACCTTTATTCTTTTCTGGCCTCCATCCTGTGGGATCTTGCAACCTACACAGTCAATACCCTCTGTAAATGCTTTCATAGACAGATTTGTAGTTGTGCTTTCTAATCTTTTGAGTGCTTCCGAGTTTAGTGAAATTGACAAAAAGACTTATTCAGTAAAAATTGATTGTATCATTTCTTGCTTCCTGAGCCAAAAATAAATTAGAATTTCCAAAATTAATCTAACAGAGGGGTATGAATGCATATCTAAATCACAATGTATGAAACAAGTTTGGAATTATTTGGTTATGTCCTTAAAAATTTTTTTTTCTTTACCTGTGGATTAAAGGAGATAAGCTTAAAATTACTAATAATAATTACACCACTAATAAAAAATAATGTTGATAATTTAATTTTTATTGTTCTTAAGCCTTTCTTATCCTTTCTACTAATCAAAAATGAATATTTATATTAATTGTGCAAAATTAATGGTCCATTGTTTAGTGAGGCATAATATATTGTACCCTCCCAGATTTCCAACATTTTAAGGTACATATTTTAATGATTTAGACATAATTGTTATATTCAAGTTTATAATATCAATGTAGTTTCTTCTTATTAATATAAAACTGTGTTGTTATATTGGCTTAAGAAATATACCCTATCCATAATTTGATTCTTATAATTATCAAGTTACATTAATAACAAATATACATATCATTCTAAGAGTATATCAACCTTCACTAATACCAAGTCTATTTATCATCTATCCATCCCAACTTGCCTTCCCAATTCTTCTACTTCAAATTTAAGGTTTTGTTTGTTTGTTTTTGCTATGAGATAATTCAAATGTCTACCTTTTTGTTTCAGGCTGATTGTGCTGAAGATGATTATCTACCATCTTATTCATTTTCTCCCTTGTGTTGGTATGTATTCCATGGTTGCATTTAACTCATTGATGGATACCAATAATTTCATTACTTGGTCATTGTGTATAGTGTCTCCCTGTGCTGCTACATAATTTTTTACTCACTTCATTCTCTTAAAGCGTATCATCAGAAGTACTTCAGCCTTACTGTAAATGGGAGATTTATTATTATTATTATTATTATTATTATTATTATTATTATTTCAAGACAATAAATATTGTTTTCTTAAAGGGATTTACCCAATTGTATTCCCACTAATAGTCTGTAAAGAAGACATCCATATTTCCATGTTCTTCTGAGCATTGGTCATTAGTATTAATGATTTTCATTCTGAATGGGTTAGGATGAAAATTTAATGTACTTTTGATTTGCATTTTCTTGAGAAACAAAGATATTGATAATTTTCTACTTTATACATTGGATATTTGTTCTTTTGAGAAATATCTGCTTACACTGGGCCAGGGCACAACCTTGATCCCAGCAGTCTGGAAGCAGACTCAGATGGATCTCTTTCAGAATGAGGCCTGTCTAGTTAGTCTTCATTGTGTATTTCAGGCCAGATGGACTACAGACAGAACCAGTCCTAAAAAAGAAAATCCAAAACCAGATCAAAATAAGCAAACAATAACAAAAAAATTCCCAAAGGAGAAGTATCTATATACAATACTTCATATTAGATTATTGTTATAATCTAATACTTGGTATTAGATTCATTTTTCTTTGTTCACTGTTTCCATTTTATGATCTTTATTAATGCTCTGGTCAGATAAACAGCTGACAAATATTTTCTTAAATATATCCTATGATCACTGGGTGCTGTGGCACATGTCTTTAATCCCAACACTTAGGAGGCAGAGGCAGGCAGATTTCTGTGAGTTCAAGACCAGCCTGGTCCACATAGTGAATTTCAGGACAGTTGAGGCTACAGGGATACCCAGTCTCAAAAAGACAATATATATAATATACAATGTAGAACATATACAATATGTTCTATATTGTTCACTGCTACCTTTGCTCTATAGAATCTGTTTTAATTTCATTCACATTACATTTGAATAGAGTCATATTCAGAAAATTATTGTCAATATCTAGAAATTAATCCCTCTAGTAGTTTGAACATTTCAGATCATAAATTAAACATAAACCCATTTGATTTAGCTTTTAAACAGGAAGAGATATTAATCTAGTTTCAGTCTCCTCCATGTGGTTATCCAGTTTGCATAGCAACATTTTCTAAAGAAGCTATATTTCTCCAATAGGTATTTTCAGCAACTTACACATCAGATGCCTGTATTTTGATGTGTTTGTTGATGGGCTATCTATTCTATTTCATGTTTGTTTGGATCTATTCCATTCTATGTTTTCTTTGCATCTCAATATCATGCAGCTGGAGTACTGATGGATCTGTAGTTTATTGAAAATTAAATATTGTGATGCCTACAATTTTCTCCTTTTTGCTCATGATTACTTTGGCTGTATGTGATCCTTGGTGAATCTGTTAAACCAATAAAGCAAATACGGGTCTCCCTGAGTCAAGCAAGACTCCACCGTCAGCACCAGCTACACCTCACCGGCCTGGAAATACTGTGCAGCAGAGGCAGCCATGTGCCTGCATATCCCAAATCTAATTGGCTATTGGCTCTCTCCTTGGAGGAATAACCCATGGCTGATGCCACAAGCCTACATCCTCTACAGGTTAGGAGATGTTATAAGCCACAGTAAGACCCTGTCATATTTATCAGGGGGTAAAAATGTAATTCATGGATTAACATATCATCCAAACATATGTGTCTATGCCAAAGTAACCTACCATAACTATTAGTGCTGCTTAAATACCTATATATCTAATTGCTTGTGCTTCATTAGTAGGATCAAAAGGTTATTCCTGAACAAACTGTCAGCCCATGAAAGGAAACAGCCAGAATTGACCAGAATCCAAGTCAACAGCTCCAAAGAGAGAGGACAGTTTTACTTCTCATCCACCTGTGCCCCTTTTCTAAGCCTAGGGAACAATCTGCGGAAGAGGGGGCGTGGTAGAATGTAAAGGCTGTGATTGGGGTGAACGGTGAAACTACAGCGATGTAGTCTGGACACTCATTTGATCAACTTGATTGAACAAACAACCTGTCACCCCCCACTGAATGGTGGGACTGTGGGGGTTTGGGCACAATAATCTGTAGATTGGTTTTGCACGAAGGATGCTTATACTCATGGATTATCACTTATAGCTAAAAAATGAAAAAAAAACCTGAAAGATGCAGGACAGTTATGGCAGAATACATGATCTGGGATGGGATGGGGGTGGGGGGGAAGGGAAAGGGAAGTATGCCTGATCTGAATTGGAAAATGATGTACGAAATGCACAAACCATCAATAAAATTAAATTAAAAAAAAAAAGATGACTCACAGAAAAAACATAAATAAAAAAATTAAATGATAGGGTATTTTGTACTTATGTAAATAATGTCATTGCAATTTGGTTAGGTATAACATTGTATCTATATGTTAATTTCTATCATATAGATGCTGTAAATATATAATTTCTTTCAATCTGTGAAATTGTAGTATTTCAAACTTACATGTTTTCATAACTTTTTCTAAGTGTTTTATAGTTTTGTTACTGCAGTATATATTTTACATATATTTTTATTTTATTTTGAATGCAATTTTTTGTTTATTCTCCAGCAAGTTCATTAATAGCATATAGAAAGTAGTTTATTTGTATGTTATTTTGTATCATAATGCTCTGCTCAAATTTTTTCTCTTTTTAAATATTCTTTTGGGAAAATGTTGGGATCTTTAAGAAATAGAAACATTTTGGGCTGGAGAGATAGCCTAGCGGTTAAGAGCACCGACTGCTCTTGCAGAGGACCCAGGTTCGATCCCCAGCACCCACATTGCGGCTGAGAACCGTCTGTAACTCTAATTCCAGGAGAACTCCATTTCCAGAAGAATTTGAGATCCTCTTCGACCTCCATGGCATTGAACGTCACGGGTGCACAAACTTACATGCAGACAGTACATCCATACACATACAAATATAAATAAAAATTTTAAAAAGTTTTAAAAAAAGAAAGAGAAACGTTTTATCAAAAACAAAGAGAATTTAACTTTTTCCTTTCCTATCTGTATCATTTTCATCTTATTACTCTGACTAAGGTTTCAAGCACCCTTTAGGATAAAATTAGAGAGATTGAGTACCTTTATTAGCTTTCTGATTTTAAGGAAATGCTTTAATTTTTTGTTTACTCAGTATATTGTTAAACATGTATTTATTATATATGGACTGTGTTGTGTTGAGTTATACTCATTCTGTATATAATCATAATTTTCCTCATAAGAGGTGCAGTACAGGATAGCTTTAGTTGTCCACTTGACACAACTTGGTTGAAGGAGGTTCAGTTAGGGAATTTCCCCCAGTGAACTGGCCTGTGGCCATGTCCAGGGGGATTATCTTGATTGCTTAGTGATGTGGGAGTGCCTAATCCACTCTGAGCAGTGCCACCTCTGGGCCTGTTGTGTATTGTATAAAACAGCAGGCTGAGCATGGGCCAGAGGAGCAAGCCAGTAAGCAACATTCGTACATGGCCTGTGATTCAGCTCCTGTCTCCAGATTCTTGCTCTGAGTTCCGCCCTTGGGCTCCCTCAGTGATCAACTGTGACCCAGGAGATAAAAGCCAAATAAACCCTTTCCTTCTAAATAGGTATTGATCAGAGAGTTTTGTCACAGCAATTGAAGGCAAACTAGAACAGATATTGAATTATTTACAAGGTGTTTATTGAGAGGATTATTTGATTTATCTTTAATTATATTTATATGAATTATTACATGTATTAGTTTCTTTTCTGTTGCTGTGATAAAACCCCATATCTAAGGCAAAATATGGAATTAAGAGTTTATAAGAAGGATACAAGTCCATCAGAGCAGGGGCAGTATGCTGGCAGAGACAGCCAATTCAGAAAGCTGAACACTCAATCTTCAAGCACATTAAAGGGTCATAGAGAAGGTGGAATTAGGACAAAGCTATGAACTCTGAAGTCCTGCTCCCACTGATGTGCTTCCTGTCATAAGTATACTCCTAAAAGGTCCATGCACTTCCTGAATAGGACCACCAACTAAGTATTTATATACTAAGAGACTATGAGAGACATTCCTCATTCAAACACCACCACTTTCTACTTCTTGTCTCCACCCCAGGATCATTCTCATATAATTATGCAAAATGAACATAGACAAACTTCATTGTCCTCATATTCTTTAACAGTCTCAAAACTGTTCCAAAGTCTCAACATTCAAAGTCTTTTCTCAGATTCATGGCAAGCTCCTAACTATAACCCCTTGTAAAAATCTAAAAACAAATTCCATATATCCAACCTACAATTGCACAAAATTTACATTCTCATTCTAAAAATGAGAATAGAGGCTTAATGAGGAAATATCTGATCCAAATAAGATAGAAAACTGTAGGATAAACATAATGTCCTAAGTTCTGTGTTTGATGTCTGGGACTTTAATCCTAAATGGCTTGGAAAGGTATTCTCAGTTTGATACTTGCAACATATATCCTGAAATTATACTGGTTCCAATGCCTGTATGAATTGTCCTGGAAAAAGTCTCTTTCAAAATCTTAGGCTCCCCACCATAACAGAAACTCCTTTCACAACTTCACACAAAAGACTTCTTGTCCTATCAGGGTCTTCTTCATGAAGGAACTTATAACTTAACTTCTACTTTCTATTGGCATGAGGATTATTCTTGCATTTCTAATTCCTCTAAAGTAAATTTCTCACGAATGGCAGTGCCAAGTTGACCTCCAGCTGCTGATGGACATTGACTCCCTATCAGCTGTTTTTTTTAGTTAAAGTACTTGCTTTATAGGAGCAGAAAACTCCTATGGTTTCTTGTTTCAAAATATGGAAGCTTAGCTGAGTCTTGTCCTGAGGACATTCTTTCCAATGATACAGTAAATAGTATGAGGCCTCTTCTTAATGGTGCTAATCTCCTTATCTAAGAGAAACTCTATTCCATGGGAGGTCTTGGAAGAAAAATTAAACTTTGCAGAGAAGGTAGGTTTTGTACCCAGCACCCACATTTCAGTTAACCATCCATAACTCTATTTCCAGAGGAATACAACGCCTTCTTCTGACTCTGTGGACAGGTACACTTACACACATTCAGGCAGTACACTTATGCACATAAAATAAAAATAATACAATATTTCAAAAGGTGAAGTCATGACATGAAATATAGAAATATACAAAGAACAAGAAATGAATAATACTCTAGATTACTCTTGATGGTTGGATTCATATTAAAAGCATCATCAATGATTACTCAGGTTCAAAATAAATGTTTTATCATGGTTAAAATATGAGAACTTTTTAGAAATTTGATTTTAATTGATAGAAAACTTCATGGCAAAATTGTTGTTTTTAATGTAATATGTATAACTGAGATTAATATTTTGAGCTAATAATGAACTCAAGGATGCCAAGCCCTTAGCTTTCTATTCTATTTTATGTTAATATATGAAACACTGATTTTTTTAAAAAAATTAAAACTTGCAGTATTATTCAAATTACAAAAAATGTTAACCAATGAAACCCTTACAGTAAATGAGCAATATATATTAAATTGAGATTGGCTAAGGTTTGAGAAATGTTTAATAATATTAATTTTGTAAAAGAAGGTATATTCAAGTAGAATTAAATCCAACCCAAACAAAACTAAATAAAATGTTGCCTTAGTACATGATTTTCATAATCAATTACCTGTTTGGCATGGAGAATTTGATTAATATGTGGTTAACAATTTTAATGAGAATATTATCTTACTGTCTTGATCACATATTATAGAAAATATAACAGTCAGTTACTCTATATAGGCACTATCTTTGAATACTTCAGAATATTTTTAAATCCTTGAGTTCTTCCCATGTAGTTTAAGAGTAAAGTGATTATAATTTACTTTCTTACCCAGAAGTTTGGGGATAAGATGTGACAGAACTCTTTGACTTAAGACAGAACAGAAAAGGACACTTCAGAGTATACAGCCAAGTCAATGTATGGAAGATATTCCTTTCAATAATGAATAAGTGATAGAAAATTCAGTTTCTATTTTTCATTGATTTTTAATAATAATTAATAAGTAATGGATACACGCATCCTTCATGTAAAGCCAATTTGTAAGTAGATATGCCCAAACTTATACAGCCCAAGGTCCCCATTGTCCAGCTGGAGGAGCTTGTATGTACAAGCATATTGATCAAATAAGAGTCCAGTTTATATTGTTGTAGTTTTGCAATTCACTCCAATTGCAGCCCTTACATTCTTGCCATGGCCCCTCTTCTGCAGATTGTTCCCTAGGCTTTAGAAATGGGATACAAGTGGGTGAGAAGCAAAAAAAAGCTCTGGAGATGTAGTTTTGGACCCTGATCAGTTCAGGCTGTTTCCTTTCATGGGTTGGCAGTTTATTCAAGAATAACCTTTTATTCCTACTAATGAAGCACAAGCAATTAAAATACAGACATTTAAACAGTGCTAATTATTATGGTAGGTTACATTGGTATAGACACAGATGTTTGGATTGTATGCTAATCTATGAACTATAGCTTTACTGTAAAAGATGATGGGGTCTTGCTGTGGCTTATAACATCTCCTAACAACTAGAGGACGTAAGCTTGTAACATCAGACATGAATTATTCCTCCAAGGAGAGAGCTAATAGCCAATTGGATTTGGAATATACAGACATATGGCTGCGACTGCTGCACAGTATTTCCTGGTAGGTGAGGTGTAGCTGATGCTGATGGAGGAGTCTTGCTTGACTCAAGGAGACCAATATTTGCTTTATTGATTTAGTGACCTTTGGTCACACTCTCTGGCATTCCAGAGACCAACTGTACACTTGCCAGTGTGGTCTCAATACATCTCTCCCATGCTTATAGCAGGTCTTCGACAGCAGGGCCTTACTACCTCTCTTTATCCCAGTTTATAGGCAAAAAGCCTTTACCTTTCCTTTGGGGGGGGGCTTGGACTCCCTAGGCAACATATCATTGACAGAATAATCCATTGCTGATATCAGAGCTCTCCTGTATTAATATATTTGCTTAATTACACAGCTTATAAATACTCTAATATTATATTTGACTCTGAATAGAAAATTAGCCTTTCATATTTCCTATGTCTATCAGTCAATTAAAGAAAGCAGTTATACTGGTTTTATAAGAGATTACCTCTATAACATCAGGTCCAATTTGCAGTTAGGGAATTACATCATTACCATCCTGTTTTTCTTTGTTCTATGAAAAGGAGTTAAGAAGATCTTTCAAATTAAAACTTTGCGGCACCTGGAAGGTAAAGTTCATTAGGACACATTATAAACAGTTTTTACAAATAAGATCCACAGAGATGTTTGATGCCTATAGCAGACTGAGGCTTTTCTTCCTTTTAATGTTTAGATGGGCCAACTTTTCTTCTGGTATTTCTTGGTACATCCTGCACAATACAAAGCTGTATCTTTTCTTTCTCAGCCACTAAGTTGGTGACTATTTGACCTGTGGGAACATACAAATCTTTTCCTATAGTTAGTTTTAAGATTTAAATTGAAAATTTTGACAAAAGGTTTAATATAGAACTGTATCTCCCCTTTTTTATTTTAGGATTCTATTTTTTGACCCATGAATTTCAAAAAGACAGTTGTATTACACACACCTATAGGCCAAAATCAAGGTGTAAATTTTTCGTTAAATTTACCCAATGTGTTTATCATTGACTATATGTTGTAAATTTGGGAAGCAAACTTAATTCCTTTAGTTAAATTATCCTACAGGTAAAATAAAATCTTACAACATGATACTGTACAACACAAAAATTATAGAGAACATTTGTATACATTAACCCAAAATTTGTTGTTATACAAATTATAAGCAAAAAAAGTGGACAATTTATATTTACAATTAGCTTAAATGTATTATCATTTTTATTAAAACCTTTTTTTAAATTTAATTTTTATTGATGCTTTGTGCATATCATACATTTTTTCCAATTCGGTTCAGGCTTATTTCCCTTTCCCTTCCCCCCCACCCCCACCCCATCCCAGATCATGCATTCTGCCATAACTGTCCTGCATCTTTCTCTCAGTTTTTTTTTTTTCATTTTTAGCTATAAGTGATAATCC
>VZQC01011452.1:1770714-1787434 GCA_009823505.1 Rhizomys pruinosus
TCCATTTCCTTTTTGAGCTTCTCAATCTCTTCTTTGTGCTTCTCAATCTCTTCTTGGTGCTCCTTTCTTCTTTGGTTGGCTTCCTTTTTCAGTGTTTCTACTTCCATTCGGAGTTTGTTTTTTTCTCCCTCTAGTTCTTTCTGGAGTTTGTCATTCTGTTCCTTTAGTTCTTTCCGAAGTTTGTCATTGTATCCCTCTAGGTCCTTTTTGAGTTTTTCATTCTCTCTCTTTAGTTCCATGACTTCTTCTTTATTTTCTTTAATTTCTCTGTGTATGTCTGCAATTATTCGTCTAAGCTCTGTTCCTTGGGTCTCCTCCAAGGGGATCCCATTGTGACTATCTCCTCCAGGTTTGGTAGGGCCTGGTATGGGAGTATCCTGTGCCTTTCCCATGTTGTCCCTTCGTCGTGTCCCTGGCATGTGGATTTCCCTTTTGTGGTTGAAGTCACAAACGACTTTTCACTATATTAGCGGATGGTTTTGCTTGCCTCCTTCTGATGCTTTCTTTTCCCCCTTTCCTCCTCCTTTTTTTAATTTAATTTTTTTTTATTTTTATGGTGTATTGACTTGCCTAGGTTTCAGGTTTTCAGTTTTGTGTATATATTGGATGTTGGAAGCCTAAGTTAGTCTTCTCTTTCTGTTCTGAAGGTTCTCCAAAAGGAAGACCACTTGGATTCTTAGCAATTCACTGCCCTGGCGCGTTATTGTGTCTCCCCTTTATTAAAACCTTTTAACCACTGTTGTTTAATATAGACATTTTTACTTTTACTAAGTCCTAAAATACCATGTAATATGTAGACAAAGTTTAGGCAAATTTGGATACCTGTTAAACTCACATCAGTTAAATATACATTAATCAAATATACACCCATGCCCCCCAACACTCCCACCCCACCAGATTCATCGTTTCAGTTAGTTCTTTGAGGCAGTCTTTTCTGTTGTTGGTGGTGTTGTTGTTCTTTCCAATATGCATCATTCCCCATAAGAAATATTTACAACTGGGTTATTGGTGCTGGCATCCACAGATGAGGGGCTGTGTTACTTCACTTAAAATGATGTCTTCTTGTTCCATCTATTTACCTGCAAATTTCATGATTTTGTCCTTTTTTTGCTGCATAGAACTTCATTGTGTAGATGTACCACATTTTCTGTATCAACTCGTCAGTTGAGGGGCATTTGGGTTGGTTCCAGTTTTTTGCTATTGTGAACAGAGCTGCAAAAAATATAGCTGTGCATGTAACTCTGCCGTAAGATGAGTCTTATGTGTATATACCCAGGAGTGGTATGTCTGGGTCAGGTGGTATGCTCATTTTGCGTCTTCCAAGCATTCTCCACACTGCTTTCCATAGTGGCTGTACAATTTTACATTCCCACCAACAATGGATGAGTGTTCCCCTTTCCCCACAAACACTCCAGCACATGGTCTCATTTGTTTTCTTGATTGTAGCCAGTCTTATGGGAGTGAGATGATATCTTAAAGTGGTTTTAATTTGCATTTCCCTAATTATAAGTGACGTTGAGCATTTCTTAAGATGTTTCTCAGCCATGTCTAATTCCTCACTTGTGAGGTCTCTGTTCAGCTCTTTGCTCCATCATTTTAGTGATTCATTTGTTTTCTTTCTTCTTAGTTTTTTGAGTCATTTGTGTACTGTGGAAATCAATGCTTTGTCAGATGTATCTGTGGTGAATGTTTTCTCCCACTCTGTGGGTATTCTCTTCACTTCCTTGATTGTTAATTTTGATGTACAGAAGCTTTTGAGTTTAATGAGATCCCATTTGTCAGTTGTCCACCTTAATTCTTCTAAGTTTTCAAACTTAGTATAGGTTTTTGAAGTATTCCCATATGATTATCTAGATCTTTCATTGTATGTTGCGATATTTCCCCTTTCATCACACTTTCTATTGATTTGGAGTTGTTCCCTCTTTCTTTTGGTTATCTGGGATAGAGGTCTGTCTATCTTGTTTATTCTCTCAAAGTACCAACTTTTGGATTCACTGAATTTTTGTATGGTTTTCTTTGTTTGTATTTCATTGATTTCTGCTCTAATTTTTGCTATTTCTTCCTGTCTGCTGCATTTAACAATCATTTGTTGTTGTCTCTCTAGTGTTTTTAGCTGCAGTGTTAGATTTTTCACTGTGCTCTTTCTATTTTTTTGATGTAGGCACTTAGGGCTATATACTTCCTTCTTGGGAATGTTTTTAAAGTGTTCCATAGGTTTTGTTGTGTGGTATTGTCATTGTCATTCAGTCCAGGAATGCTTTTATTTCTTCCTTTACCCAGTCATCATTCAAGAGAGTGTTGTTTATTCTCCATGTGTTTTTATCTCCATGTAGGGCTTATCCTGGTGTTGATCTTGAGGTTTATTGCACTGTGTTCTGATGCATGAGATTATTTCAATATTTTTGAATTTGTTGAGTTTTTTCCTGTGGCCCAGTATGTGGTCTATTTTTGATAATGTTCAGTGGGTGGTGAGTAGAAAGTGTATTCTCTTCTGTTTGGGAGGAATATTTGATAGATGTCTGTGAGTTCCATTTTGTGTATTGTATCATTCAGTTCAGATGTCCTCTGTTTATTCTTTGTCCTGTTGATCTGTTCAAAGGACTTAGAGGGGTATTGAAGTCCCCTATTATTAGTGTGCTGGGGTTAATCTGTACTTTGTGGTCCTGAAGAATTGTCTTTATAAAGTTTGGTGCACCAGAGTTTGGTGCGTATATATTCATGGTTGTGAAATCTTCATGGTCAATTGTTCCTTTTATAAAGATGTAATGGCCCTCTTTTTCTCTTTTAATTTCTTTTACTTTAAAGTCTGTTTTGTCTGATATTAAAATAGCAATACCTGCTTTCTTTTTGGTATCATTTGCTTGGAATATTTTTCCATCCCTTCACCTTAAGTTGATGCCTATCCTTGAAATTGAGATGGGTTTCTTGTGGTTAGCATATAGATGGGTTTTGTTTCCTAATACGATCTCCCACTCTATGTCTTTTGATTGGGGAGTTTAGTCTATTAATATTTAAATTTATAATTGAAAGATGCATATTGCTTCCTTTCACCTGATTATCCATTTGCATTTTTAGTCTCAGTTTCTACTTTTGCAGTTATGTTTTTATTAGTTTCTCTTTCTAGGTGCTTGGGCATAGTTGCTCCTGTCTTCTGCTCTTTGAATTGCTTCAAGTATTTTCTAAAGGGTTGTGTTCCAGACATGTATTCTATCATCTTGTTTATGTCATGGAAGATTTTTCTCTCTCCTTCAACTATAATCATCATTTTCCTGGTTAGTAATCTGAGTTGACATACATGGTCCTTTAACTTTGGGAATGCTTTGTTCCATGTTTTCTTGCTTTCATGATTTGCGCCAAGGAGTCAGCTGTAATTCTGATAGGTTTCCCCTTATATGTGACTTGTTTTTCTTTTGTAGCTTTCAGAATTTTGTCTTTGTTTTGGGTGTCTAACGTTTTAACTATGATATGGCATGGGGAGTTTCTTTTCTGATCTTGTGTGTTTGGAGTTATATATGCTTCTCATATTTGTATGGGTTTGTCTTTTTTTTTAGTTTGAGAAAATTTTCATCTATTATTCTGTTGAAGATCTGATCAATACTATTCTCTTGAGATTCTTCTCCTTCCTCTATTTCTATGATGTGGAGGTTTGATCTTTTCACAGTGTCCCATATTTCTTGGTTGTTCCACTTTTGTGTATTTTTAAATTTTTCATAATCTTTATTTGAGCTTTTTAGTTGCTCTGTGTTATCTTCCAGGTCTGATATTCTTTGTTCTGCTGCCTCCATTCTATTTCTGAAGCTTTTTCCATTCCTTTCCTCTTGATTGGATGAGTGTTCTATTTCCTTTTTCATTCCATTCTGTGATTTCTTTAATATTTCTACTTCCTTTTGGAGCTTCTCAATCTCCTCTTGGTGCTCCTTACCTGGCTGGTTGGCTTCCTTTTTAAGTGTTTTCACTTCCTTGTGGAGTTTGTCATTTTCTCCCTTCAGTTCTTTCAGAAGTTTGTCATTGTCTCCCTCTAAGTCCTTCTTGAGTTTTTCATTCTCTTGCCTTAGTTCTCTGACTTGTTCTTTATATTCTTTAATTTCTCTAAATAGGTCTGAAATTGTTCCTCTAAGATCTGCTTCTTGGTTCACCTCCAGGGGGATCTCACTGTAGCAATCTCCTACAGGGTTGATAGAGCTTGGTGTGGAATTATCCTGCACCTTTCCCATGTTGTCCCTTCGTCATGTCTCTGGCATGTGGGTTTCCTTTTTTTTGCCTGTATTCCGATGTGAATCACAGATGTTGAAGGTTTGCTTTGCTTGCCTCCTTCAGATGCCTTTTTTTCTCTTTGTTTATGGAGTGTTGACTTGTCTAGGTTTTAAGATTTCAATTTTGTTTACATATTGGAAGTCTAATTCTCTCTTCCCTTTCTGTTCTGAAGGTTCTCCAAAAAAATAAAAATAAAACCACTTGGACACTCTCAGCAATTCCAGTTGGCAGGGGCCTGGGGGTGGGGGAGGTGGATATGCTTGACTTAGCCTGCACCCTGGTACTCTGTGCTTCAGGTGGTCCTGGCAAATCCCTGACTTACCTCACCACTGCCAGTCACTTCTCACAGTGGCAACAGACTCAGTTTTAATACCAGCAACAAGAGTAACTCCACCCAGTCAGCCACACCCAACAAGGGTTTAACAGGCCCACATTTGATCCCAGCTAGCAGTGTGCCTCCACCCTGCCAGCCTCACAAGACAAAGATTTAGTTATCCAACAAACCAAGGAATTAATTATCCAGCAACCCAAGAGTAGATCTATGCTAAAATCTGCCTGGCTGAAATGCCCAGCTCCTACCTGTGCTTCAGATGGTCCTGGCAAGTCCCTGACCTACCTAACCACTGCCCACTCCGAAAATTCAGTTTCTTGAAGAATGCTGTTAGTTTAAAAGCCGAAAATATACAGGTTGAGGGCATCAAAAGACAGATTTGAGAAAGGTAAGTACTCATTACCCCATCTTATTGGTCTAATCATTATGTTCAATGTGACTAAAAGTCACAGATCAAGACAGTATGCTAATTCTCAGTCTTCAAATCTTTTTTTCCTCTCATTTATTCATTCTTGAGCCAGTTTTCACAAATTCACAACATGAGTCTAGGAAAACTTCGGCTAAATGATAGCAACCCAAGCATATGTAAGAAAAATTTCAATCTGAAGGAGAAAAGAGACATAAATGCGTTAAAGTAGATGTTTTTAATATAATGGACAGAGAATTAAAATAATTCAGCTCAGAGAACTAGTTTGCATAAGCATGAAGTAGGCAATCCTGCAGAAACCAGAAGTCTGTGTCAATATAGCTAATTCTTGTACAATGATTTTTATATATAAGATTTTAATCATTTTGCAATGGTTTTCTTTCTATGAAAAATTACATGGAGAAGCAATTTAATTTCAAAGGTGAATTGATACTATGTAACTCTTGCATAGCTAAAATACTAATATTTAATTACTGAAAAACAAACAAACCCCCAGGAATTAGTTTAGTTCCCTGTTCTTTAAGCCTTAAAGCAAATTATCACTGAATAAACAATGAGGTTCTCACTGTAATGAAACATTAAAGGACTTAATATTCAAACTGCATTTTCATTTCTTTTCTTATGCCATTGATTCAACATACAAAGTGAGATTTGTATACAATAACATTAAAGGAAAATGAGAAAATTATATATTCCAGAGTTTCTGGTATTCTATACTAAAAAAAAAGTCTCTTAAATAAAACAAAAATTAACTTTAAATGTATATCAATATGCAAGAATAAATTACTAGTAATTTCCAGATCAACAATCCTCTGTTCCTTTTGGAGATTCAGTGGAATGGTGTATTTTTTTTTCCAAATTAAGCCATAGTATTCCTGTACGTTTTTGAAAATATGATGGAATTATGACAATGCTGGTAATTGACCAAAACACTATTAAAAAAATCACAAATGGGATGAGGAATATGAAGCAAGTCTTCAATCACAACACAAGCGGATCTACATGGGATCAAGACCAGCCTACCCTACATAGTGATTTGTAGGCCAGCAGGGACTGTAGGGAAAACCTGTCTCAAAATACATTAATTAACTTTAAAAATAGAAATTAAAACAACAACCATAGTTAGAATCACATGATCAATTTTGAAAAACAGAATGATATATGCGATTTTAGTATTTGTTGTAAGGAGTTTAATAGTACATGCCTGTGATGAAGCCTAGCCCTGCAGCTGCTTCATCGATGACTTTTACCTCAGTTCTTCCTTGTCTGCCAAAGGCTGCAGCATGCTCACACTTTGTCCCTCTGAGATAGAGCATTCTTTAAGAATAACAATTAGCGGGACTGGAGAGATAGCCTAGTGGTTAAGAGTACCGACTTCTCTTACAGAGGACCCTGGTTCGATCCCCAGCACCCACATGGCGGCTTAGAACTGTCTGTAACTCCAATTCCAGGAGAACTCCAGTTCCAGGGTAATCTGAGACCCTCTTCTGACCTCTGTGGCATTGCACGACACGGGTGCACAAACCTACATGCAGACGTTACATTCATACATATACAAAAATAAATAAAATTAAAAAAAAACTTAAAAAAAAGAATAGCAATTAGTAAAGGCTTTGGACAGCCACACAGAAAAAAAAAAAAGAGAAGTTTAGCCTCTATACATTTTATGACTCTCCTTAACTATAACAGAAGTACCCATTTACTAGTGTCTATCAACTATCAGTTGCAAGGGATCTGATGTGGTCTTATGACCTCCATGGTCATTGTTAAACATTGGTGTACTCACATACCTCCAAGCAATAGACTCATACACATAAAATAAAAATAATAAAATATTTTACAATCTGTAAAAAATTAAATAAAAATAGTGATAATTTTTATTCACTAGTATTTGGAATAATTGTATTATTTACATAACTTCACCTGCAAAATTTAAAAAAAATCTAACAAAAATGTCATTATTTAAGATGATTGTATGATAAGTTAATAACTTCCAGTGAAAAATATTTTGAAAATGATTATCAATGTCCAAACAAATGTTTTCTTGAGTGGTCATCAAAATTTTTGTTACAATAGTGCTATCATCTTTAAAATTATTATTTTATATCTAATAAGTAATCTTAGAGTTTCCTTTTGGCTTCTTTTGTGAAAGTTAATTATATTTTAATTTTTTAATTGAATTTTTATGTAATTCATACAGAACATCTCACTCAATCTTAATCATCTTTTACCACCTTCCCAATTTGCACCCTTCTATAGCCCTTAATGAAATTCATACAGCCTGTTACTTGTGTTAAGGCCTATTGTGTCAAGTTACTGTCCCCAGACACTCCTCAGCACGAGTTCGTCTCTTTAAGAAGGTCACTTCCTCACTCAACAGTAATCAGCTGTCAATATTACCTTAGGTATAAAATTGGGGTATGCAGCCTATTTCCCCTGTTCCATTTTGGTTTTGTCTGCTTGAGTTTGCAAGGGTCTTGTGCATGCTGTCACCATTGCTGTAGATTCAGACAAGAATGTACTCTCAGTTTTGTCCCTCCTGTGAACACAACCTACACAACTGCTTGTCTGTCCACCTGTTTCTACACCTTGACCTGGACCTAACCCACCGTTTCCTGTTCCTGACTCAGTTTGGCCTTTTCACCTTGATGCTGAGTTCCACAGCTTTGCTCTCAAAATTGACTGCAAGAGTTCCATCCGCAGCAACCCCTCCTTCACCAGTCTAGTTCCTTATCTTATTTACATAGACTCTTCTCAGTCCTCTTCTGAAGCCTCTTGAACTTTGCTGCAGCTTCTTTAACTTGTCTTAATTCTCTAACTTACAGACAGATAAATATAGGTACATTTCCTGTGTGCTGTGTCCTGTGTGATATGAATGTTAATATTAGTAATTAAGATGAAAATATAGAACCTGCATTTGCCTAACCCAAGTTACCAAGTTTGATGAATCTTACAAAAATTTTCTGTTATTGAAACCCCAGATCTTATAAATTTACTGTACTTTGTTAAAATCTCACTGCAGGAAAACATGAGTATGGTTGTCTATATTCTGGTATAGCACCTTCACAACAGGTAGGTCTTAACTTTTAGTAGTTGTGAAGATACATCCTTCATTCAGAAATAGGATCTCTGCAGATAAAATTTTTTTTAAATGTTGCATCAGAGTAGACCAGATCAATGAGAATTTTGTGTTTAAAACTAGAGGGGAAAATTGGACAAGAAAGATTATGGGAAATACCCATTAAAAAGAGAGGCACAGATTGGAGTTATGCCACCACAACTGAAGATTATTAGCCTGGGATTCCACAAAACGAGAACAGACAAGGATAAGTCTTTCCCTAGTAGACTCAGTGAAATATGGCTTAGCAGTCATGATTTTGTACTTCACCCACCCAAATCCATGAGGGAATACATGTCATTTAAAGACACTATTATGATACATTAAAATAGAAGCCACCAGGAACCAAGACAGCCTGCAGAGTATCTTCCCTGTCTGCTGAAAGATAGAATACAGTTGAATAGGCTTATTGTGTGTGATAAACCTATCTTTGTTTCCTAAAATTGGATCCTTTTGGAGTTCATTTAGTTTATAGTTATTAGTAACCACTGTGTAGCTTTCAAGCAACTAGCCAACTAATTCCAGAGACTTGATAAGACAATGAACACACATTATTTGAAAAGGAGGCAGTACTACTGATTCAGTTGACATGCAATAATGCTCCTCCTTTGGATTACAGCTTTCAGTGGGCCTCCACATATATGTCTTTGCTTTGTTGGGTAAAACTTGTTCTTCTTTGTTTATTCTTTGATTTTTCTTTTTTCTCCCTCTGATTTTCATTTTTATTTATGTTTTTGAATTAATGCATTCCAAAATAATATTTGCCAGGTATATATTTGTGGTGGTTTGAATGATAGCATCCCCCATAGGCTGTAAGTATTCAGACATTAATCTCCAGTTGGTGGCACAGTTTTTGGAGGTCTTAGAAGGTGTGGCCGTGCTAGAGGAAGTACATTATTGGGGGCAGGCTTAGTGAGTTTAACAAGCCACAGTTGCTCTCTCTTGGCTTCCTGTGCTCATTGCGAGTTGTGACCCTCTACGTGCTGCTCCAGTCTCCAGCCGCCATGCCTCCCACCACAATGTACTCTAATTCCCTGGAACCGTCAATCATAATCTCAAATAAACTCTTCCTTTTATAAGTTTCTTTGGTCATGGTGTTTTATCACAGCAACACGAAAGTGACTAATACAATTATTTGGTACCAGAAGTGGGGTGTTGGCTGTGAAGAAACTGACCATGTGGATGTTTGGAGAAATATGGAAGACTTTGGAACTTTGGGCTAGAAAAGCTATTGACTACTATAAGCAGAGCTTAACAGGCCATTCTAGTGGAAGCCTGGAAGAAAGCATTGCTGCAAAAAATGTAGTTACAGAGGAAAATAAAGACTTAGGCAGCAACTGGAATATTTTGATAAAGAATCTGGCAGCAGTTTGCCCACAGCCCAGATGCTTGCCTGATGCTGTCGAAAAACAATGGACTGATGTCTTTGGCGGAGGATATTTCAAGACAGCCAAATGTAGAAATGGTGGCGTGGCTTTTAATGGTGAATATTATACTGATCCACAGTGAAAAAGAGCAAATGGGGCAGAAGGAAATGCAGAATGTACAGTTTGGATCTGAAAAGTACACTAGGAAGATTAAAAGTATGGCCAAGGTTTGTGAAGGAGAGGCTCCCTTTCATAAGAAGACTAAAGTGATTAAGGAGAGGCCTGGAGATTTACAAGTAAACAAAAGAATCAGTACCTTCAGGGCAAGACCACACCCAGCTAATCCTCCAGCTTTTGAAAGGAAAATACTGAAAGCATTTTTTACTCCAAGTCCAGGGCAGAGAAAAATTGCAAATGTGTTTAAAGTAGGAGAGATTCCATCCCGAACTTGCAGCCAGATTCAGCAATTTCATTCACGTGGTGCTGGCTTTAGAGGCATGAAGTTTGCAAGAGTGAAGGGGTCATCAGTTCTTCCTCCATGGTTTCAGAGTGCTGTAGGGGCGTCCCTGAATAAAGAAGGCCCTGATAGGTCATTGCGTGAATCTGTGAATGTGAAGCATGGTTGGCAGCAGAGACCCCAAGAAGACTTTCGAGATGCCAGACCTGTGAGATATTTGCCAAGGAGAGCTGCATACAGGGAGTAGTACCAGCCTAAGAAAGAGATGTATGTTGCAAGCAAAGCTGGAAGAGCTGAGCCATCTAAACCCTTTGGAAGTCAATTCCCAGAAGTTGCATGTGGAGCTACTGGATTGGCGTTTGCCCTGTTGGTTTTCAGACTTGTTTTGGTCCAGTATTTCCTCACTATGCCTCTATTCCTCCCTTTTGGAATGGGAACATGTATTTGGTTCCACTGTATGTTGGGAGTATGTAATTTGTCTTTTGATTTTACAGGAGCTTACAGTTTAGGAGGTTGGCCTGAGTCTCAGAAGAGACTTTGGACTGTAGACTTTTGAATGGCATTGAAACTGGTAAAGACTATGGGGACTTTTAAGGTTGGAATAAATGCATTTTGCATTTTATATGGTCAGGAGCCTATGGGGGCCAGGGAGTGGAATGTGGTGGTTTGAATGATAGTTTCCCCCATAGGCTGTAAGTATTCAGACATTTGTCTCCAGTTGGTGGCATTGTTTTTGGAGGTCTTAGAAAGTGTGGCAGTGCTAGAGGAAGTATGTTATTGGGAGCAGGCTTAGTGAGTTTAACAAGCCTCGTGGTCTACAGTTGCTCTCTCTTGGCTTCCTGTGCTCATTGCTAGATGTGACCCTCTGCTTGCTGCTCCAGTCTCCAGACACCATGCCTCCCACCACAATGGACTCTAATTCCCTGGAACCATCAATCTTAAGCTCAAATAAACTCTTCCTTTTGTAAGTTCCTTTGGTCATGGTGTTTTATCACAGCAACAGAAAAGTGACTAATACAATATTACAATGAGTTTGTCTAACTGAAGTCAGTTTCTTAAAAATAAGCAAATATTCACATTTTATGATAGGAACATTTTTCTCTGGTGTTCTTTGTGAAAACTTTTGAAAAATATAATTTTATCAAAATGCTCTTTTCTGTAGACTTTTATCAACATCCTACAGCCATAACTTCATTTGTAGTGTTGATTCAGGCTCAGACTCTACTATAGAATCATTTCTTCCACCACAATGTTCACTCATTAATATATTTATTTAATAGACTATATCATGAATTAATAAATAAGTATAGCTTTTATTTTGATTAGTAATTATTATATTTTCAACAAAATTTCCATTGTATTTCTTCTAAAGTTACAAATAATTTGTTTTCAAATAACAAAATTTGAGGTGGTATTCTATGTTGTTTTAAGTATCCATAAAGAGCTCTTTTTTTTGAATTTTTTTATGTGTTTCATACATAATTTTTCAATCAGTCTCAATCATCTTTATACCTGCTTCTCCATGGGCACCCTCCTGCAGGCCTCCCTCTCTTCCCCACACTCAGGAGTTCACACATACTGTCATTTGTGCTAGGGTCTACTCTTACCCATTTCTGCAGTTCTGTGCAGGGTTTTTGTCCAGGTGTGATTGCATAGGTCTTCTGCATGCTGACACCAATGCTGTAGGTTCATATGAACTAGGTCCCAGGAGCTTGTAGGATTCATTTCCATTTGGTCTTGCATAACCTCCCTGGATCTTACAATCATTCAGCCCCCTCTTCTGCAGTGTTCCCTGAGCCATAGGTTGGTGAAGCTGAATACAGGCAATCTGTCCATGGAACCACATTCCTTAGACTCCTGTTCTTCACAGTTTCACCATTGAAGCCCTTTGAGTTCCTCATCTTCTGTTTCATGAAGGAGTTTCCTTAATGAGAGTTAAGAGGCAATTAATGACTTCTTGAGTCCTTGTTCTATGACACTTGGGGCTTATGTGTAGAGGTTGCATCTTAGATATGTTCTCTAGGCATGAACAATTCATAGGCCATATCTGCATGTGTCCAGTTATGGGCCTCTGTACTATCCTCATCTAGTACAGAATAAACTGCTTTTCCATGTGCTGTCTGGAATATTTGTCTGCAAATATAAAGATGTTTTTGTGTAGTTACTCAGATGTTACCTTAGCCTAAAGATGTGTTAACTTTGGCAATTTCTCTAAGATCCATGACCTCTCTGGTTGAGTCTGTCTGGCTATGTTTACAATACTACAGATGAGTATCCTCTCACTGAATGGGCTTTAGGTCCAATTAGTTAGTCATTGATTCCCTCCAAATTAGAAATGCCACTATTGTACTGATATTGTATGCTCTGATGGTCATTTACATGGATATCTGGTTTTGAAACTGATGTTGGATAATTAATTGATGTTCTCCCTTTGTGGCTTGCATAGTACTTTCTAAAGCTATGAGTGGTAGCCTTCAGGGGAGGTGACTTTAGAGTTCCAATTGCTCAAGAATCTGTCTCTGAAGTATGTCCTATCTTTAGCAATAGGGTGTTACCTTCCAGTTTTGAGAGGGCTGTGGAAATAGCCTGTGTAATTTGGGGACCCTCTTGGGCTGGCCTTAGCAGTGACTCATAAGAAGGTTTCTCCTGTCTGGTAATTTTTCTTGTTATGCAGTCTTCATCTTTGTACATGGACTCATGTACAGTTATTGTATGTGTACTTTCTCAGTATATTGTTATATTAATATAACTTTCTCAGGTTTTTTTTTACCCTAGGAAGTCATTATTTCATCTCTTCTCTCTCCCTTTACCTGTCTAGCCCTCCCTCCATGTCTTCTTCCTGTCTTTTCCATTTTATTTTTGCATGCAGTCACTATAACTGAGAAAATAACTTTTCTTCAGAAATGACAATAGTGCTGAATTAAGTAGTTTTGTTGTTGTTTTTACTTCTAGGATTCTAAAAACTTCTGGGAACCACAATAAACCAAAAGGTATATATGATGTTAAAATGACTACTATAAATAGCATATTTGTTCTGCTCTATTTGTTCAATTTCTTCTACTTTCTTGCTCCTTTAATAAATAACACATCTAGGTCATAAGTGTTTTTGGATAGAGGTTGAGGATATATTTCAGAATAAAGGAATAAAAGTGAAAGGCTTTCTGACATGTGAAAACATGAGATGTGACAATAGAATTTGTCATTTCCTATATGATGATGGTATAAATAACCAGAATATCGTTTCTAACATTACCTTTGAGGGTGTTAAATTCCAGGTCAGGAATTAATACTGTATTTCCAAGATCAAGGACCCTCTTAACCTTCCTGACCAGAGGATAATGTGGCTGATGCCAACATATATGATGATTACATTATAATTACTTTATCTCATATTGCTGGAGAAGTACAGAGAACATTTATTTCTCAAGTGCTTTAATAGGTTTAATCCTATTTTATCCATATAGAACTACTAATGCCAGATAGCTAATAGTTGTTTCTGCCATTTTCTTGTTAGGAGATTATCAGGTTTCTAGGGTCAGAGAGTTCAGCTGACAAATATCTATATTTTATTCTAACTGTGAGATCATATTTTAAAAAGGTCTTCCACAGGATCTTTTTCAAAGTCTTAAGTAGGTCAACTCATGCTTTCTTTTGAATGGCTTAAACCTGTTGGCCTTCATTGGAAACATGGATACATGATTCAACACACACACACACACACACACACTTGCATGCATGTATAGTGTTTAAATATGATATGTCAACAGAGGCTTGACAGGCCATATCCAAAAGCAATAAACTAAATATGTGCCAAATGTACCAATTTGAATTGCTTATGTAAGGAAATATTCTTTTTTTCTAATAACAGTTATTAGAAAAATATTATGTGTCCAGTAACCATATTGGACACTGTGACATTATGAACTTAACTTTACTAATCATATTCATAGAAATGTATCAATGCAGTAAAGTCAGTTCAGAAGGTTAAATTATTGTTTTTGATTTGAAGTACTATTGTGAAATAGAGCTCCAATTCTCTTTATTTGAATCACATGCCCATAGACAGATATCACTTTATAACAGAAATATTCATGAATGTCCACAGAAATCAGGAGAACATTAGACTTTTGGAGAGTGTGTACTAATTTTAATTGTATGATTATAGAAAAGTCCATCCCAATTTTACTTTAGTAATGTTAATATTCAATATTAACTCATGTATACATTGAAACAGATCTGACTTTTATTTATCCTCATTGTAAATAATAACAAAATATATTTACAAATTAAAAACTTTAAAGGTCTCTCGCTGAAAGATCAATACCTGCATGGAAGAAAGAAATACAAAAGCTGGCAAGGCAGTAATGACCCTGCACCCCCACATCCATGCAGGAGGAAAGGGGCAAGGGACTCTGCTACAGCCCCAGTTCAGGCTCACTAAGCTCCACAGGCACCACTCCTGTGCCCAGCAACCAGGTCCTAAACACCAGCTCTGGGCTACAGGGAGCTCCGTTCCCAACTCCGCAGGCTCTACAGTATCCATTCCAGAATGTGCTCCCAAAATCTGGCTCCCAACTGAGTATAGTTCCACTTTGCCCCCAACTTCTGGCATCCAGGAGGTAAGACAGAGCCTGGCACACACCTGCTCACATCCACTCCAGCTGTCTGCCCTCAGCATCCAAGACAAGTCACACCAACCCATCCAGAGGCCATTGCCTGGAACACAGCTCTGGATCTAGCTCATCTCTAGCTCAATGCCATGCAATTTCAAGCTGGTTCCTAATAGGTGAGAAAGGGCCATGCCCGCTCACCCAGAGAACTGACTCCTCACACAAGCAAATTGGCACCCAGCAGGTGAGACAAAAGTCCAGAAGCCAATATGTCTCTGCTCTTGTGATGCCCCAGAACCCCAACCCATTGGCTAAGGAACACTTTGGGCCACTTCTTCATCTCCAATCTAATCTTTTCTAGCCCTGGTCCCAGATCCAGAGGCTTACAGCTAGCCCAGAGGACCCAGTAGCCATGTGAGGTTCAAGCCAATGTGACTGTTACCTGTCCTGGGTTCCTGGAGTAGCTCCAGATTAGAAGGGTGAGACCTAGCTGGTCCCCCAAGTACAAAAACAAAACTGAAAGCTTGAAATGTAGACCAACCAGCCTCTTATAACTAATAAGAAAACAGCAAAGGAACCTGAGGAAAACAACCAAAGAAAGAAAGAAATTGCTGGAATTTAATGAAAAGTACAAATGACACAACAAAACAAAAATCTATGGTACACTTTATTTGTTTTTTTCTTTGTATTTTTTTTTTTTTTTGGTCTTTTCGAGACAGGGTCTCCCTGTAACCCCAGCTGTCTTGGAACTCACTTTGTAGACCAGGCTGGCCTTGAACTCACAAAAATCCACCTGCCTCTACCTCCCAAGTGCTAGAATTAAAGGCGTGCGCCACCACGCCTGGGGACACTTTAAAAGCAGTTCTAACATGGAAATCGATAGCCCTAAGTGCCAAACAAACAAACAAACAAACAAAGAGAGCACCTAACACTGCAACTCAAAATACTTGAAAAACAACAAATAATGAATCCCAAACCCAACAGACAGGAAGAAATAATAAAAAAAAGAGTGGGGATAAATGAAATAGAAACAAGGCAAACAATACAAGGAATCAATGAATCCAAGAGCTGGTTCTGTGAAAGGATAAACAAGATAGCCCAGGTAAACAAAATAAAGAGCAATTGCAAATCAATAAAATTAGACATTAAAAGGGAAACATCAAAAGAGGTAATGAAAAGATCCAATCAATTATACAAGAATATTAAAAAAATCCTAGTCTCTACTAAATTTGCAAACCTAAATCAATGAACATCTGAAAACAAAGAATGTGCAAAAGGTTAACCAAGAACAGATCAACAGCTTGGGCAGACCCATAACAAATGAGGAAACTGAAAAAATAATACAAAACATCCCAACACAAAAATAGTCCATGCACAGATGGATTTAGGGCAGAATTCTACCACTCATTTAAAGAGGACTTACAACTGTTATTATTCAAATTATTCAAAAGGATAAAAACAGAGAGAAATCTCCCAAATTCCTCCTATGAAGCCTGCATCACCTTAATACCAAAACTAGGCAATGATACAACCAGAAAAGAAAACTATAGGCCCGCTTCTTTAATGAACATAGATAAAAAAAAATTCTCAACAAATTTCTGGAAAACCACAAATAGGCACACATAAATAAGTCATACAGTACAACCAAGTTGGATTTATACCAGAGATGCAGAGATGATTTAACATATGTAAATCAATAAATGTCATAAAGCACATAAACAGACTAAAAGAGAAAAAATCTTGCTAGACCAATGAGACAAGAAAATGAAGTTAGGGGGCTGGAGAGATGGCTCAGTGCTTGAGAGTGCTGACTGCTTTTACAGAGGAGCTGGATTCTATTCCCAGCACCCACATGGTGGCTAATAACCTTCTTAGGCCAGGCATGATGGAGCACGCCTTTCATCCCAGCACTAGGGAGGCAGTGGCAGGCAGATCTCTGTGAGTTCAAATCCAGCCAGTTCTACATAGCGAGCTCCAGACCAGCTGGGACTAAGAGGGAGACCCTATCTCAAAAAAAAAAAAAAGAGAAAGACTGTAGAGGCGGCTCAGGAGTTAACACTGGCTGCTTTTGCACCCACATGATAGTTAATATCTGTCTGTCACTTCAGTTCCCCGGGAGCCCTCTTCTGACCTCCACCGGCATTGCATGACACAGG
>VZQC01011452.1:1790308-1900605 GCA_009823505.1 Rhizomys pruinosus
GAAGGATGCTTGTACTCATGGATTATCACTTATAGCTAAAAATGAAAAAAAAAAAAACTGAGAGAAAGATGCAGGACAGTTATGGCAGAATGCATGATCTGGGATGGGGTGGGGGTGGGGGGGAGGGAAAGGGAAATAAGCCTGAACTGAATTGGAAAAAATGTATGAAATGCACAAAGCATCAATAAAAATTAATTAAAAAAAAAAAGACTCAAACAGAACCTACCACCTGACTCAGTCATAACACTCCTGGGTATATATCCACAAGACTCATTCTGTTTCAGAGATACATGCACATGCATTCTTATTGAAGCTTTCTTCACAATACGGAAGAACTGGAAGCAACCCAAGTTTCCCTCAACTGATGAGTGGATAAAAAATTGTGGTACATCTATACAATGAAATTTTATGCAGTGGTAAAGATGACATCCCGAAGTTTGCAGGTAAATGTTGGTTGTTTAGATAGTCTGTTGTTCCTTTAATCACACGTGGCCACAATCCACACAAAGTTCTCTCCTAGAACCAGGCTGCCAACTTCACAAAGCTACAAGCTTCAGGGCTGTCTCCTACCTGCAGGCCAGCTGACAGTCCCTGGGCTTAGCTCTGGCAAGGAGAGTGGAGGCAGCCATGGAAAGTTACCTGATGGGAAAAGAAAGACATGGACTCAAAGGAAGTCTGGGAGACAGACTCAATTTTATACATGCCAGCAATATGTTTGTATACTAAAGGCTACTGTGCTCTGGGAAAGGAATGACAGGTTGAAGGGAAGGGCAAGCCATGTTGGCTCCTACTGGGGAGCTTCAGAGCTCATGTTTGTGTAACCGGTAAACTAGAGGTGTGACATCTTGCTCAATAACTCAAGGGAAGAGACCATCCAGTTCTGGAACTTTGCAGAGATAGATGAGGCAGGAAAAACACTGCAATATCCCGACCTTATGGAGCTATACATAACCCACAGAGAGAAGTGAATGTCCATAGAGATATTAGATAACTCTCAGAGGTTCTTTGGGACAAGTTTTACAGGTCCTTGCCTGGAGCCAGGCAAAATTTCATTCCTACAGATAAATGGATGGAACTGGAGGCCATTATGCTATGTGAAGTAACACTCTCAGAAAAACAAACTTTGTATGGTGTCCATCATTTGTGGATCTTAGCACCAAACCCTTATATGTAAGTCAAGCAGGGTAATTTTTTAGTAAAACAATAACACATCTGATGCCACTAAGGACATAGCTTGATGTTCAGATATCTATCATCCTATGATCTAAAATTTAAGAGAAAGAATAAATGTCTTCTTTTTTATTGATGTTTTGTGTATTTCAGACATCATTTTTTCAATTCAGTTCAGGCATATCTTGCTTTCCCTTCCCCCCACCCCACCCTACCCCACCCCAGATCGTGCATTCTGCCATAACTGTCCTGCATCTTCCTCTCAGTCGTTTTTTTTGTACTTAGGTATTCACATTTTCCTCCATTAATTTTATATTACTCTAAAATATGGATCCATACTCTTCACCCATATACAGTAATTACAGAGTCTGAAAATAACTGATGAGCCCATTGAGAGAGTCAAATTATAACAACATAGTTGCTTTCAGATAAATAGAAATATGACAGTAATGCCATTTAGATTGCCTTTCCTCTGGGGGATTTGGTGTTAGCATCCACAAATGAAGGAAACCATTCTCTGTCTTTCTGGGACTGTGTTACTTCACTCAGCATAATGACTTCGAGATCCACCATTTACCTGCAAAATTCATAATGCCATCTTTCTTTACTACTGAATAGTAATCCATTGTGTAGATGTACCACATTTTTGTGATCCACTCTTCTGTTGAGGGCATTTGGGTTGGTTTCAGCTCTTTACTATTGTGAAGAGAGCTGTGATAAACAAATATGTGCATGTACCTTTGCAGTAGGATGAGGGTATGACAGGGCCAGGTGGTAGGCTCATTCTAAGTCTTTAAAGGATTCTCCACACTGCTTTCCATAGTGGTTGTACAAGTTTACATTCCCACCAGCTGTGGATGAGTGTTCCCCTTTCCCAACAACCTCTGCAGCATCTGTTGTCTTTTGTTTTCTTAATCTGAGCTAGTTGTATTAGAGTTAGATGATATGTGAGAGTAGTTTTAATATGCACTTCCTTAATTGTTAATGATGTTGAACACTTTTTAAGATGTTTCTCAGCCATCTTTAATTCCTCACTGGTGAAGACTCTCTTCAGCTCTTCATCTTTTCAGTAGGTACTTCTTTGTTTTCCTAGTAGTTTATATATTCTTGATGGTAATGCTCTGTCAGATGTGTCACTAGTAAAAATTTCCTCCCAATCTGTGGGTTTTCTCTTCACCTCCTTGATTGTTTCCTTCTGTGTACAGAATCTTTTTGGTTCTATGAGGTCACATTGGTCCACTGTTGACCTCACTTCCTGTGCAGGTGCTGTCTGATTTAGAAGGTCTTTTCTTACGCCTATCTTGTAGGTTGTTGCCAACTTTTTATGTTATCACCTTTAGGGGGTTCAGGATTCACATTGACATCTTCCATCCACTTGGAGTTGATTTTTGTACTGGGCGAAAGGTAGGGGTTTAATTTTATTCTTCTACAGATGATGATCAGATTTTGCCAGCACCATTTGCTGAAGATGCTATCCTTCCTCCACTGAGGGTTTTTTGCCCCTTTGTCAAATATGAAGTCGCTGAAATTGTATGAGCTCAAGCTTAGATCTTCAATTTTGTTCCATTGATTAACAGGTCTGTTTTTGTACCAGTACTAGGCTGTCTTTATGACTATGGCCCTGTAATATATTTTGAAGTCTGGTAGGGAAATCTCCCCTGTATTCCATTCTTCACTCAGGGATGCTTTAGCTGTTTGGGGTCTTTTATTTTTCCATATGAAATTAAGGATTGTTTTCCAAGTCTGTGAAGAAGCTCATAGGGATTTTGATTGGGATTGCATTGAATCTGTATATCAATTTGAGTAAAATGGACATTTTTACTTTATTAATTTTCCCAATCCATGAGTATGGGAGGTCTTTCCTTCTTTTGATGTCATTTTTAATCCCCTTCTTCAGGGGTTTAAAATTTTTGTTGTATCTTTGTTTAGGTTCGTTCCCAGGTATCTTATTATTTTTGAGGCTATTGTGAGTGGGAAGGTCTTCTTATATTCCTTCTCCACTTGTTTATTGTTGGTGTAAAGCAAGGCTTCTGATTTTTCTAGGTTAACTTTGTAGCCCCACACTTTACTAAAACTCTTAATCATTTCTAGACGTTTTTGTTGGTATTTTTAGCATCCCATAGGTAAACTATCAAATCATCTGCAAAAAGGGATAGCTTAAATTCTTCTTTTCTGATTAGTTCTACTTTATTTTCCTTCTCTTGTCTTATTGCTCTAGCAAGTGTTTGAAGCACTATGTTCAAGAGGAGTGGTGATAGCAGGGAGCCTAGCCAGGTTCCAACCCTTAAAGGAAATGGTTCCAATTTTTCTCCATTTAGGATGATGTTAGCAGTGGGTTTGATCATGCTGAGGAATGTTCCTTTCAGTCCTATTCCCTCTGGGACTTTAAATATGAAGGGATGCTGGGCCTTGTCAAAGGCTTTTTCTTCATCAATTGAGGTGATCATGTAGTTTTGGTCTTTCAGTCCATTTATGTGTTTATGATATTTATTGATTTATGTATGTTGAACCATCCCTGCATCTCTGGTATGAATCCAACTTGATCATAATGGATGATCTTTTTGATGTGCGTCTGTATGCAATTTGCAAGTATTTTGTTGAGAATTTTTGCATCTATGTTCATTAGTGAGATGGGTCTATAGCTTTCATTTTTGCTTGCATCTTTGCCTGGTTTTGGTACTAGAGTGATGCTGTCTTCATAGACGGAGTTTGGGAGAATTTCCTCTGTTTGTATCCTTCTAAGCAGTTTGAGTAGCCATGGTTGTAGGACCTCTATAAATGTTTTATAGAATTCTGTCATGAAACCAACTGGACTGGGGCTTTCTTTTGTTAGGAGGTTTTTAATTACACCTTCAATTTCCTCAAATATTATGGGTCTGTTTAAACTGTCAAACTCTTCTTGGTTAAACTTTGTTGGTTCCCAGGATTTCAGATATTCATCCATTTCTCTTAGGTTTTCAAATTTAGTGGAGTATAGATTTGTGAAGTATTCTTGTATGATTGGTGCTTTTCTTTGTTGTGATGTTTCCCCTTTCATCAAAAATACTATAGATTTGAAGTTGCTCAATCTTTTTTTGTTGTTGTTGTTGTTAACTGGGCTTGACATCTATTTTTGTTTATTTTTTCAAAGGACCAGCTTTTGGAATCATTGATTTTATGAATTGTTTTCTTTCTTTCTATTTCATTGATTTCCGTTCCGATTATTGTTATTTATTCCTTTCTGTTGGGTTTAGGGTTCATTTGTTCTTTTGTCTCTCAAGTATTTTTTAAAATATTTGTATTTGTTTATTTATTTATTTATTTATTTATTTATTTATTTATTTATTTATTTATATGAATGTACTGTCTGCCTGTAGGTTTGTGCGCCCATGTCGTGCAATGCCTCAGAGGTCAGAAGAGGGCATCGGATTCCCCTGGAACTTGAGTTCACCTACAATTGGAGTTACAGATGGTTCTCAGCTGCCATGCGGGTGCTGGGGATCGAACTCGGGTCCTCTGTAAGAGCAGTTGGTGCTCTTAACAGCTAGGCCATCTCTCCAGCCCAGTCTCTCAAGTACTTTTAGCTGCAGTATTAGATCATTTATTTGTTCCCTTTCTGCGTTATTGATGTGGGCACTTAGGGCTATACATTTCCTTCTTAAGGCTGCTTTTAAAGTATCCCGCAATTTTTTTCTTGTGTTATATTGTTTTTTTTGTTCAGTTCCATGAATACTTTTATTTCACTCTTTATTTGCTCCCTGACCCATTCATTATTCAGGATTGCGTTGCTTAGTCTCCATGTGTACTTGTAGCTAGTTGGACTTATTCTGGTGTTCACATTGAGCTTTATTGCGTTGTGGTCTGATAGAATGTATGGGATGATTTCTATCCTTTTGTATTGAGGTTCTGTTTGTGCCCCAGTATGTGGTCGATTTTGGAGAATGTCTTGTGAGGTGCTGAGTAGAAAGTATATTCTCTGGTACTTGGGTGGAATATTCTGTAGATTTCTGTGAGGTCCATTTAGTATAGTATTGTATTGTTCAGTTCTGATGTTTCTCTGTTTATTTTTTGTCCTATTGATCTGTCCAAGGGGCTCAGTGTGCTGTTGAAGCTCTTAGTATGTTAGGATTAATCTGAGTCTTGAGGTCCTTCAGAGTTGTGTTACAACGTTAGGTGCACCAGAGTTTGGTGCACAGACATTTAGGATTGTGAAGTCTTCATGGTTCATTGTTCCTTTGACAAGGATGTAATGGCCCTCTTTGTCTCTTCTGATTAATTTTACTTTGAGGTCTATTTTCTTTGATATTAGAATAGCCACTCCAGTTTCTTTCTTAGTCCCATTTCCTTGGAATATTTTTTTTCATCCTTTCACTCTAAGGTGGTGTCTGTCCTTTAGGATGAGATGGGTTTCTTGTAGACAGCGTATGGAAGGGTTCAGTTTCCTCATCCATTCTCCCAGTTTGTGCCTTTTGATTGGGGAGTTTAGACCATTAGTATTTATAGTTATTATTGACAGATGTGTGTTGCTTCCATTTACCTTATTTTGTGTTTGCATTCTTGGTCTATGTTTATATTTACTCTGTTATGGTGTTGATTTCTCTCTTTAATTATTAAGGGATAGTTGCTTCTTTCCTCTGTTCTTTGGCGTGCTTCGAGCATTTTCTGAAGTGTAGGCTTCTTAGACATGTATTCTTTCATCTTGTTTATGTCGTGAAAGATTTTTCTTCTCCCCTAACTATAATTGACATTTTTGCTGGATATAGTAGTCTGGGTTGGCATCTAAAGTCATTTAGCACAGGGAATACTTTGGTCCACATTCTTCTAGCTTTCATAGTTTGCAGTCAGAAGTCAGCTGTTATTCTGTTGGGTTTCCCCTTATATGTAACTTGTTTTTTTCTTGTGACTTTCAGTTTTTTTCTTTGTTTTGAGCATCTATTGTTTTAACAATTGTATGGCATTGGGAGTTTCTTTTGTGGTCCTTTCTATTTGGTGTTCTGTGTGTTTCTTATATTTGTATGGGATTGTCTTTTTTCAATTTGCAGAAATTTTCTTCCATTATCCTGTTGCAGATCTGGTCAATAGTGTTGTCTTGGGACTCCTTTCCCTCCTCTATCCCTATGATGTTCAGGTTTGGTCTTTTCATAGTGTCCCACATTTCCTGGTTGTGCCACTCTTGTGTTTTTTTTTTTTTTTTTATTTTTCATAATCTTTACCTGAGCTTTCTAGTTGCTCTGTATTAACCTACAGGTCTGATATTCATTTTTCTGCTCCTTCCATTCTGCTTCTGAGGCTTTGTCCCATCATTTCCTGGTCGTTGGATGAATGTTAATATCCTTTTTCATTTCATCCTTTGATTTCTTTAGATTTTCCACTTCCCTCTGTTTCCTGTCACTCTCATCTTGTAGCTTCTTGGTTCCTTGGTCATTTTCTTTTTTCATTTTGGCCTGGGATCTTTTCAGTGTTTTGACCTCCTTCTGCAGTTTGTTCTTTGCTCCCTGTAGGTCCTTCATGAGTTTTTCATTGTCTTCCCTTAGTTCACTGATTTCTTAGATGTGTCTACAGTTGTTCTTCTAAGGTCAGTATATTGGCTTCTTTCACTGGAGATCTCATTGTAGGGATCTTCTGTAGTGTTGGTAGAGTTTGGTGTGGATTTATTATGAGCTTTTCCCATGTTATTTTTTCTTTATGACTTTGGCATGTGGATTTGTCTGTTTATTTGTTTCTTTGAATTCTGGCACCTCAACGTTGGCTGCACAGATAATAATCACCAATGCTCTGCCTGTTAGATCCTCTGCACGAGACCTCCATCAGGATAATATGGGGTTGGGGGCACATTGGGTTGAGTTGCTACTTTGGTCCATGCCCAGGTAGACCACCAAGGGTCAAGGCAGGTCGGTCTTTACTCATGCGAGCCTCATTGACTCCGGGAGGATGTCTGGAGTCCAAGCTGGGACTTCCAGGGATGGGTGACATGCCCCCCAGGGTCAAGGCAGGTTCGCTTTGACTCACTGGAACATCACTGACTCCAGGAGGGTGTCTGCAGTCAGAGCTGGGACTTCTGGGGACAGGCAGCATTCCCCCCAGGGACAAGGCAGGTCCACCTTGACTCACCTGAACTTCACTGACTCCTGGACGGGTGTCTGCAGTCCTAAATATCTTCTTTAAACTACATTAAAATAAAATAAAAAGAATAACCCAATACTTCAGGTGACAAATTGCCTTAACATTGATTTTTTTTCCACTTTTCTGAGTGTAACCTATGAACATTCTTTGTTTGTTGTTTTGTTCTTTGTTGGTGTTACTTATAAGCCACTACTTTTCATTCAGAATGCAAACAACCAAAAATATATGCTCTGTTTTGTTTGGAAAGTAATAAATTTTTAAAAAGAGAGAGAACAAAAAAAGAAATGAAACTTTCAGATATTTCAACTTGTTGGTCCACGCCTGATTTACTCTTTAAAGAGCATTTATCTGTCCTGGCTGGATTATTATATGTTTAAGACCATCCTTTAATTGATAGTGAAGAGAATTCAAAATGATTAAATTATTAACTCTCATTTGGGTATCTCTTAGTGGTCACTGCCATACCACAGCAGTAGTTATAATGTTCAGGTTTTTATTTGTGACAACAAAGTTATTGAGAATACTGTTCCATTAATCCATTTTACCTTATCTCTCTTTTATTGAAAGGAAGGGAATGCCAATATTATGTTAAAGATTATATATTTTAATATTCTATGCTGTTTAATAAAATTTATTTCATTTTGATTAAAGTGATAACCTGATCGAAATTGACTTCTACATAATTTGTTTTTTCTCCTCCTTTGGAATGACATAACTTCATGTGATCCTTGTTACATTAATAATTGACCAAAATGCAAAGCCTTATCTCCCTGAGGAAAACTAATTCCAAAGAAACTTAATAGAAAACTGTGGTAAACTGATGATTATTAGGTTAGAAATAGTCTTAAAAATGCAAAGACACTGCCTCACAAAATATTTCAAAACATTTAAAGACAGTAAGTTTTGACTTTTATTTACCAAATTTATACCTAGTAATCTGTTATCTAAACCAGTAAGTCAGTTATAGTGTAGATAGCTTCAGTTGTCAACATGACACATACACCTGGAACCTAGGGTGAGGCATTCCCATCAGATTGATCTGTGGTCATATTTAGCAGGTATTTACTTAATTGCTAGTTCGTGTAATAAGGCCTAATCCATTGTGGGATGTGCTCCCTTTAGGCAGGTAGTCCTAGATTGTATAAGAAAGCAGAATTAAGACTAGAGAGACAGTTCAGCTCAGTGGTAAACAGCATTGGCAGCTCTTACCTGCAGAGGACTGGGGTTTGATTCTCAGAACCCACGTGGATGCTAAAAACCTTCCATAACTCTAATTCCAGGAGAATCCAATGCCCTCTTCTGAACTCTGTGCACATTGTACAACATGGGTGCACTTACACATGCAAGTAATACACTCATACACATACAAAATAATAAATAAAATATTAAAAAGCTAAAAAAAAGCAGACTGAGAAGAGGCCAGAGTGAGCATGCTAGGAAACAACAGTTCCTTCACAGTCTCTGCTTCGGCCCTGCCTCCAGGTTCCTGCATTGAGATCTTGCCCTGATTGTCCTCAGTAATGAACTATGATAGGACAAGAAAGCCAAATTAAGCCTCACCTCCCCAAGTCCGTTTTTGTCACAGTATTTATCACAGAAATAGAAGGTAGACTATTGTAAAAGTAGAAAAAATAAATAAAATCTTGAAGATTTTTTTTTTTTGTCTTTTCGAGACAGGGTCTCCCGAAGAAGATTTTTATAAAGAGTATTATAGTGTGTAGCTGCATGGGGTATACCACTTCCCCACTGAAGGGAGAGTTTAGGGGTGCTAATGAATCTATGATTAAGGCCTCATTTATTAAAGTGAAAACTGAGAACTTTAGCTGTACTTAGTAGTTCAAAAGACCAGAGGACCATTGTAGAATAGGGAGGCAGGAGTGAGTTTGCCAAATATATGGGAATCAGTTCAGCCACACAGAATGTTGTGCTCTACAGTGAGGTGTAGGATAATAAACAGAAAGCTTCAATTTCTGAAGAGAAAGAAGAAAGGAGTTAGTGAAGTCAAAGCATGTAGGTGACTTATGGTGGTCCTTCAGTGAAGAAACACTCAGTATTAAAATTTAGCCACTAGTAAAGAGAGTAAACATCTGAATTGCATTTATTTCGTTATGATCGATTTTTCTGTTTGCCTTTTTAATGTGTTAACTTTCAGTAAGTAAAAGATGTTTGCTATTTCAAAAAGTTTAGAAGCATGAATTTTAATAAGGGTATAAGAGTATAAATACATATAATTAAAAGAAATGTTTGTTTTAATTTTAATTAATATACTTATGACACTGTATTTTACTAAATTGGTTAACACAGACACAGACACAGACACACACACACACACACACACACACGCACACACACACACACATCAAATTCAGTGTTTCCTAAACAACCATATTGTCCTTGTTCTTGACCTTTAGTTTGTATTTCCAGTGTATATAGCTATAGTGATTTTCATTCATTTGAAAATTTCATGTCCGGAAAACCAACCCTTCAGAGAATACTTGAAGCAATTCAAAGGACAGAAGAAAGGAGCAACCAACCCCAGGCACCTAGAAAGAGAAATCAATAAAAGCAAAACAGTAGAAGTAGAAACCGAAACCCAAACTGCAAATGGATAATAAGGCAAAAGGAAGCAACACAAACTTATCAGTCATAACCTTCAATATTAATGGACTAAATTCCCCAATCAAAAGACATAGACTGGGAGATTGGATTAGGAAACAGAATCCATCGATATGCTGTCTACAAGAAACACCTCTTACCTTCAAGGACAGGCACCACCTTAAAGTGAAAGGTTGGAAAAAAATATTCCAAGCAAATGGTACCAAAAAGAAAGCAGGTGTTGCTATTTTAATATCAGACAAAATGGACTAAAAAGTAAAAGAAATCAGAAGAGACAAAGAAGGTCATTACATTTTTATCAAAGGCACAATTCAAGAAGATTTCAGAATTATGAATATATATGCCCCAAACTCTGGTGCACCAAACTTTATAAAGACAATTCTCCAGGACAACAAGGCACACACTAACCCCAGTACACTCATAGTAGGGGATTTCAATACCCCACTGAGTCCTTTGGATGGGTAAACAGGACAAAGAATAAACAGAGAGACATCTGAACTGAACGATATAATACACCAAATGGACCTCATAGATCTCTACCAAATATTCCACCCTAATACCAGAGAATACACTTTCTACTCAGCACCCCACGGAACCTTCTCCAAAATTGACCACATTCTGGGACACAGAAGAAACCTCCACAAATACAAAAAGATTGAAATAATTTCATGCATTCTATCAGTCCACAGTGCAATAAAGTGCAACATCAACACCAGGATAAGCCCTACTGCCTACAAGAACACATGGAGACTAAACAACACCCTCTTGAATAATGAATGGGTCAAGGAAGAGATAAAGAAAGAAACGAAAGCATTCCTGGAACTGAATGACAATGACAATACAACACAATAAACCTATGGGATATCTTAAAAGCAGTCCTAAGAGGGAACTTTATAGCCCTTGGGTGCCTACATTAGAAAAATAGAAAGAGCACAAGTGAATGATCTAGCACTACAGCTAAAAACACTTGAGAGGGAACAACAGATAAACCCTAAATGCAACAGACAGGAAGAAATAATAAAAATCAGAGCAGAAATCAATGAAATAGAAACAAAGAAAACAATACAAAAAATCAATAATCCAAAAGTTGGTTCTTTGAAAGAATAAACACGATAGACAGACCTCTGACCCAGTTAACCAAAAGAAAGAAGCAACAACTCCAAATCAATACAATCCATGATGAAAAGGGAAATATCACAACAGACAAGGAAAAGATGCAGAAAATCATACAGGAATAATTTAAGAACCTATACTCTACCAAGTTTGAAAACCTAGAAGAAATGGATGAATATCTGAAATCCTGGGAATCACCAAAGCTCAACAAAGAAGAGATCCACAGCATAAACAGACCCATAACACATGAAGAAATGGAAGATGTAATAAGAAACCTCCCAACTAAAATAGGATGGTTTCACAGGAGAATTATATAAAAAAATTTTCAAAAAGACCTACAACCATTATTACTGAAACTGTTTAGAAGGATACAATCAGAGGGAATTCTCCCAAATTCCTTCTATGAAGCTAGCATCACTCTGTTACCAAAACCAGGCAAAGATACAACTAAAAAGGAGAATTATAGACTAATCTCCCTAATGAACACCTATGCCAGAATTCTAAACAGGATACTGGCAAATTGCATACAGGCCCACATCAAGAATATCATCCATCATGACCAAGTTGGATTCATACCAGAGATGCAGGGATGGTTCAACATATGAAAATCAATAAACATCATCAAACACATAAACGGAATCAAAGACAAAAATCACACCATCATCTCAATTGATGCTGAAAAAGCCTTCGACAAAATCCAGCATCCCTTCATGTTTAAAGTCCTAGAAGGAATTGGATTGGAGAGATCATTCCTCAATGTAATCAAAGCCATATACAGGAAACCTACAGCCAATATCATCCTAAATGGAGAAATGACAGAAACATTCCCTTTAAAGGTAGGAACTGGGCAAGGCTGCCCCCTGTCGCCACTCCTCTTCAATATACTGCTTGAAACACTTGCTAGAGCAATAAGACAAGAAAAGGAAATTAAAGGAGTACTAATTGGAAAAGAGGAAGTCAAGCTATCCCTATTTGCTGATATGATTGTTTACTTAAAGGATGCTAAAAACTCCACCGGAAAACTCCTAGAAACTATTAACAGCTTCAGCAAAGTGGCAGGATACAAAATTAACCTAAAAAATCAATGGCCTTTTTTTACACCAAGAACAAGCAACTGGAGAAAGAATTCAAAGAGTCCTTCCTACTCACAATAGCCTCAAAAACAATAAAATACCTAGAAACAAGCCTAACCAAAGACACCAAAGATCTCTACAACAAAAATTTTAAACCTTTAAAGAAATAAATTGAAGAAGACATCAGAAGATGGAAAAACCTCCCATGCTTGTGGATTGGGAAAATTAACATTGTAAAAATGTCCATTATACTGAAGCTCTTTAATTCAATGCCAATCAAAATCCCCAACAGTTTCTTCACAGGCTTGGAAAAATAAAAGTGCTTAAATTCATTTGGAAAAACAAAAGACCCCGAATAGCCAAAACAACCCTGAGTGAAAAGAGCTACACAGGGGGGAATCTCTATACCAGACTTCAAGCTATACTACAGGGCTATATTCATAAAAACAGCCTGGTACTGGCAGAAAAACAGACCTAATGGAACAAAAACGAAGATCCAAACCTGAGCACATACAACTTCTGCCATCTCATATTTGACAAGGGGGCCAAGAAGACACAATGGAGCAAAGACAGGACCTTCAGCAAGTGGTGTTGGCAAAACTGGATCACCACTTGTAGAAGAATGAAATTAAACCCCTTCCTCTCGTCCTGTACAAAAGTCAACTCCATATGGATCAAAGACCTCAACATGAAACCCCAAACTCTGAAGATGATAGAAGAAAAAGTTGGCAGCAGACTACAAGACATAGGCATAGGAAAAGCTTCCTAAATCAGACAGCAGCTGCGCAAGAATTAAGGTCAACAATTGACAAATGGGACCTCATTAAACTCAAAGCTTCTGTACATCAGAAGAAACAATCAAGGAAGCAAAGAGAAATCCCACAGAGTGGGAGGAAACCTTCACAGCAGATACATCTGACAAAGCATTGATCTCCAGAATATATAAACTACTCAAAAAACAAAGAAAGAAAACAAATGACTCACTCAATAGATGGAGCAAAGAGCTGAACAGAGACTTCACAAATGAGTAGTTAGAGATGGCTGAGAAACACCTCAAGAAGTGTTCAACATCACTAATCATTAAGGAAATGCAAATAAAAACCACTTTAAGATATCATCTTACTCCAATAAGACTGGCTAGGATCAAGAAAACAAATGATACCAAGTGCTGTAGAGGTTGTGGGGAAAGGGGACCACTCATCCCCTGCTGGTGGGAATGTAAACTCATGCAGCCACTATGGAAAGCAGTGTGGAGAACCCTTGGAAGACTTGGAATGAATTTGCCACCTGACCCAGCCATACCACTCATAGGCATGTACCCCCAAGACTCACCCCACCGCAGAGATACATGCACGGCCATATTTATTTCAGCTCTCTTCACAATAGCAAAGAGCTGGAACCAACCCAAATGCCTCTGAACTGATGAGTGGATAGAGAAAATGTGGTACATCTACACAATGGAGTTCTATGCAGCAATAAAGAAAGACAACATCATGAGCTTTGCAAGAAAATGGCTGGAGCTAGAGGACATCATGCTGAGTGAAGTAACACAGTCCCAGAAAAACAAATGAAGAATGGTATCCCTCATCTGTGGATGTTAGTGCCAATTACCCAGTTCTTAGTATTTCCTGTGCATGGCCCCTTGAGATTTTGTCCAAAGCAGTTGGGAGTGATGCATATTGGAAACAACAACAACAAAAACAACAACAACAACAACAACAACAGAAAAGACTGCATCAAAGAACTGACTGAAACAGTAAACTTCTGTTCAAAATAGTCAACTTCCCCATGGAGAATATTAAGAGACTGAGAAAGAGATGAATAGCATGTTTGGCAGAATGCATGAGCTCTGGAGGGGTGGGGGGATGGGGGGACACGGGTCTAGATTTGATAAAAAATATATGTATAAATAAATAAATAATAAAATAAAATTTAATTAAATTAAAAAAAATAAGCTCATGTTATGAACATAACTGAAGCACCATAGACAGCTTATATTGGACAGCAGCCTGGCCAGACTTGGCTATCTGCTCCATTCCCACTGTCCTGGTGTGTTGAGAAACTTCAACTGTTGTGGCCCCTTTTTGGTATTTTCCTTTAAGCTTGTTTTATCCCTGTGTCCACTGTAGACACAGGGTGGAAGAAGAGGATCTTCCACCTCCTTTCTTCTACCTCTGCTGCTTCAAAAAAATTTCCACATAACTAACTTTAAAAATAGATGTATGTAATTAGTCATATATTTTATAACGATTATATTAGGTAGCTCTTTATGAAAACTGCATAGTCATTTCTCTATTTGAACTAATGATTTATTAAATCTAAATATAACTAACGAGAGTCTGCTCATTATATTCAAGTACTTTATTATTTGAATACTTTATTTCCTTCTTGAGGCAAAAAACATTATCCATGTTTGTGAAAAATGTTTGTTTATTCATTACTTTTATTTTCTGTGTGAGCATATTGCCTGCATGTATGTGAGCCCATGTTGTACAATGCCCATGGACATCAGAATTGGGTGTCAGATCCCTTAGAACTCAGCCACTATGCAGGTGCTGGGAATTAAACCCTGGCCTTATGCATAAGCAGATAGTGCTCCAGTCCTCCCCAAAACATATTTTAGTGTACTAATAACAAATAATGGGTGTTTTATAAAGTGAATGATTCGTGCAGTAACTTTATATTCTAGTCTAGTCAATCTTCCACATTTTATTAGTTATTCATCATAATTAAGGGTTAGAATCTCTATTAATCTAACTTTACTGTGAAACACACAATATAGTGCCCATGTGGAAATGTTATATTAAGTTCAAGTGTAGTGCTTAAAGCTTCTATGCATGTACTTGCTTGTATTTTATTTTATAAATTTAAGCTTACAGTGTTTGAAAAAATAAAACAAAATGAGTTATATAATGTATAGAAGAGCTTATATTAAAGTTAATATAAGCTAAAGCTTGAAATATTTGTAAGTTAAATAAATTGGCTGAGCAGAAAGAAAAAAAAAACAAGAAATTGTTCAGAGAATCTTGCAAGGATTAAGAGCACACATTTTTATCTACTTTATTTTCTTTTGGAGGTGAGAATTTTCTTTAAGGGCAATAAGTGAAAAAACAGTTCTCTCTCACTGATGTATCAATTCTAAATAACTAGCTGGAGAATAAAGTTTCTTAGTGAAGGATAATACTGGCTTTACAATAATCAGCAGAGAAGATCTTGACCTTCTTCAATATTTTAAGAATTTTAGTGTTGTTTAGTAAATGCTACCAGTCAAACCAGTTATTTTTTGTGAGTAAAGAATAAGTGTCTGCCTAGCATTCTAGAACCCCGAAGCATGCCTGTGATCTCAGTGTTAGGGCCATAGTGGCAAGAAGAGGAGAAGTGCAAAGTCATCTTTCTAGGCTACAGAGCAGGACAGAGGCCAGCCTAGCAACAGAAGACCTTCTTAAACAACAAATACCCATTCAGTCAACTGTTTATATTTATTTCCCTTCTGTTCAAGTGAAGAAGTAGATTTAATGTGGCTTTAATATCACATTTTCCTTTTATTTTAAAAGTCCGTATTTGTTTCAAGTAATCATTTTCCCCCTTAGGGCCTCTTAAGAAAATGATTGTAATCATAAACAGAAGGGTATTCATATTATTAAAAGTTATTTCCTTTTTCTGAAAACTATCAAAGCTCAGTTATTATGACTAAAGATCCACTTTATCCAGAAATTTTGCATCTTTCCAGATTAATATGTATATATATATATATTATATATATTATCATCAGACTGCCTTTCAAACACTAAGCATAAACTAAAACAAATATGATACATGTCATGTTTTTCCTATAGTTCAACCAATTTATACAAGTTTTCTTGTGATAGATAGAAATTTACTTCAAACATTACGCAGTTTTTTGAAAAGTTTACAAGTACCTTCACAGTGGATTGATTTGGATATGGATTCTCAAACCCCAGTTCAGGTTTTAAAGCTCTTCCTGGCAGGATAGGCAGTTCCACAGCTATGCCGATTCCATACTTCCATTATAAAAATGAAGTTTACATCTATTTAAGCCCCTCAGGATGTACCTGAAAAGAATGTACCATAAAGATATATCACAAAGCAGCATGTGCCTCGAAATTTTAAAAAAGCCTTTTATATCTGGTTATCAATCTCCACCAATGATAATATTGAGAGAAAGCAAAGTATCCCTCCTTTGTGTTATCTACATACTCACAAAAAAAGCAAGAATATGCACAGCCATGTAGTCTTATAAAATATATTACTATTTTTAGTCATATTTAAATCAATAGTTGTTTATGATGCATATATTAGGAAATTAGTTGTGTCAATAAATTTTTATCTCTTTGGGGGTTCTATGTAATTCTGCCATCTCCTATCAGACTACACTAGTGAAATTTATAGTTTTGTGGATTGACTCAAAAACATCATTTACACAGATAAAGTATGACTAATTTTCCCATTGCCAAGGGATAAAATAAAGTCTTTTATCTTGTGATTTCTTTTATTACAGTATTTGTAGATAACTTGTATTAACATATGTATAATGCCATTTCAGATTTTTTTCTTCCTTATTCATGAATTCTGTATTTCATATATTAGCTTTCAGTCCAATTTAGACATATTGCCCTCTCCCTGCCTCACCCCACCCTAGTTCATGCTTTCTGCCATACATGTTTGAATCTTTCTCTGAGTGTTTCCAAAATTTTTCACTGCAGAGGTTTGTTATTTGGGGCAGATTTTAACTGTATCAGTCAATAATTTGACCCAGTCTTTATGTTGTTGTTACTCCCTCCCTTTATATTGGTGCAAAATATGCTTATATAACCATCAAAATTATGACCTCTGAAAATAAATTGTATGCTAATTCCAAAATATGTTTAACCACTCACATTTTCCCTTTAATATTATATTACTCTAAGATATAAATATGTACCTTCCACACATGTGAAGTTGATAGAAGAAAATTTGGGCAGCAACATACAAGACAAAGGTATAGGAAAAGACTTTCTTTTTTTATTTTTTTTACTTTTTAATTATTTTTGTCATTTTTTAATAATAAGTAATGATTTATGAGCACAAGCATCCTTCATGTAAAACCAACTTGCAAGCAGTTGTGCCCAAACCCACACAGCCCAAAGTTCCCTCCATCCAGCTGGAGAGGCTTGTATGTACAATCAAGTTGATCAAATAAGGGTCCAGTCTATATTGCTGTAGTTTCGCCATTCATGCCAATCACAGCCCTTACATTCTACTATGCTCCCTCTTCTGCAGATTGTTCCCTAGGCTTAGAAAAGGGGCACAGGTGGATGAGAAGCAAAACAGTCTACTTTCTCTGCAGCTGTCGTTTTGGACTCTGGTCAATTCTGGCTGTTTCCTCTTATGGGCTGACAGTTTTTCTAGGAATAACCTTTCAATCCTAATGAAGCACAAGCAATTAGATATATAGGTATTAAACAGTACTAATTGTTATGGTAGGTTACATTGGTATAGTCACAGATGTTTGGATGGTATGTTAATCCATGAATTACGTTTTTCTGTAAAATATGACAGGATCTTACTGCGGCTTATAACACCTCCTAACCACTAGAGGATGTAAGCTTGTGGCATCAGCAGTGGGTTATTCCTCCAAGGAGAGAGCTAATAGCCAATTAGATTTGGGATATACAGCCATATGGATGCCACTGCTGCACAGTATTTCCAGGCAGGTGAGGTGTAGCTGGTGCTGATAGAGGAGTCTTGCTTGAATCAAGGAGACCTATATTTGCTTTATTGGTTTAGTGACCTTTGGTAACACTCTCTGGTAATCCAGAGGCCAACTGTACACTTGCAAGTGCAGTCTTAATACATCTTTCCCATGCTTACATCAGGTCTTCGACAGCAGGGCCTTATCGCCTCTCTGCTTGCAGGTATCCCAGTTTTCAGGCAAGAAGCCTTTACCTTTTGGGGGAACTTGGATCCCCTGGCCAACATCTCCTTCGTAGAATAATCCATTGCTGATATCAGAGCTCTCCTGTATTAATATATTTTGCTTAAATACACAGCTTAAGGAGACTTTAATATTATATTTGGTTCTGAATAGAGAATAATCCTTTTCACAGTTCCTATGTCTATTAGTCAATTAAAGAAGGCAATTTTACTGGTTTTATAAGAGATTACATCTATAACAGTTGGCTCCAATTTACAGTCATCATCATCATATTCCTCATTGTTCTATGGGGCGGGGGAGGTAAGTAAGTCTCTAGTATTAAAACTTTGCAGCACCTAGAAGGTAAGTATCATTAGGACTCATTGTAGACAGTTGTTACAAGTAGAATACACAGAGGGGTTTGATGCCTGTAGCAGTCTGAGGCTTTTCATCCTTTCAATGTTCAGATGGGCCAACCTTTCTGCTGGCACTTCCTGGTACATCCTACACAATGCAAAGCTGTATCTTTTCTTTCTCAGCCATTAAGTTGGTGACATTTTGACCCGTGGGAACATACAAATCTTTTCCCATAGTTAGTTTTAAGATTTAAATTGCAAAGATTTTGAGAGAAAAAGATTTCATATATATCTGTATCCCCACTTTTTATTTTAGGTTTTTATTTTTTGACACATGAGTCTCAAGAAGGCAGTTGTAGTACACATACATATAGGCAGGAATCAAGGCACAGATTTCATCAAATTCACCCAAGCTGTTTTGGGTGACTGTATGTAGATAGCTTGGGAAGCAAACATAATTCCTTAAGTTAAATCTTTCTACAGGTAAAAGAGAATACTGCAAGATGATACTTTACAACAGAAATATTATAGAGAACATTTGTATATGCCAATCCCAAAGTCATTGTTGTACAGATTTTAAGTAAAACTGTGTGGACAACAAAAATTTATATTTCCAATTAACTCGGGTGCATTACCGTTCTTATCAGAACCTTTAAACCAATGTTGTTTAATATACACATATTTACTTTTACTAAGTCCCAAAACACCATGTAACATGTAGACAGAGTCTGGGCAAAATTGGATACTTGTTGAACTCAAGTCAGTTAAATATACATTAATCGAACATAGACATGCGCCCTCTCTCACCCCTCCCACCACTCCTGATTCACCATTTCAGTCAGTTTTCTAATGCAGTCTTTCTGCTGTTGTTCTTTTAATATGCATCCCTCATCACAAGAAATATTTACAACTGGGTTATTGGTGCTAGCATCCACAGATGAGGGATACCGTTCATCATTTGTTTTTCTGGGAATGTGTTACTTCACTTAATATATCATCTAGCTCCATCCGTTTACCTGAAAAGTTCATGATGTTGTCTTTCTTTACGCTGCATAGAACTCCATTGTGTAGATGTACCACATTTTCTCTATACACTCGTCAGTTGAGGGGCATTTGGTTTGGTTCCAGCTTTTTGCTATTGTGAACAGAGCTGCAATAAATATAGCTGTGCATGTATTTCTGCAGTAAGATGAGTCTTGTGGGTATATACCCAGGGGTGGTATGACTGGGTCAAACGGTAAGCTCATTTGGCATCTTCCAAGGGTTCTCCACACTGCTTTCCATAGTGGCTGTACGAGTTTACATTCCCACCAGCAATGGATGAGTGTTCCCCTTTCCGCACAACCTCTCTAGCACTTGCTAATATTTGTTTTCTTGATCCTGGCCTGTCTTATCGGAGTGAGCTGATATCTTAGAGTGGACTTAATTTGCATTTCCCTAATTATTAGTGATGTTGAACAGTTTTTAAGAAGTTTCTCAGCCATCTCTAATTCCTCTTCTGTGAAGTCTCTCTTCAGTTCTTTGCTCCATCTTTTGAGTTATTCATTTGTTTTCTTTCTTCTTTGTTTTTTTTTAAATTTTTTTTTATTATTTATCTTTGTATGTGTATGAATGTACTGTCTGCATGCAGGTCTGTGCACCCGTGTCGTGCAATGCCGCGGAGGTCAGAAGAGGGTCTCAGTTTCCCCTGGAACTGGAGTTCTCCTGGAATTGGAGTTACAGACGGTTCTTAGCTGCCATGTGGGTGCTGGGGATTGAACCCGGGTCGTCTGCAAGAGCGTCGGTGCTCTTAACTGCTAGGCTATCTCTCCAGTCTCTCTTCTTTGTTTTTTTGAGTAGCTTGTATACTCTGGAAATTAATGCTTTGTCAGATGTATCTGGAAAGGTTTCTTCCCACTCTGTTGGTTTTCTCTTCACTTCCTTGATTGATTCTTTTGATGTACAGAAGCTTTTGAGTTTAATGAAGTCCCATTTGTCAATTGTAGATCTTGTTACTTGTGCAGCTGCTGACTGATTTAGGAAGTCTTTTCCTATGCCTATGTCATGTAGTCTGCTGCCAAATTTTTCTTCTATCACCTCCAGAGTTTTGGGTTTCACATTGAGGTCTTTGATCCATCTTGAATTGACTTCTGTACAGGTTGAGAAGTAGGGGTTTAATTTCATTCTTCTACAGGTGGTGATCCAGTTTTGCCAACACCACTTACTGAAGGTGCTGTCTTTCCTCCATTTTGTCTTCTTGGGCCCCTTGTCAAGTATGAGGTGGCTGAAATTGTATGTGCTCAGGTTCGGATCTTCAGTTTTATTCCATTGGTCAGCTAGTCTGTTTTTGTCCCAGTACCAATCTGTTTTTATGACTATAGCCCTGTAGTATAGTTTGAGGTCTGGTATAGTGGTCCTGTCTGTATTGCTCTTTTCACTCAGGATTGCTTTGGCTATTCAGGGTCTTTTGTTTTTCCAAATGAAATTGAGGATTTTTTTTCCAAGCCTGTGAAGAAGCTCTTGGGGAATTTGATTGGGATTGCATTAAATCTGTACACGAGTTTGGGTAGAATGGGCATTTTTACTATATTTATTTTCCCAATCCATGAGCATGGGAGGTTTGTCCATCTTCTCATGTCTTCCTCAATTTCTTTCTTCAGGGGTTGAAAAATTTTGTTATAGCAATCCTTGGTGTCTTGGTTAGGTTTTTTCTAGGTATTTTATTGTTTTTGAGGCTATTGTGAGTGGGAAGGTCTCCTTGTATTCCTTCTTCAGTTGCTTGTTGTTGGTGTAAAGAAAGGCTACTGATTTTTCTAGATTTATTTTGTATCCTGCCACTTTACTGAAGTACTTAATCATTTCTAGAAGTTTTCTGATGAGTTCTTAGCATCCCTTAGATAGACAATCATATCATCAGAATAAAAGGGATAGCTTGACTTTCTCTTTTCCTATTAGAACTCCCTTAATTTCCTTTTCTTGCCTTATTGCCTTAGGGACGGTTTCAAGCACTATATTGAAAAGGAGTGGTGACAGGGGGCAGCCTTGCCGAGTTCCTACCTTAAAGGAGAATGCTGCTGTTTTTTCCTCATTTAGGATGATATTGGCTGTGGGTTTCCTGTATATGGCTTTGATTGCATTGAGGAATGATCCCTCCAGTCCAATTCCCTCTAGGACTTTAAGCATGAAGGGATGCTGGATTTTGTCAAAGGCTTTCTCTGCATCAATTGAGATGATGGTGTGGTTTTCGTCTTTCGGACCATTTATTTGCTTGATGATGTTTATTGATTTTCATATGTTGAACCATCCCTGCATCTCTGGTATGAATCCAAGTTGGTAATGATGGATGATCTGATGTGGGTCTGTACGCGATTTGCCAGTATCCTGTTTCGAATTTTGGCATTTGTGTTCATTAGAGAGATGGGTCTATAGGTCTCCTTTTTGGTTATATCTTTACCTGATTTTGGTAATAGTGTGATTCTGGCTTCATAGAAGGAATCTGGGAGAACTCCCTTTGTTTGTATCCTTCTAAACAACTTGAGTAGTAACGACTGTAACTCTTTTTGAAATATTTTATAGAATTCTGCCATGAAACCATCTGGGTCTGGGCATTTTTTGGTTGGGAGGCTACTTATTACATCTTCAATAACTTCATGTGTTATTGGTCTATTTAAGCTGTCTATCTCTTCTTGGTTGAACTTTAGTGATTCCCAGGATTTCTGATATTCATCCATTTCTTCTAGGTTTTCAAACTTAGTAGAGTATCAGTTTTTGCAGTATTTCCATATAATTATCTGGATCTTTTCATTGTCTATTGTGATATTTCCCCTTTCATCACAGATTCTATTGATTCCTTCTTTCTTGTGTTTAACTGGGCTAGAGGTCTGTCTATCTTGTTTATTCTCTCAAAGAACCAACTTTTGGATTCATTGATTTTTTTTTTTTTGGTATGGTTTTCTTTGATTTAGAAAGTCTTTTCCTATCCCTAATCAAAAGGCATAGGAAAAGACTTTCTAAATCAAACAGTAGCTGCACAGGAAATAAGGTCAACAATTGACAATTGGGATCTCATTAAATTCAAATTCTTCTGCACAGCAAAAGAAACAATCAATGAAGTGAAGAGAAAACCCACAGAGTGGGAGGAAACCTTCACTGATGATACATCTGACAGAGGAATAACATCCAGAATATATAAACTACTTAAAAAAAATACATAAGAAAACAAATGACCTGCTCAAGAAATGGAGCAAAGAGCTGAAGAGAGACTTCACAAGTGAGGAAATAAAGTTGGCTGAGAAACATCTTGAAAAATATTTGACATCATTAATAATTAAGGAAATGCAAATTAAAACCACTTTAATTTATCTCCATCTTTTTTGATGTTTCCCCTTTCATCGCATATACTATTAATTTGGAGTTGATCTATCTCTCTTTTTTGTTTTTATTTATTTACTATTTGTTAACTGGGCTAGAGGTCTGTATATTTTGTTTAGTTTTCATTTTTTTTATTTAAAAAATTTTTTTTATTATTAATTTTATTTATTTCTGTATGTGTATGAATGTACTGTCTGCATGTAGGTCTGTGCACCCATGTCATGCAATGCCGCAGAGGTCAGAAGAGGGTCTCAGATTCCCCTGGAACTGGAGTTCTCCTGGAATTGGAGTTTCAGATGGTTCTTGGCCACCATGTGGGCACTGGGGATCGAACCCAGGTCCTCTGTAAGAGCGGTCGGCACTCTTAACCACTAGGCCATCTCTCCAGCCCCTTGTTTAGCTTTTCAAAGAACCAGCTTTTGGATTCATTGACTTCATGTATTGTTTTCTTTTCTTTTTTTTTTTTTTCTATTTCATTGATTTCTGCTCTGATTTTTGTTATTTCTTCCTGTCTGTTTGGTTTAGGGTTTATTTGTTGTTGTCGTCTCTCAAGTGTCTTTAGCTGCAGTGTTAGATGCTTTATTTGTTCCCTTTATTTTTTTATTTTTATTTTTATTTTTATTTATTTATTTGTTTGTTTTTGATGTGGGCACTTAGGGCTATAAATTTCTGTGGTCTGATAGAATGCTTGGAATAATTTCTATCCTTTTGTATTTGTTGAGGTTTCTTCTGTGCCCCAGTATGTGGTCGACTTTGGAGAATGTTCTGTGGGGTGCTAAGTAGAAAGTATACTCTCTCGTGTTTTGGAGGAATATGCTGTAGATGTCTGTGAGGTCCATTTATTGTATTGCATTGTTCAGTTCTGATGTCTCTCTGTTTATTTTTGTCCTGTTGATCTATCCAAGGGGCTCAGTGGGGTGTCCACCAGTATTAGTGTGTTAGTATTATTCTGTGTATTGAGGTCCTGCAGTGTAGTGTTTATAAAGTTAGGTGCACCAGAGTTTGGTGCATAGACATTTAGGATTGTGATGTCTTCATGGTTCATTGTTCTTTTGACAAGGATATAATGGCCCTCTTTGTCTCTTCTGAATAACTTTACTTCAAGATCCATTTTGTCTAATATTAGAATAGCCATTCCAGCTTGTTTCTTAGTCCTTTCACTCTAAGGTGGTGTCTGTCCTTGAGGGGGAGATGGGTTTCTTGTAAACAACATATAGAAGAATTCAGTTTCCTAATCCAGTCTCCCAGTCTATGCCTTTTGATTGTGGAGTTTAGACCATTAGTATTTATGGTTGTTACTGAGAGATATGTGTTGCTTCCTTTTAACTTATTTTTGTTTGCATTCTTGGTCTAGGTTTGTATTTACTATGCTATGAATTTGTTACTTTCTCTCTTTAATTGGTTAGGGATAGTTATTCCTTTCGTCTGTTCCTTGGATTGCTTCAAGGATTTTCTGAAGTGTTGGTTTCTTAGACATGCATTCTTTCATCTTGTTAAGGTCATGAAAAATTCTTCTTTCTCCTTCAAGTATAATTGACATTTTTGCTTGGTATAATAGTCTGGGTTAGCATCTACAGTCATTTAGTAATGGTAATACATTATTCTTGCCTTCATAGTTTGCACTGAGAAGTCAGCTGTGATTCTGATGGGTTTCCCCTTATGTATAACTTGTTTTTCTCTTATAGCTTTCAATATTTTGTCTTTGTTTTGGGCATCTAGTGTTTTAACAATTATATGGCATGGGAGTTTCTTTTCTGGTCCTGTCTATTTGGTGTTCTATGTGCTTCTTTTTTTGTATAGGTTTGTCTTTTTTCAGTTTGGGGAAATTTTCTTCATCATCCTGTTGAAGATTTGGTCAATTGTGCTGTTTTGAGATTCTTCTCCTTCCTCTATCCCTATGATGCAGAGATTTGGTCTTTTTATAGTGTCCCACATTTCCTGGTTGTTTCACTATTGATTTTTTAAAAATTTACATAGATTTTACTTGAGCATTTTAGTGGCTCAATCTTATCCTGCAGGTCTGATTTTACAGAGCTATATTCATAAAGACAGCCTCATACTGGCAAAAAATAGACCCATTCACCAATGGAACAAAATTGAAGATCCAAACTTGAGCTCACAAAACTTCAGCCACCTCATATTGAACAAAGAGACCCAAAAAGCTTAATGGAGGAAGATAGCATCTTCAGCAAATGATGTTGGCAAAACTGGATCACCATTTGTAGAAGAAAAAAATTAAGCCCCCACCTCTCACCCTGTACAAAAATTAACTCCATGCATAACAATGATCTCAACCTGAAACCTGAAACCCTAAAGGTGATAGAAAAAGTCTTCAGCAGCAACCTACAAGACATAGGCACTGGAAAAGACGTTCTAAATCAAACAGCAGCTGCACAGGAAATAAGGACAACAGCTGAGAAGTGGGATCTCATCAAACTCACAAGCTTTTGTACAGTTAAAGAAACAATCAAGGAAGTGAAGAGAAAACCCACAGAGTGGGAGGAAACCTTCACCACTGATACATCTGCCTGAGCATTAGCATCCAGAATATATAAACTGCTTATAAAACAAAGAAGTATGAAAACAAATGACCTACTCAAAAGATGGAGTAAAGAGCTGAACAGAGACTTCACCAGTAAGGAAGTAAAGATGGCTGAGAAACATCTTAAAAAGTGTTCACCATCATTAATAATTAAGGAAATGCAAATTAAAACCAATCTCAGATATTCTCTCATTCCGATAAGACTAGCTAATATCCAGAAATCAAAAGACACCAAATGCTGGATAGGTTGTGGGGAAAGGGGAACAATCCTCCACAGCTGGTGGGAATGTAAATTTGTACAACCATCATGGAAAGCAGTGTGGATAACCCTTTAAAGACTAAAATGTCCGTGCCACTTGACCCAGTTATACCATTCCTGGGTAAAAATCCCAAAGACTCATCCTATTGCAAAGATACATGCACATCCATGTTTACTGCAGCTCTCTTCACAATAGCAAAGATCTGAAACCTACCCAAATGCCCCTCAATAGATGAGTGGATAAGAAAAATGTGGTTCATCTACACAATGTAATATTATTTAGCAGTAAAGAAAGATCATGTTATGAACTTTGCAGGTAAATGGATGGAGCTCAACGCCATTATGATAAGTGAAGTAACACAGTCCCAGAAAAACAAGTGGCAAATAGTTTCCTTCATTTGTGGATATTAACACCAAATCCCCCAGATGAAAGGCAAGCTGAACAATATTATTGTTATATTTCTGTTTTTCTGAAAACACCTATGTTGTTATAATGTATATCTCTCAACAGGCTCAAGAATACACCCACCACTCATTTTCAGACTCCACAATTACTGTATAAAGGTGGAGTGTATGTACCCATATTTTAGAGTAATATAAAATTAATGGAGGAAAATGTCTATTCCTAAGCATAAAAAAACCTGAAAGATGTACTACCCTACTTGCCCCAAATCGAGAAAAGTCTGAATAGCAGTTTTAGTATTAGAAATCCTGACATACTAGGATGAGATTGTTATTTCATTATCCCTCAGTCACTTCTACTCAAATCAGAATTTCTTATCTTCTCTGCCATGGTCATCCAAAGAGTATGGCCCATAGCCTCATAATGCACTGATATCCACTGTGATATTTTAGTCACTGTGGCTATGCATGATACTAGCCGAAAAAAAAATAATCCACTATATTCAGCTATGAATTTTGCAAACTACTATAACCACTGGCTTGGCAAAATATGTGGATTGGTCCAATTGTGACTTGAATGTTATAAACATAATTTGCAAACCTCTGATTGGATTTGAGTCTGGCTTTAATAATGAAATCCATACCAAATACTATTATCAGGGACAAGAACATGTGACTAGAAACACCACAGGCCATAGTGCAGAACTTATTACCACTCTTCTGTTAAATGGATATATATTTAGACTGATTCTTAATGATTTATTGTTATATTATAGATTTGTGTATCTTTCAATTCTCACCAGAAAATTCTTGCAGCAGACAGATTATACAGAGACTCACAATGATCAGCATTCAGAGAACGAGAATATCAATGTGTGTAACCATAAATAGGATACCTATATCTTACCAGGCTCTCCCAAGGATCGGGGATTATTGCTGAAGAGGAAGAAGAAGAAGCATTTTAAGAGCCTAAGGGGGTTACATGACTTCAAGGAAACTGTTTTCTGGAAACCACAGTGTACTTGCACATATGAACCCACATCTATTGTGGTAGCATGTACAGTACCTATAAAACCTCAAGCCATCAAAAACCCAGCATAGATGGAGGAGCTAGACAAGATGTCCCAGGCATAGCTGAGAATCCATTGACAATTGATAGCAACTAGAAGACAGTGAGTAATATTCATTTCTGTTGTGTCACCTGGAGGACTGGACATATTTCAATGGATGGGTCCATTCCCAAGAGCATTCTGGAAACATAGATTAGACTTAATAGGCCTTTAAAATAAAAGATGCAGCTAGCCGGCCAGAGCCCAGCACACCCTCAGGCCAAGCAAGCAAACCTCCTTCCTAACCATCCCCCAAGTACTGGTGGGGACAGTCCAGTAAGCTGGAGGGGTTGTGGTGCAGACAGTGGTGTTAGTGACTTTAGATTGCACAACCAATGTAAAGGAATTGAACAGGAGGAAGCACAGTGAGTGACCAATCAATCTTCCATAATAACAATTGAAACTAGCACCACAATCCAAACAAAAAATAAATAAATAAAACCACATGCCAAAGAAACAATGAAAAAATATGACAACATGGGAAAAACCAAAAGTAAATTCAAGCCAAACTCAACCAGTATTTTAGAATATCCCTACAAGGAGATCCCCCTAGAGGGAAACAAAGACATGTACCTAAGAATAATTGTAGACATATTCAAATAAAGCAAAGAATATAAAGAAGAAATCAGAGAAGTAAGGGGAGAAAATGAAAAACTCAAGAAGGATCTAGAAGGGAAGAGGAACTATCCCTAAGCAACTAAAGAGAGAAACTAATAAAAGCATAACAATGTAAATACAAGCCTAGACCAAGAATGCATATAAAGAATAAGTTGAAAGGAAGCAACACACATCTCTCAATAATAACCTTAAATATTAATGGTCTAAACTCCCCAATAAAAAGACATTCACTGGGAGAATGGATTAGGAAACAGAACCCAACTATATGTTGTCTAAAAGAAACCCATCTCACCCTCAAGGACAGACACCAACTCAAAATGAAAGGATGGAACAAAAATGTTCCAAGCAAATGGTACCAAACACCAAGCAGGAGTTGTTATTCTAATATCAGGCAAAATAGACCTCAGAGTAAAGTCAATCAGAAGAGACAAAGAGGGCCACTACATCCTTATCAAAGGAGCACTTAACCAGGAAGACTTCATAATCCTAAATGTTTATGCACCAAACTCAGGCACACTGAACTATATAAACACAATGCCGCAGGTCCTCAAGTCACAGATTAATCCCAGCACACTAATAGTGGGGGACATCAATAACCCACTGAGCCTCTTGGATAGATCAATTGGACAAAAATAAGGAGAGACTTTGGAACTGAACAGTAAAATACAACAAATGGCCCTCACAGACATGTACAGAATATTCCACCCAAACACCAGAAGATATGTGGTTAGTTTTGGTGAATGTTGCTGTGGAGTAGGAAGTATATCCTCAATAAATATAAAATAAATATAAAAGGATTGAAATGATTTCACACAATCTATCAGACCACAGTGCAATAAAGTTCAATATGAACACATGAATAAGCCTGACTAGATACAAGAACACATGGAGAATAAACAACACAATCCTGAATAAAAAATGGGTCAGAGAATAAATGAATAATGAAATAAAAGTATTCATGGAACTAAATGAAAAAGACAATACAGCACAGCACAATAAAACCTGTGGGATACTTTAAACTCTTTATTTTTTTATTTTTTTATTTTATTTATTTTTGTATGTGTATGAGTGTACTGTCTTACTGTCTGCATATAGGTCTGTGCACCCATGTAGTGCAATGCTGCGGAGGTCAGAAGAGGGTCTTGGATTCCCCTGGAACTGGAGTTCCCCTGGAACTGGAGTTCTCCTGGAACTGGAGTTTTCCTGGAATTGGAGTTACAGACAGTTGTTAGCCGCCATGTGGGTGCTGAGGATCGAACCCGGGTCCTCTGCAAGAGCGGTCGGTGCTCTTAACTGCTAGGCTATCTCCCCAGTCCCGTGTGGGATACTTTAAAAGCAGTCTTAACAGGGAAATTTATAGTCCTAAGTGCCCACATTAAAGAAACAGAGAAGGGGAGCTGGAGAGATGGCTTAGCAGTTAAGAGCGCTAACTGCTCTTGCAGAGGACCCGGGTTCGATCCCCAGCACCCACATGATGGCTGAAAACCACATTTAACTCCAGTTCCAGGGGAATCTGACGCCCTCTTCTGACCTCCATGGCATCGCACGACACAGGTGCACCAACCTACATGCAGACATACATTCATACGCATTCAAAAATAAATAAAAAAATAAAGAAACAGAGAGTGTACAAATAAATGATTTAACACTGCAGCTAAAATCACTTGAGAGACAGCAACCAATGGATCCTAAACCCAACAGACAGGAAGAAATAACAAAAATCAATGAAATAGAAACAAAGTAAAAAATACAAAAAAATCAATGAATCCAAAAGCTGTTTCTTTGAAAAGATAAACAAGATAGACAGACCTCTAGCCCAGTTAACCAAAAGAAAGAAATAGCAACTCCAAGTTAATAGTATTCATAATGAAAAGGGAAAATCACAACAGATTAAGAAAAGACCCAGACAATCATACGAGAATACTTCAAAAACATATACTCTACTAAGTTTGAAAACCTAAGATAAATGAATGAATATCTGAAATCCTGAGAACCAACAAAGCTTAACCAAGAAGAGATTGACATTTTATTTTTATTTTTCCCCTCTTTTATTTGTTTATTTTTTAAGGGATTCTACAATATAATAACACAGTTGTTTTCAGATAGCATTGATGTTACTTAGTTTGCCATACAATTAGGTAATTGGTACATTTTTTTGAAGTGAGCCAAATTATTAAGCATAAGCAATGAATGTAAGTAACGTTCATGAAAAATCAATTTGCAAGTATCTATGTCCAAATTTTGAACAACCAAAGGTTCCCATAGTCCAGTTGGAGATGCTTGTATGCACAGGCATGTTGATCAATTAGGAGTCCAGTCTATATTGCTGTAGTCTCATAATTCACCCCGATCTCTCTACAGCCCTAACATTCTACCACGCCTCCTCTTCCGCAATTTGTTCCCTAGGCTTTGGAAAAGGGGCACAAGTGGGTGAGAAGCAAAACAGTCTATTTTCTTTGGAGATGTCATTTTGGACTCTAGTCTGTTCAGGTTGTTATAATTAGTACAGGAAAGCTCTGATAACAGCAATGAATTATTCTGCCTAGGAGATGTTGGCTAGAGGATTCAAACTCCCCCAAATTATAAGGGCCTTTTGCCTATAAGTGGGATATATGCAAGGAGAAAGGCAGTAAGTCCCTGTTGCCGAAGACCTGGTGTGAGGATGAAAACCTGTTATGAGACGTCACTTTCTAATGTACAACTGACCTCTGAAATGCCAGAGCGTGTTACCAAAGGCCACTAAAGCTGTCGAAGGCCTGATGTAAGCATAGCAAAGGTGTATTGAGACCACACTTGCAAGTGTACAGTTGGTCTCTGGAATACCAGAGAGTTACCAAAGGCCACTGAACCAATAAAGCAAATGTTGATCTCCTTGAGTCAAGCAAGACTCCTCCACCAACATCAGCTACACCTCACCTGCTTGGAGATACTGTGCAGCAGTGGCAGCCATTGTCTGTATATCCCAAATCTATTTGGCTATTAGCTCTCTCCTTGGAGGAATAACTCATGGATGTTGCCACAAGCTTATATCCTCTAGTGATTAGCAGATGTTATATGCCACAGTAAGACTTTGTCATCTTTTGCAGGAAAAAAAGTAACCCATGGATTAACATGTCATTCAAACATCTGTGTCTATACCAAAGTAACCTACCATAATAATTAGCAATGTTTAAATACCTATATATCTAATCGCTTCATTAGTAGGATTGAAAGGTTATTCCTGGACAAACTATCGGCCCATGAAAGGAAACAGCCAGAACTGATCAGAGTCCAAAACGACATCTCCAGACAAAGTAGACTGTTTTGCTTCTCGTCTACCTGTGCCCCTTTTCTAAGCCTAAGGAACAATCTGCGGAAGAGGGGGAGTGGTAGAATGTAAGGGCTCTGATCGGGGTGAATGCTAAAACTACAGCAATATAGTCTGGACACTTACTTGATCAACTTGTTTGTACATTCAGGCCTCTCCATCTGGATGGTGGGAACGTTGTGCTGTGTGGGTTTGGGCACAACTGCTTGCAAATTGGTTTTATTTGAAGGATGCTTGTACTAAAAAAAGTTGCTAGATAATTAAAAAGTCTTTAAAGCAGCTTTTCTTGCGAGGCCTGAAGAAGGCCAAGAGTTTGGAGGAAGATAGTCATTAAAATCTACTCTTTAAGATTTGCAGTTTAAAAGGGTATACTTAAAAATAACATATAATTATATAGAGAGGTATTTCAGTAGAGATTTATATAGAAATACAAAATAAACCATTTTTTTAAATGTTTATATTCAACTAGCACATTATTTTACTTTTTAGGAATATGTTTAACATATATTATTCAAGTAAAAATAATCCCTAAGTTCAGCAATGTTTTCATGTATTCTTTAATTTCAAAATGTTCAAGAAAACTTCAATAACAAATAATGTGTATGTAACAAATATGCTATATTCATAATATTCCAGTCATTATATTTTAAAAATATTTATTTTTACTTAAAAAATACTATAATCCAAATCAAAGTAAATACAATTTATGCTATGTGGATATGAGGAAATTCTGACTGCAATACCACTTACATGTTATCAACAGGTGCCTTAAAAGTAATGATAAATGGGGCTGGAGAGTTGGCCTAGCGGTTAAGAGCGTTGACTGCTCTTGCAGAGGCCCCAGGTTTGATCCCCAGCACACACATGGTGGCTGAGAACGGTCTGTAACTCCTGTTCTAGGGGAATCCGACACCGTCTTTTGACCTCCACAGTATTGCAAAACATGGGTACACAAACCTACATGCAGACAGTACATTCATACACATACAGAAAAAAAAGTAATGATAAACTATCTGTAGTTCATTTTGTCCAACTGTATTAACTCTACTAACACATTATCCTCCAAGTGTCCTCTTCTCTGTTTGCTACTTCATTATTTTAAATGTGAAAAACAGTATATAGGAGTCCATGTGCCTCAGCAGGTCTGTGACCCTTCAGACAGAAAGTCATTTATTCTTCACTGAGAAAGGCATGTAACAAGTCATACAATTGCGTTGATTTTTCACTTCAAATACATATAATTCTTAGTGCAGTTTTTGTAAAAGTTATTAAAGTGGGTAACTAGTGTTAAAACTACAGAATTTGTTGCACATATTGGCTGTACTGAGATTATAAAATTGAGTATAATATCAAATGGCAGCCTTAGAAGGACTATGTACATAGTAAATGCTAAAAATAGTTGCTAGATTTCTTCAAATATAGTATGTCATCAGCTATAAGACATTAATTAATATATTAAATGCTGCTGGATAACACCAAAAAATAAAATAAAAGATCAATAATAACCTTAGACATGAATTTGTGGTGGGAGATTATACGGTGTGACTGGAAGGGGATAGGTGCCTGAATATTATTCACACACATTGTATAAAATCCTTGAATTAATAAATATTTTAAAAATTTGTCATACATTATGGTACATGCTTTTAATCCCAGTATTTGGAATGCAAATGTAGGGAGACAACTAAATTCAAAGCCAGCTTGGGATGGTCCATATTGGAAGTTCCAGGTCAGCCAGAGTTTCATAATGATACCCTAACTATAAAAAATAATATATTGTACAAGTTTTTTTAAAAAATAATAAAAATATTTTTAAAATTTTAGACTGTAGTGGAGAAATATGTTTATCATTTTATGTTTTCTTTAAACTGAACATCTCATTGCCACATTTGGGATCACAAATGACTCCTATGATATTTTATTATGATGAAAACAATATGGGCTTCAATGATAAATTATTCTAATTTTTTCTGGACAAGTCATCAGCTGAAAGCCAAGAGTAGGCATTCTTGTTGTTAAGGATTATTTCTTCTAGAGCTGTAAGCTGTACAGAGAAGTGTATTTCATTATAGATCTTTTATTCATGCCATTTATCCATGTTTGTTTTCTGGGTGTATAAAGTGATAATAGTGTAAAAACAAAAGGAGATTTAAATACAAACACGTTTTTTTTAAATTTATTTTTATTGATGCTTTGTGTATTTCATACATCATTTTCCAATTCAGTTCAGGCATATATCCCCTTCCCTTCCCCCCCACCCCACCCCTACCCATCGCAGATCATGCATTCTGCCGTAAGTTTTCTGCATCTTTCTCTGCTTTTTAACTGACAGCGTCTGCCCTTTTACACCCTTATTGGACAACCATTTGTTGCCTGTTAATTACACACAGGACTTTCTACAGGACACTGAGTTAAAGGCCAAATAAAAGGCTAACATCCAGCAGATGTCAAACACATGACTAATGACAATTATAGGCAAGAACAGGCTTTGTGTTACAGATGATTTTGCTGATACAGGTCCTAATCACTTTAACATTTTTTTCTGTATATGAAGATAATTCACAAGGGACAATAATAAACACTGAATGCTACCTGTTGTATTTGATACCTGTTTTATTTAATTTGCTAGAGATCATCCCAATTGGTGGGGTGAGGATCAGTCTTCATGGGAAGATTGTGCTACATTGGGTGGAGAATGAAGTGCAGATGTGGTGCAGGTGAAAGACAAAAGTGGAACAAGTATACATATGTGAATTTAATGTTTTCAAAAAAATCACCATCGATTTTTGTAAGTAATCATAACTGTGAATTTGAAAGAGTCACTTGAATTTTGAATAGCTTGTTTTAAATTTCTCGGATACCTTCCTTAATGTCAAATCTCCATTGTTGAACACATTCCTCTGCTAGATAACATCACATGCTCTTTTCTCTTCTTAGCAAACCTAGAAATAAGTGGGTCCTTTTCTGTGAATTATCTAGTTATACTAATCACACCATTTGGGTCAAGAAAATACAGACACAAGCAGTGATGTAGGTGGTATTTGGGCTACAATATGATTTCATCTTGTCTCTACCACTTTAAAAAGTAAAGTCTAGAGTATTTTCCAATGTTTCATTGGCACTCAGCTTATAGAGATACATTCCACCTGGGTGTTCATCAGTAAAGACTTAAGAAAGTATGATAACCTTAAAATAGACTAAATAATAGAGAAACTTTAGAAATACATATTTTGTTTTGCTTTTACATCATAGATTATGTGACGTTTTCTTAAAAATTCTCTTCCTGTACACGATCCTTGTCAAATGGGGAATATGTTGCTGCAGATGTAGAAAGCTTTCAAAGCAAAAATACTAAGTTCTTCAAATTGTTGTTTAGGGCTATTTATGGACATAAAATCTCTATGTTTCTTATTAAATAAATAGAAACATATAATATTAGACACAAAAAGAAATAAAGTTCATTCACTGTAAGAAAGAAGGGCATCTAAGTAGATGCAGGTAAGTTAATCAATTTAGTTTCATTAAATAACCCATAGTATTTTAATCTAAGCCATATTTAGTTGAAACTGTCACCAAAACACTCTTCAGAAACTTTCATATATCTTCACATTTTAAAATTATTGTTCAAATATTATCCCCAAAGGAATTGGGTTTGGAGAGATAATTCAGAGCTCAATAGAGTTTCCTAGTCTTCAAGCAGGAGGGACTTTGATTCCCAGGACTCACTACAGGAAGCTCATAACTTCTTATAACTTTAGCTCCTAGGTACTTGACACTTCTTCTGGCCTCCACAAGCACCTGCATATATGTCCCATGCATTCACAAAAACATACACACATATACATAGATGAAATTTACAATTAAATTAAAATATTTTAATCTCTATATGTAGTGTCCAAATTTACATAGAAATGAATAGGAATTTGACATATTTAAATAAGGCTATATATGTTAAATAGAGAAATCAAGCTCAGGGGAGATTAAAATTTTCATAAATTGGAGTAATTTGGCACTAACTGTCAATTTAAATGACAGCAAGTGCATAGGAGTTCATTGGAGAGTATGGCATTGATAATGAGGATGATGAGTTTAAGGAAAAAGAGGAGTTAACATTGGAGAAATTAAATATGATGATGACGAAGTTGATGATTGAAATTATGGTAATGTTACTGACCAAATCAAGCCTTCTTTGGATAAAGCAGTCTATCATATGGTTTACATTTAATTTTCATTCTGCACTATATCATTGTTTATCATATAATAAATCTTCACAGAATCTTAGCACTATGATTTGCTAAGTTAGTAAAGAATGCTAAGAGATTCTTTTGGGATTACGTGTTTCCAAAATCACTTTCATAAATTCTTATTTTGTAAGCTATCTCATTTTAATTTGATTTTCTAATAGGGATTCAACAGAATATGCCTTTGAATTTTTTTATTAATTTTTATTTATTTCTGCATGTGTATGAATGTACTGTCTGCATGCAAGTCTGTGCACCCGTGTTGTGCAAAGCCGCCGAGGTCATAAGAGGGTCTCGGATTCCCCTGGAACTGGAGTTCTCCTGGAATTAGAGTTTCAGACGGTTCTCGACCGCCATGTGGGTGATGGGGATCGAACCTGGGTCCTTTGTAAGAGCGGTCAGCGCTCTTATCCACTAGGCCATCTCTCCAGCCCCTAGAATATGCCTTTAATGATATACTCTTTTCTACTAAATTTAAAGTAAACTTATTCAATTTTATTTTTTCTAGCTATGAAACAGTTTGGGATTGTTTTTAGAGACCACTCTTTTTTTTTTTAGAGTGTGAATACATACCTTCCATCCACGTATGGTAATTACAATTGTACAGCCTATTAAAAGATTCACATTGGAATAGCACAGTTGCTTTCAGATACAATGAAATATAATAATAAATTTGCTCAGTTTGCCTGACAACTGGGGATTTGGTGTTAGCATCCACAAATGAGAGAAAACATTGGCCTTTTTTTTTCTGGGATGGTGTTACTTCACTTAGTATAGCTGCTTTGAGTTCCATCCATTTACCACCAAAGTTCATGATGTCGTATTGCTTTACCACTGCATAGAAATCCATTGTGTAGATGTACCACATTTTTGTTATTCAGTCTTCAGATGAGGGGCATTTGGGTTGGTTCCAGCTCTTTGCTATTGTGAAGAGAACTGCAATAAACATAGCTGTGAATGTATCTCTGTGGTAGGATGAGTCTTGTGGGCATATACCCAGGAGTGGTATGGCTAGGTCAGGTGGTAGGCTCGTTTTGATTTTTTTAAGGGTTCTCCACACTGCTTTCCACAGTAGTTGTATCAGTTTACAGTCACAGCACCAGTGGATGAGTGTTCCTCTTTCCCCACAACCTCTCCAGCATTTGGTATCTTTTGTTTACTTCATCTTAGCCAGTCTTATTGGAGTGAGATGATATCTTAGTGTGGTTTTAATTTGCATTTCCTTAATTATTAATGATGTTGAACACTTTTTAAGATGTTTCTCAGCCATCTTTACTTCCTTACTGGTGAAGTCTCTGTTCAGCTCTTTACTCCATCTTTTGAGTAGGTCATTTGTTTTCTTACTTCTTTGTTTTCTAAGTAGCTTATATATTCTGGATCTTAATGCTCAGTCAGATGTATCAGTGGTGAAGGTTTCCGCTCACTCTGTGGGTTTTCTCTTCACTTCCTTGATTATTTCTTTAGCTGTACAAAAGCTTTTGAGTTTGATGAGGGCCCACTTGTTAGCTGTTGTCCTTTATTCCTGTGCAGGTGCTGTTTGATTTAGAAAGTCTTTTCCAATGCTTATGCTTTGTAGGTTGCTGCAGACTTTTTCTTCTATCACCTTCAGGGTTTCAGGTTTCAGGTTGAGATCTTTGATATACTGGGAGTTTATTTTTTGTGTGGGGCAAGAGATAAGGGTTTAATTCTGTTCTACAAATGGTGATCCAGTTTTGCCAGCACAATTTGCTGAAGATGATATCTTTCCTCCATTGAGCTTTTTTGGCCCCTTTGTCAAATATGAGGTGGCTGAAGTTATATGAACTCAAGTTTGGATCTTCAGTTTTCTTCCATTGGTCAATAGTTCTGGGTTTGTTTGTTTGTTTGTTTTGTATTGTTTTGTTTTGTTTTCCAGTACCAGGCCAATTAGAAAGTGTTTGTGTTAAAAAAAGAATGTGTTTGTGTTAAAGGAGTGGTGTTTATGATTATAGCCCACTAATATAGCTTGAAATCTGGTAATGTAATCCCCTCAGTTTTTCACTTTTCACTCAGGGTTGCTTTAGTTATTGGGGATCTTTTGTTTTTCCATAAGAATTTAAAGATTATTTTTTCTAAGTTTGTGAAAAATCTCATAGAGATTTTGATTGGGATTGCGTTGAATCTGTATATTAATTTGGGTAGAATGGACATTTTTACTATATTAATTTTTCCAGTCCATGAGCCTGGGAGGTCTTTCCATTTTTTTATGTAATTTTCAGTCTCCTTCTTCACGGTTTTAAAATTTTTGTTGTAGAGGTCTTTGGTGTCTTTGGTTAGGTTTATTCCTAGGTATTTTATTTTATTTTTTGAGGCTATCGTGATTGAGAAGGTCTCTTTATATTCCTTCTCTAGTTGCTTATTGTTGGTGTAAAGGAAGGCTACTGATTTTTGTAGGTTTGTTTTGTATCCCACCACGTTACTGAAACTTTTAATCATTTCTACGAGTTTTCTGGTGAAGTTTTTAGCTTCCCTTAGGTAAACTATCTGCAAAAAGGGATATTTTTACTTCCTCTTTTCCAATTAATGCTCCTTTAATTTTGCTTTCTTGCCTTATTGCCCTAGCAAGCATTTCAAGCACTATATTGAAGAGCAGTGGAGATAATGGACAACCTTGCTATGTTCCTGCCTTTAAGGAGAATGCTTCCAACTTTTTCTCCATTTAGGATGATGTTGGCTATGAGACCACTTTTAAACACAAACACTTCCTAATTGGCCTTGTTTATCTTTTCTGTAAGAGAAAAGGAACTTTAGGTTTTATGAATCATGAGATCTTGAGGAAGAAGAGTTATTAATTCTTGACTGTGGAGTCCAAATTTCTCCATTCTAGAAAATAGATATTAGAAACTCATGTTTGTGAGGAGGTAAAATTTTCATTTCACGGATGCAGATTTTTCATGCTCTCTGGTCTGTATGGGTCTGTATGTGGGAATACACAATGAGGTGTTTTGTAAAACTGTTAATAGAACTTTATTGTTTATTATCTACTTCCTTGGCTGATCACATTTGCACATGCATTGCTTATTTCTCCAATTTTAACTTCATCCTTTCATACTTCCTGTATATATTAGCAGATTGGTAAATATGTTATACGTGAGCCATATCATTTCATATTCCAACGGTTTTATTCTTTCCAAGTTACCAGATCTCCACATATCTGGAGAAGACTGGCATTAACTGTCATTGTCATTGGCAGATTTTGGGGACAGTCCAGTTTCAGTAAGTGAATATGACATCTAGAATTCTGCTTCCCAATTAGAGAGCTACATAGAAAGAGGGGGTTGTAGCAAATATTTGGTAGTTATGGAATAGAAAACATGTGGTAACTTGTTTGTAGGGTGAAAAATTCTAATTACAGATCACTGGTATACATTGCTTGAATACCCAAAAGCATCACAACAGACAAAGTACTTGCTTAATTTCCAGTGGAAAATTTGACTTCTTCCTTTTTCGAGTCTACACTTGAAAGACATTATCTGCAGTTTTCATGTGAAGCCACCATACCCAAAGATCTAGTTACAAAGCATCCTTACCAACTGGAATATGACTTCTGTTCAAGTAAATTTCTAATTAATTTCATTTACAATGTTTACTATCACAATATGCTCTTTTTGTGATGAGAAAATGGAGGCACACAACATTCAACTTTAAAAACTACCAAGACTGAGAAAATTTATTATTATATTTCTTTGTATCTAAAAGTAACTGTGCTGTTATAATGTGAATCTCTTAATGGACTCTAGAATTGATCTACCACTCATATTCACACATTGTAATTACCATGTATTGGTGGAAGATATGTATTCATACTCTAGAGCAATATAAAATTAAATGGAAAATGTGAACCCTGAAACATATTTATGAATTAACATACAGTTTATTCCCAGAGGTCATAATTTTGAAACATATGTGTTCTTTATATAGTCCAAAATAAAACAAATGTTTCTAAGAGCATAAACTGAACCAGCAACCATACAATATTGTTGGATACATTCTTAAGGTTAGTGAAGGAAATGTTTGAGAAACTCAGTGCTCTTTACAAATTAGCTATCTCTTTCCTAGCCACTCGTTGGGGATGGATTTCTCATTTCATATTTTCCCTCATTATTTGATGGTACACGTGCCTTTACCAACCAAGTATCTCTAACTAGATGCTCCTCTTATCAAATATCACAGAATAGAGGCTTAATTTATAAATATTAGATGCTGGTGACATATCCAGGAAATTTTAAATGTGAATCTCATATTTTCCATGATGATTTATCCAACTGAGACAGTAAAATGGGAAAGCATGTAGCATATGAAGCATCTTGTCCCTAGGTACATTATTTTCTTCATACTCCTATATTTCTGTTTGTGGTTTAATAAGTGCAAACCTGTTTTGTGGAAGACTAAAATCACATCACTAACAAAATTTCTGAAGTAATAATGTTTATATTATGAACTTTTGCTATTTTTGGATAAGAAATAATTAGCCTCATGACTTTCCCTTTGCTTAGCAGTTTCTTAAAGACTCGAATTTAGATACTGTACAGAAAAATGATTCAATTCTAAAAATGTATATGTTAAAATAATGCATTTTAAATATGTTTATATTAACATGTAATATGAGTCATTAGGAAATGAACAATAAATTTTCAGGTTATGAGGTACTAAAAATTATGAAAAGAATATCCAAAATAAATGCATACACTATTTCAGCATTATGAACCTGGTAAAAGCCTTCTGAAATCTCTAGCTTTCCCCTGACTTTCAGTAATCTGCAATTTCCTCTTGATCCTTTTCTTGATTTCTTTTCTCCTTTATCTTTAGCCATTAGGAAAGTGGCATTATTTAGTATGTGTTCGTTGTGAAATGTAAAGTTACTATTTTTTTTATTAATTTTATTTATTTCTGTATGTGTACGAATGTACTGTTTGCATGCAAGTCTGTGCACCCGTGTCATGCAATGCCGCGGAGGTCAGAAGACGGTGTCGGATTCTCCTGGAGCTGGAGTTCTCCTGGAATTGGAGTTTCAGATGGTTCTCAGCCGCCATGTGGGTGCTGGGGATCGAACCTGGGTCCTCTGCAAGAGCGGTCGGCGCTCTTAACCGCTAGGCCATCTCTCCAGCCCCGTAAAGTTACTATTGTATGCATGTGCTTAATCTATTATATAATATAGTTTTATATTATATGTATTTAAAAGTGGTATACTTTACATATTTGTTTACTGTTAAAGGAAATCTGAGTTGAAATTTTGCTATTACAAATTAAGTGTTTAAGTACAATATTCTATGCCTCTTTTTTACACCTGTGTGTAGGTATCATTGAGAATGATTATATTAGAATTTTTGAATGGCAGGACATGTGAGAATTGGTAGATTGTAGATTATACTTGTACAGTGGGCTGGCTCATTTCTTGTTTGCATACTCATGTATAGCAAGTCTCATGCTCCATATCTGCCAACCTGATTTTGATATCATTTATAATTTAAAGCTCTTTTTTGGTGGGAAAAGAGACTCAATGAATGCTTGATTAGAATTTACCTTTTAAAGACTTCATTTGTTCCTCTACACATGTGTATAAGTTCTATATCATGTTTTGCACTGTACCATATTGTCTTTTTTTCTACTTTTTACTTTTTTTTTAATTTGGGGGACTTGTCTTTGCATCATCCATCCTTCACAGTCCTCCTTCAAGTCCTTCCATGGCCCATTTCCCAAACAATTTCTTGCCCTCTTCTTTTGCATTGTTATATAGAACTGTATGTGTGTATAAATACACACACGATATCTATCTATCTATCTATCTATCTATCTATCTATCTATCTATCTATCTATCTATATCATCTATCTTTTTTCTATTTATCATCTATCACCTATCAATCATCTATCTATCTATCATCTATCTATCTATCTATCTATCTATTTATCTAATCTATTACCTATCTATCATCTATCAATCTACGATTCCATTTAGTGGTGTTCTTGTGTTTAGGATTACCCAGTTGAGATTAGATAACATTTCAGGTAGCTACTTCCTGGAGAAAGATTCTCCCTCCACCAACATCCATTAGTTGTCTATTGTTCTACATCTTGAGGTGGGGCCCTGTGAAATTTCCCACATTCACCTTGGCATGTTAATTGGTCTTGTTATTATGAAGATCCTGTTAGACTATCATATTGTAAATATTTCTTTAGTGCAGCTTCCCTATCTTGTCTAAAATATATTATCTAGTAGCAGATGTCCTGTCCCTCTGGCTTTTTCAATCTTTTCACCTCTCTTCCATGATGTTCACTGAGCCTTAGGTGTAGTAGTTCCATTTTAGATGTGTCACTTGGGGCTGGAAACCTCACAGATCATCCTCAAACTATGTTGTGCAAATTGCAAAAATTCAATTAAAATAAAACAGCTGCCAAGCATGGTGGCACACGCCTTTAATCCTAGCACTTGGGTGGCAGAGGGAGGTGGATCTTTGTGAGTTCAAGACCAGCCTGGTCTAGAAAGCGAGTTCTAGGACAGCCAGTGTTACAGGGGACCCTGTCTCAAAACAAAACAAAACAAACAAACAAAACAAAAACAGCCAAGCTCAGCATGTGCTCTCATAAAAATTATTTGAAAACACCACATATTTTGGGGACAGGCCTTGGAGCAAGTGCTCTTGAGCTAGCCTAGAAATGTTCTCCCTAAACATGAGTGCTCATAGTACCAAAAGATACTACACAAGCTGACAAGGGATGAAATCAATCAATAGTCCTACCCAACTATAAAGCCTATGAACCACAGCAATGAACAACCCAAAAAATTATCTCATTTGAGAAGTGACACTTTTGTCTTGGGGGGTAATCAATAGCTGTCTAATTGGATTTAAGACTTGCTCAAAGTTGGAGGGAATTTGTGTGTGGTATAATAAAATGTGCACATGGCCGTAGAGGTCATGGACCATGGAGAAGATTCCAATTCTGTCCCTTCCAAATACCAGCATGATTTCTTTTATATTCTAAATGCATAGCCTTATATTTTCAGACAACTGTACTTCTCACCACTGATCAAAAAGTTTGTTTTGCTTTTGTTTGTTTTTGTTTTCAGCAGAATGAGACTACTACAAAATTCTACATTTCCACTATGCTCAAGTGCATAGAATTTCAATTTTATTCTAAAAATATGATTAATATCTATGATCCTTTTTATTCAATATATTCTGTTATTTTATAACTTCACACCAAATATCATTGTATTCATATTTTTAAAAACCTGTCCTTTCTTTCTTAATTGGTAGTACTTCTAATATATTCCTGACAGAAGAGACTTTGTAATTTAAATAATTATGAATATATTTCTGCTTTTTATATTTAACAGTCTTATTGATAGTTTTGAAAAGATTAATATTAAATGTATTAATTTTACATTTACTGCTTATTATTTTTTCTCATGGTAGCTGTTCACATTCTAACTTATTTTTAATTGAATGTGTATGAGTGTAATGGCTTCATGTAGGTGGGTGCACCTGTGTTGTGCAATGCCCACGGAAGTCAGAGGAGGGCATCAGATCACCTGGAACTGGACTAATAGTTGTTAGACACCATGAGTACTAAGACTCAAACACTGATCCTTGAAAAACATCCAGTGCTTTTAACTGCTGAGCCATCTCTCTAGGCCTGATGTTATAAAGTTTTGCATATATTATTATTGTTTTTTTCTGGTCTTTACACTTAAGTGGCTGTACACTGATTTCTAGTTACAGCCCTGATTAATGTAAGTATCCAGATGTAATTATGGATGTCATTCACTTTACCTTCCAGAGTTCATGAATTTCAGTGTAGTCAGCTCCTGCTTGTTTTTTTCTTGACTTTAATAGCTACATGTGTGTGTGATGGTAGAATTGTGACTATTTAAGACTACTATACCCCAAACTGTAGTTTTGCATATTATGTAAGAGATGAGGGCATCAATTTTACACAAGTAATGAGTGTCCAAATTTAGAAATGAGTTAGATAAGTAGGGAGACAATAATGGGGGAAAAGGGAACTCAATAAATTTGGGACCAAAAGAGTTGAATTTGTCAGAAGTTTCATTGTCCATGGAGAGATGTTGATAGGATTATACATAATGCATCTCAAGGTCATTGGAGAACACAACTGAGGAATCAAAATGGTAATGTTTTCAATAAGACCTCAAGGGGATATTGAAACTGTGTATCTCCAAAAGGACAGCTGGATCAGACAGTGTTTGTTGGAGACTGAGAATTTCAAATGTTTAGATCCTTATAAAAAATCACTGATCTATTTTTAGGGTTTTTTTGTTTTGTTTTGTTTTAAGTTCTCCCAATGATTTACAACGTGGCTCTAACAGTTGTCAAATTTTTCTATATGTTAACCATTCTGACTAGGGTATGATGAAATATTAAAGTTGGTTTCATTTACATTTCCCTAATTGCTAAGGATATTGACCACTTTTTAAGGTATTTATTAGTCATTTTAACTACTCCTTTTAAGAACTCTCTTTTCTTTTCAGATATGTAGCCTTCGTTTGTTTAGTAAGTTGGTTGTTTGGTAAATTTCTTGTTTGTTTGCTTGGTAAATTGAGACATTCCTCAGCCTCCCTGGATTAAAGGCATACACCACCACACTTGGCCTGGTAGCCCATTCTTTAATTGGGTCACATGTTTTCCTGACTCTTTGTTTGTTGAGTTCTTTGTATATTATGGCTGCCTAACCAGAAGCTTCTTCTTGCAACAGATTTTATTACAAATTTCCACAACTTACCAAATGCTGACCATAAGTGACTGTGAGGTGCTCTCACTATGTGACACATCTGGGATGCAAACTCCACACCTAAGGCTCAGGAAACTTCACAAAAGAGTGCCCACAATGAGTGTAAGAGCCAGAGAGATAGGACTTCTATTGTAATATATTCTTTTTTTTTTTTTTTGTCTTTTCGAGACAGGGTGTAATATATTCTAGACACAATAGGAAAGCTGCACCAAAAAAATCTCCACATAATGCGTAGTAACAAAACCTGTTGTCATTTTAGTTTGGATGGGGGAAATGTATGTGGTTAAATGTCAAGATAAAGAGCTACAAGAAATCAATGGATGCTGAGAGAGGAAAAAATGTTTTCTCCAGAGACTAACTCAAAGAGATATTATAAAATACCAAATGGACAGCCCAATACACAGGCAAATACCAGCAGCAGTGAAAGAACTCAGTGCATTGTGTGTGCGAGTGTGCGCACGTGTGTGTAAAAGGTATTTATTAGAGGAGTTGGGAGGAGGCTTGGAGGGATGGAAATAATACAAGGCAATACTCAAGCATGAAATTCTTAAAAATAAAAAGGTGAATAGCTTAATAAAATGGAAAAAATATCCTAAACAATGGAGGTTATCCAGAGTAGATTACTTTTATGCTCAGCCGATCTGTTGGTATGCATTTATAATCTCTCCTCTTACAGGGATAGCACTCACAAGGGGGGCTGGAGAAATTTCATTGCCTCTTTAAGGAAAGTCACCTGGATATTGTCCTAGAAATTGGCTAAGGTTCTCATGTAATATATTCCATTTTGTGCATTCAAAACTGACTCATTGTGTCTCTGTGATCGTATAATCAGTAGGCATACAACTTTCTCCTATCACTACTCAGAAGGCATCTTCAGTCCTGCAACAGACACTGTTGTTGCAACCATTCTTACATAGGATATTCTGTACCTGTGAAATTTTCCTCAGAGAAGCTTCTTTCCTTATCTAACTTTGTTTCATGAAGACAGTAGCCCTGCGAGGCAGAGCCGTAACATTTTCCCCATGGTGTGTGATGTGTACTAGTCCATTTTCTACTGAACTCTGCCATGTCTGGGGCCACCTTGCACTCACATTCTGCTATCATGAGCCTTGTCTCTGCTGATGTGTTACCCTTTCAAGAGTGCTCAGTGGTGCCTGTAAGAATTAACACTCATTTGATCAACTTGATTGAACAAACAACCTTTCACCCCCCACTGGATGGTGGGGCTGTAGGGGTTTGGGCACAACAGCCTGCAGATAAGTTTTGCATGAAGGATGCTTGTACTCATGGATTATCACTTATAGCTAAAAATGAAAAAAAAAACTGAAAGATGCAGGACAGTTATGGCAGAATGCATGATCTGGGATGGGGTGGGGGTGGGGGGGGAGGGAAAGGGAAATAAGCCTGAACTGAATTGGAAAAAATGTATGAAATGCACAAAGCATCAATAAAAACTAAATTAATAAAAAAAAAGAATTAACACAGTTCTTTAACTGATCCTTTTCCTTTTTTGGTAAAATGTTATTAATTTTTTTATGTATTTCATACAGGACATCTTAATTGTCCTATATCCCCTTCCCCACTGGCACCCTCCTATAGATTCCCTTACCACTGGGCCGATCACATCAAATTAGTGTCCCCAGATAGCCCTAAGTGGAAGTTCATTCACTGAGGTCTACTCAGCCTATCTAGCTTCCCTCCTTTAAGAAGATCAGCTCTTCCTCACCCAGAATTATACAGCTGTCAATAGTTCTTCATCTAAAATTGGGGCTGCTGCACATTTTCCCAGTCTTGTGGTGGGTTTTTGTCTGCTTTGCTTTACGTGTGTCTTGTATAGGCTCCTGGAACCTAGCTCATATGTTTCTTCTTTCACTCACTTAGCGGCCAGTACTTAAGTGTTTATTTTGTGTATGTTCTGGACAAAATATTAACTTTTCTAAAATAGCCATTCGACATAGGTAGGTCCATAGGTCTGTGAAAGTCCTCTATATATAATATAATATTAGGAAGTTTAGAATACCCCACCCAAATCCAGAATTTAAAAACTGGCTTTTTTCATTATTATTTTTCTTGATCTGTCCCATCAAACTAACCTGGACATGAATTACACTGTGATTATTTTGCAACAGTGTGATTTTTATTACATCGTATTTTAGTTTAGGTTGCCTCAAAGGTGAATTCTTCTATTTCTCAGGTCTGGTCCTTGAAGACATAGGATATTTCCTGCCTCTCTGTGAAATACAGTGTATCACACATAGCTAAACACCACACATTTGTTAAAGTCATGTTTCACATTCCAGCTCTTAAAAATAGTGTTTGTGTCGAAGCAGAGAGTCATTTCTGTTATCTCCCTAAATGAGTACTACTGTAAACTATTTTGCATTTTCAAACTTTTTAAAGTTATTTCTCTACAATTTATTTCATAAAAGAAGTTTATTATTTTGTCACATCAGAAAAATTAGTGCTCTTTAACAATTCAAAAATAAGCTAACTTGTATATTCCATGCCCCCTGAATATGTCAGATCACATCAGAAATAGTGTAACTTAGAAGTAAAATAAGTCAATCTATATATAGCTGTGAAATTATTAACCTCTTTGGTAATATGAACTTGACCTATCTTAGCATGAAAGACAAAGGATGAGTTCTCCTCTTAAAACATATACATGATCAGTCTATCTCTTATTTAGACCTTCAGACCAGATACAGTTGCTAGTTTTTTGACACATAAACACATGAATAGATGGAACCTAAAAGAGTGTCTCATATGACTTTTTTCTCAGCCCAACTTGCATCATTTAGATATTCCTGAAAACATACTATTTTATTATATCATTTGTCTAATAGTAAATGATTAAAAAAATTCTGACAAGGACTAAAAGATGATTCCCTTTGTATAAGCACTTGCTGTAAGATCCTGATAACCAAAAATGAATCCACAAATTCCATTGTGAATGGAAGGAACCCCCCCACATAAATAAATACATAAATAAATAAATAAATAAAATGTGACATTTTTTCTTTTCTAGTAGTAGTGACATGAAACTATAATCCTGAGATGAAGGAGGCTGAGACACAGTGAGAAGATGTACAAGACATACTAGGCTACACATAAGTCAATGCTAACTTGGAAACTGTACTGAGAACTTGTCTCAAAAACAGAGAGCTATGAATGCAACTCAGTGTTCCTGGTACACATTAAGCTGCATTTGATGTGCAGCACTGGATTTTTTTTAAACTATTACCTAATTATTTATCAAATGACTATATTTTTACTGAATGCCAAATTGTGTAATAACAATTTTTAAGTTAAAACATTTCCTAAATGTCAGCAACCCATAATTTTATTTTCACATAGTTTCAGTTTTCTAAAATATGCCATTTTGGGCTGGGTCTTTTAAAGTAAATCAAACTCAGGGCCATTCAATACACATGATTTTGTATACTTTATATCTTTTAATTTAAGAAAGCTAAAGTTTGTTGAGGACATTAGTCTTCTGGGTGTTTCTTATTGCCTTTTGGCTTGTTACTTTGTTTACTTCTTACTTGCCTTTATTTCTTTACATGGACAGATAATAAAGACTTAATATTTTCAAGCCGGAATCCATCGCCATTGCTATTGCACAGTTTATCATTCTTCATTTCAGAAGACTTAAAAGTATTGAGTAGCTCTAGCCCTGCTGTTGATAAGATTGATCATGGATTAGAGGGCTGTCAGTTCCTCTCCATTGTGAAGTCATATGTTTGCCTTATACTCCTTGAAAGATGTTTCTCATTTGCTGTGGAATTTTCATTAGACAGCTGTTTTCTCTTCTTTTTGGATGATATTATTCAACTTTATCCTGGTGTTACTGTCAATTTGATATCCTTCCTTTGTGGGTAATTTTCCTCTCTTTACTTGATGCTTTCAAGATCTCTGTTTCTGAGGTTGGGCAGTTTGACTCTGGTAACATGGATTAGAATCTTGTTTTGATTTATCATGCTTGTCATTTGCTTAGCAAAGGATTATATTTTTGTCCATTCTAAAATCCCTCAACTATTTTGTCAATATCTTTTCTCTAACCATCTCTGCTTTTGTTCCCAGAAGTCCTAAGCACATAGGCTGTGTTTCTCATATCTTAACTGTGCTGATTTGATTGAAAAAAATATATAGCTATAACTTTCTCTTTTTAACAACCATTACATAATAGTCATTTGAATTAGAGTTTTTACAGTTTTATGAATGATTAAAAGGCCATTTCAAGTTATAATAATTATTGTTCCTATGTTACTATAAGAACACTATTTTTCTTTGTCTTGAGCTCAATATTTTATTGAATTTTTGTTTATTTTATACATAACATCGCAATCAGTCTTAATCACCTTTATTCCACCTTCTCCATTGGAACCCTCTGCAATGCCTCACATGCAAACCCAAAAGCATGGGTCTTGTGCATGCTGACACCAGTTCTTTAGGTTCATATGTGCAAGGCCTCCGGAGCTTTTAGGATTCCATTTCTATATGCTCATGTTTGATGATTTTACTATTCTATTTTTGGTGAAGTGAAAATTAAACACTGCTCACTTAAAGATTGGGTTGATTATTTTATTAGATCTTAAGTTTTTATGTCAACAAAATCATTCTAGCTTTAATGTATATTGTTATTCATTTACTGACTAATAATATTATTGACGAGTTGCTTTTTTTCAACTCTTGTATTTTAGTACAGGATTAAAATTTTCTCTATTTTATCTAGTGTGAGAGAAACTATATTTCAGAATATTTTATCTATCATGCACATTATAGATTTATGCATTTAATATGCATTAAAATCCACATTATAGAGCTGGAGAGAATGCTCAGTGGTTAAGGACACTGGCTGCTCTTGCAGAGAACCTGGCTTCAATTACCAGCACCCACATCATGGCTAATAACCTTCTGTAACTCCAGTTCCAAGAGAATCTGATTCAGTCTTCTGAGCACTATGGGTATGTTATGACATGGGTGCACCCACATACATGTGGGCATAACACATAAAATAAGTAAATAATGGGGCTGGAGAGATGGCATAGTGGTTAAGAGCACTGACTGCTCTTGCAGAGCACACGAGTTTGATCGCCAGTGCCCACATAGCAGCTGAGAACTGTCTTTAACTCCAGTTCCAGGGAAATCCAACACCCTCTTCTGACCTCTGAGGCATTGCATAACAAGGGTGCGCAAACCTACATGGAGACAGTACATTCATACCCACAAAAAATAAATAAAATTTAAAAATTAAAAATATAAATAATAAATAAATATTAAATAAATATTTTAAAACCCATTTTAGTCTTTATCTAAAAATTATTTTAATCATTGAAGAGCCTAACATTTACTTTCTTTTATTTCCTCAAACCATCATGCAAAATTCTCAACTTTTTTTTGTGGTATTTTTGAGACAGGGTCTCCCTTTAGTCCCAGCTGGCCTGGAACTCACTCTGTAGACCAGGCTGGCCTTGAACTCAAAGAGATCCGCCTGCCTCTGCCACCCAAGTGCTAGGATTAAAGGCATGTGCCACCACGCCCAGCTCAACATGATGGCAAGTCTATTCTACCTGCTAGATTCATATATTTGATTCTCATTTTTATCCATGACCTCACATTGAATCCTTAACTTTTATCTTTTGCTTTAATTTTTAATCTCTACTCAAAATAAGGAGATTCCAGTGTTCCATTACTGTGGCCCATACCTTTAACTGCCATGTAAAATATTAGAATATTGTCAAAATCATTTTTTGTAAGTTATCTTGCCTTACAGAAATCTAGTCTGGTATAAAGTATAGCCAGCTAAATAAAGACACATAAATATAATATACAGTTGTATTAAAAAATACAAACAATAAAGAAATAGTATAATAATATAACACAAAATATAAATCTCAGGTAACCTCCCAAAACATCTCTAGGTCATGTACAATAAAGAACAAATTCTCACCATGCTTCACAGTGTATGTGCAACTGCCTCCCAGCACTTGATTGATACCGCTCCACCTCCTTTCCCCTTCTAGATGAACAATAATGTTGATTATTGTTCATCTAAAAGTCTTGAATTATTCTTTTAATGAAACCGTGTGTTTTTATCTACTGTCATCATTTTGATAGCCTCATATCTAACAAGCAATGGGGGTTCAGTAAAGGTTGGTTGTATCAATAAATGAAAACAGAAACCGACTTACTGTAAAGTTCTCCTGTGCTTTGTATTTAAAATGTAAAAGGCTAATTTACCAGTAGTCCATCCTATGTAGTGTAGAGTCTGCTTGCCATTGTTCAATGTAGTTTCCTGTCACTGTTATAGTCTAAAAATATAGCTTAATACTTATAATGGTTCCTCTGTTATTTATATATCTTTTCACATTCCCATATCATTCAAACAATTCATGTTTCATACACAGGTATTCCAGCATTACTGATGTATTCACATGTGACGTTGGAATTATGAAGAAGATGAACACTGTCAGAATGCTAGGTAAATATCTTCCATGGTTCTGATGTACTAAGATCGATGATTACTTCCAATTTTCATGCTTATTGGAAGGTAAATACCACTTTCATTTAGATGAAAATAATAAGCAGGTATTCAAAGTCATAATCCCTACAGTGCATCTACTCTTCTTGATGTTCTTATTCTTACTTCCATTGGCTTTACCAAAATAAACCAAATGTTGAATAGCCCTCAACATTTAGCTGACAATATATGGCCTAACCACAGAGAAAATGATGCTAATGTTGGCTGTGTTGTTGATAGGGTTCCAACTGCGGTGTGGTTTCCTTCTCTGTGCCTCTTCTCTGTGAGGAAGCCATCAGAAAAAATTAAATTGAAGATATAACTGTTGATCTTTAATAGTTACCATACCTGTTTGTTATTAACAAATTTAAAAATATTACTTTTAAATTTGGTCATGTTTTGATAATATTAATCAAATAATTTATATTACTTTTATCCATTTTTACAAATGCACAGCATGATTAAAAACATATGGAGAATAAAACTTATGAAAATATAAAAACAACAATTGCTGGCCATCCTTCCCCCACATAGTTTTACTCATTTTCTAGCCGAGAGAATACTACATTGGAGTCTTTAATATATAACCAGTGTGTTTTCCTTCATATTTCCAGCTGAAATTTTTATTTTGCTCTCCTTGACTGAGCATTAAAGTTATAATTTCTGTACTTCGGCTGTTATCACATTCAGCCTCTACTGACAAAATAGTTATATCACAAATTTGACTAAATACATATTCAGAACTTTAACTTTCTTTATAGCTTTTTAAAATATCACTGACTACTCTTCTAAGTGACATACCATAGAGATCCCTTTCCTGCAAGTATTTTGTGTTTTCTTGAGGAGAATAAAGGGCTTTTTGCAAACTCCTTTTTTTTTTTTTATCTTTAACATAGTCATTTTTAATTTGTAAATTCTGTAAAATGTTCAGGAAATAAATGTTCCACAAGATCATATTAGATAAAGTACCTGGAATTCTGGTATATTTTCATATTGCTCTGAAAAAAAAAACCACACTCATAACAATCATATAACCACTATACATGACAAGGAGTAAACTCTGAACACAGGGTTTTCCAAGAACACAAAAAGGTGAAATTGTGGAACCCACACACTATGGCCAGCCTGGGAGAAGCCATTAGAGCTGAAGAAGAGAAAGGTCTTTCAAGTCTAAGAAGAGGATATTCACCTCAGCTGCTTTAAAAGCTAATGCCTCATTGATCTCATATTGTTATTGGAAGCATTAGTCAAGCTCACTAGTTTTACTTGCTGTTCCTTGAGAAAAGACTTCACAGAACTGTCTCTCCAAAAATTATTTAGAATTTTAGAGATGTTTTCAGCAGTTATTTACATGCTCACACCCCTTCCAATGCCCTCCAACTCCTTGTTTGCATGTTGCTTAAGTACATTAGTTTACAGCTAAAACTGCATGGTTATCTTCACCACTATTGCCCTGGAATTCTCCTTCAAATTTTTTCAGGGGATGAATACACATTTTTCGAGTTATTTGATTAATTGTTATTTTTATTTTTTAATTTTTATTTATTTTATTTTATGTCTACAAATGTATGTATGTAAGTGCACCCATACATGCAATCCTCACAGAGGCCAGAAGAGGGCATCAGACCATGGAACTGGAATTACAGATGCTTGCCAACTCCATGTGGGTGCCAGGAATCAAACCCAGGTCCTCTGAAAGAGCAGTCAGTGCTCTTAACCACTGAGTCATCTCTCCAGCCCCTTATTTGATTATTTTTAAATGGATATTCTTATTGTGTTAAAACATAGCTTCTAATGGCTTCCTGAGAAGAGATACTATAAATATCTCTTATTTTTCAAGCTTTGTTTTCTAGAATCTAGATGTTCTATAATTAAGATGTGAATATCACTTTACAAGCATAATATTTTAGAGTTTAGAATCCAACTCTAGAATTTAGAAATAGTTTTTGACAGTGGTCAGACTGAGGTAACTCCATTTTGTTTTAGGGTCTCTTATCTTAATGCAACCCATGCCCAGAAAAAGTCCAGGAAGAGCTAGCTGGTTATCTTGACTTCTGATTCTCTTTATCTTGTGAGAACTGTCTGCAGTCCACTCACTTCAATTTTAGTAATCCTGTAGCAAGGAGGAACTGAGGTTTTTTGTTTTTTGTTTTTTGTTTTTTTAATTATCTGACAAGAATATATATATAACAGTTCAGCTAAATGGAACCTGGAGTCTGTGGGCTCACTTTTGTTCCCAGTGGTCTGGCACCATAACATTTTTGGAAACTATTTTAAGTTTCAGTTTTTGAAAGCACGTTCTCCTCATTTGTTTTGTCCTCTGATTTTATTTTGAATTCAAACGCAAATTTGAATTTTTTGTGTATTTCATACAGAACATCTCAATCGATTGTAATCACCTTTACACTCTCTTCTTCACTGGCAAATGCCCTTTGGATTCTCAATGACCTAGTTTACTTTTTCTTCAGTAAAATCTTTTAAAATGGTACTGTACCTCCACTGTGCTAAATATAATGTTCTCTATCCTAGATTTGTAACAGTTTGATAAAAAAAATTTTATAAAGATTATTTCTTCCAAGGAACAAAAAGAGGGTGGAATGCAGTGACCCATGCCAATGCTGACCGATTCTTAGCTCCCCAGGACTCATAGCAAGAATCTGAGCAGAGAGATGTGTTTCTGTAGGGCTTGTCTCTTACAAACCTCATTTACTTTTCCTTGGTTACAAGTTTATATAATGAAAAGCAGAGGTATCAGAAAGCACAAGAAAGGGCCAGGACTCCAAGGAAAGTGAAATTAACCAGATGTCTTCGTACAGAGGGGATGGGGGAGAAGGCTTCATAGATAAACTTTGGGTGATAAACAACTTTGGAGGAAAGCAGTTAACCATTGAAAGCACACATAAATCTTGGTAAAAGCAAGTAAGACAGATAACAAACACAGATACACTTAGGTCCTTAGTAAAGCGGGCAATAACTAGAGTAAGACCGATAACAATAAATGAAGACTGTCCAGTATGATTTTCCATGGAAGAAAATGGGGGGGGGAGTGAGGGGGATTCAGGGCTTGGGAGCTGTGAACCATTTGGTTATTCTAATTAATAGTGTTTGATGAACCCACTGTTTTCAGCTGCCCATCCCCCATCTGGGCTCCTAGCTGCTACAGAGCACCTGAATTCTGTTTTATTCTAAATTAATTCATCCCAGTCTCCAACAGTGGCAGAATGAGGTATGTCCCAGGCAGCCAAGGAGATCCAGGGCCTGATTTCAAGAGACTAAATGTCTCCGATAGAATATGTGAGGAACTTTAACACACAGGATGGATATTTAGGTAATCATAGGGACTTTTATTTTGATCTCAAATTCTGAACTCAGGACTTAGTAAATAAGAAAAGAAATAATGGCAGTATAAGCTGACTCATGGTGACCATTGAGAGTCCATGCATAAGGGCCTAAAAACATTACTCCAGACTTCTTAGTTTCAGTAAGAATCATAAAATTCTGAAAATAAGAGGAATAAGAACTTGAGAGCCAAAACAGTGAAGCTGCACACACTGGTATGGTGGAACCAGACAGGCCACCTGTGCGCACTGACATGTCCCTGCTGGCATGGCTTCCCATGAACAGTGTTGGGCTAATGGGGAGCAGGGCGGCACCAATGAACTGCCAGCTACCATCCTCACCCAGTGGCTGTCAAGACCTGGCTGCAGTCCTAGGCCCTCCTAAGCTGTAGGACACTGGGGTAAAGCTGTCCTATGAAGCTTTGGAACCTTCTAATTGCCACCCAGAGAGTCTTGGACTGGAGGACGGGGGGCTGCCTGCTGCCTGCTGTGAAGACCTAAGTTTTTCATTTACCTTCAGTAAAACCCTGAGGGGAATCAGCCTGTTGGAAAATGCCTTGGTCCACAGTGGGGTAACTGTTGTGTGAAGTCTAAAACCAGCCAGAGTAGAACCTGTAGGCAAGGGCTCTGAACCAGTAACTTTGATGAAGAAAACCAAGCACTTCAGACCACTGAGAATAAATCCCTATTTGACATTCCTAAGCAGTATGCAAGAAAAACAGAAAATAATGGTTAAAATCCCATTCTAAGAAGACTGGGCATATTCTGATCTCAAACCATATACAAAGGAAAGGGAATGAGCCCTTAATTTGGCACAGATGAGCATAAGAATTATAGATTGCTGATACTCTAATGACATATGATTTGTCCAATGTTCAGCTCAAAGGTGATGTGTGGGATGAATATGGTTTTTCATATGCAAAGAGAAACACAAAGTCTGGGAGGGGGTTGGCTTGGTAGGGTGAGGATAGAAATAGAGGAGATCTAAAGATAATGAGAATTTATTGCGTAACATTCTTGAATCAGTGCAATTACTCTATAACTTTAAAAAAGCATGCCTTCATATAAAAACTTCATTACCTCTCTGTAAAATATATATATATATATATATATATATATATATATATGTCAAATTACATATGATTAGCTCTATGTCCTAACAGTCTCATCTATAACAATTCTGGCTACAACTGGACATTTCCCAGTTGAATATGGAAACCATTTCAAGTGTCATCTATAAGAAACAATGTGAGTATTTCTAGGTTTGCTTCCAGTGAGCTGGTTTATATTATTGGTGGTGTTGTCACAGTTATGTTTGGAGACCTTTACATATTACAATTTGTAAAGTTTTTCTCTAGAATGTTCATTTATTCCATTGAAGTTAGTCTTGCCCACACCTGTAGGATGTTGATACTGTTAGATTTAAACAATGAACCACAGAATTTCACAGATGAGGAAGAAACCTTTGTCTCAGTTTTCAGATGTTGTTTAATAACTCTTCTTTAACCCCCATATCAGACACTTTCTTGAAACCAAGGATTATTACCTGAGGAATGAAGGCAAGGTAGACTTCCTGAATATATATATATTCAGGAACATATATATATATTCCTGAACATATATATATATGACCAGAAGTAACTACATTTGGGAAGTTCGATGGAGAATTAAAGAAGCAAAGAAAGCAACAGGCTACCACAATACCAGAAGCACTTGAGCACATAATGATAGTTACCAATGCATTTAATCATAAGGAATTTGAAACAAAATAATTTTTCCAGCTTTGAGAAGCTGGTCTTCCTGGTCTCTTAGAAGACCAGGGGCTGAATAGTGTTACTATATGAAGGGGTTTTAAGAAAATTCTGAACCTGGACTATAATTTGTTTTGGGAAAATTGGACAGATTTTGGCAAATAATGTTTTCTTTTCCTTTCCATTAACACCTTCTGGTTCTACTGAATGTGAACTGTATACCTGAACACATATATTTTTTCTTAAAATTGTACATTTCTTCTGGGACTTACATGTTAATTTGGGTGACATCAGCCAAATCAGTTACAATTTAGTTCTACAAACATTTTAATTATATCCTATATTTACTCAAATACATATGAAATAATATTAAAATATTAAATTCATGTTGTCGAGTATCAATCTTAATATTTTTCACAAGTTTATTATTGCATTCTGATTATCATTTCACTGATTACAGAAATAGGTATGTTTGTAAGAAATTAAATATGTATTTAGTTCATTTTCTATTAAAATTTAGCATTTGCAAACTTTCTAAAATTCTTACTCATCTGTAGTTGTGTAGATGAGTACAAAAGATAAAACAACATAAATCACAATGATAACAGTCATCTGGAAACAATAGTAGAAATCATATTTGACAAGGTTTTATTTAGTCCACTTTGGTCTTGTCTTTCAGGAATAAACCACTACAGTTAAAGTTTTCAGTGTAATAATTTCTTATGAATATTTGGAGGTATTAGGAAACATGATTGATGAATTTGATGCATGTCTTTAGTAAATTTTTTGTACATATGCATTTCTGGTATGACGAGTTTAAGAAAGAATATTGGGGGCAGTATTATAGCTCAAGAATTAAGGAACTTACCACCAACCCTCATCTTTGTTCTTTCTCCAGGACCCACACAGTGGAAGGAGAGAACCAACTGAAATAAATTTTCCTCTGATGATGAAATGTAAATGATGTCATACATGCACCCACCTTCCCCAGAATAAATGGATAAATGTAATAAAAAATTAGAAGTTGAAAAAGCCTCTCCCACATGCTGTAGAAATGGATTGGTAAGTATGTGTGCTATCTGAAGTATTGCATGCTAGCACTTAAAGATAGAGCATCATGGCTTAAGAGCAGCTAATTTCTATGAAATGTGAGATGAGGCTTCATGATCTCATTGGCTCTTATGTTTACTCAGCATTTTATAGCTTTGACAAAACATGTGTTATAATTCTAAATGAATATTTTATTTAGGGCTCACAGTTTCCAAAATGAGTCTTATTGTTTTTGGACAGAACACCCTAGAATAACTTTTAGAGGACAGCTGCTTACTTTGTATGGAGAGATCAAAGTACTGGAGACAGGATATACCTCCAAAATGTATTAATACTTTGGGAACTTCATACAATGTGTTTTCATCATATTCTCTCCCTCCCGTCCAAGCTCCTCTCAGATCCACCTACATCTCTCTACCATCCAAATTTCCTGTTAATTTTCCCCCTTCTCACCTTCTCATAGTGTCATATATATTTTTCCCAAATACTCTGGCTGTGGTATCTGGCCAATATTCGTGTTTGACCCAAGTGGGGTCACAACCTTAAAAAAAACAGACTCTTCCTCTTCTACAAGTTATAACATGTCCATAGATTCTCAGCTAGGGGTGAGACTACATGCTTCCTTCCCCCCTCCATGCTTAGATTTTTGTCTGGCTTAAGTACGTGCCGTTCTTATGTATCTTGTCACAATTGCTGGGAGTATACTTGAGCAAATGGCCCTGCTGTATCCAGAAATCATTGTTTCCTTGTATCATTTACTGTGTCTGGCTCTTAAAATGTTTCCGCACCTCTCCTTAGATGCTCCGTGAGTAATGGGGGAAGAACTGTTAGGCACATGTCCCATTTNAAAAAAAAAACTCTGGAAAGACTCAGAAAAAGATGCAGGACATGTTTGGCAGAGTGCAGGGACTCGGGTGGGGGGGCATGGAAAGGGAAGGATTCTAGATTCGATTGAGAAATGATGTGTGACCTATGGAAAAAGTTTAATAACAATAAAAAAATATATAATAAAACAATATATATATATATTGTCTGCAAGAAGCATCTCTGATGGGTTTGAGAGATGAAAATATCTACAGATATAACAATAAGTCATTAGGAGTCATTTTACTCATATGTCCATTTAGAATATTAGCAATCAGTTCTCCCTTACTAAATGTTAACATGACCTGTCTACCAGTTTTTTGGCTCCATAATGGTGCTTTATCTTCTGAATCTGTCACTACTGGACTACTGGGCAGTTTTTCCAGGCCGGTCATTACTGTAGCTTGCAGAATCACAGCCACATACTACTGATGATTGCTTTTCTTCGCTGGTGGCATGCATACAGCTTTCAGGACTATGAAACTTAGCCAGTAATGATGGAGATTCAGGACAGTGACCACTAGTTTCCTCTTGTTTTGTGACTCTATAGTGGTGTATTTATTAATAGGTTCTTACTGAGGGTAACCAAGAACAATTACAATAGTCTAATATTTGGGGTCTGGGGGCTGGCTAACAACTGAAAGAAAGGCAACTCATTCTCTGTACATATTTGCTAGGATGAGTTATCTAGTTGGGATATTATTTTCCTGTTATAGTATAACTCTATTTGAACTTTTTATATAAATATATATTTATGAATATATTTTAGAGTGGTAGGTTTTCATGTATTTTTGCCCAAGGACCTTTAATGTTGATTTTCTCTCCCTTTTTTCCTCCCATTCCCAGATCATCTCACTATTCCCCATTCCCCTTTTTTTCACTGCCTTAAAACATCTTCCCATTCCTCATGGCCCCTCAAGTTTCCTAACCTCTAGTGATATATCGAATGAAATATGCATAATCAAATATTAAAAGCTCATATATATTTGAGAGAACTCATGCAGTGCTTGGTATTCTGGGCCTGGGTTACCTGATTCTGGATGATTGTTTCCAGTTCATTTATTTACCTGAAAATTTCATTTTTTTCTTACCAGGTAAATAATACGTCATTGTGTAAAAGTGCCATATTATTTTAACCATTCCTTAGCTGATAAACATTTGGACTATTTGTATTTCTGGATCATTGTGAATAGAGAAAAAATGAACATGGATAAACATATCTCCATAGATGTTGAAAAATAAAAAAAAGAGAACATTTATTCAATACTGGTGGGAATGCAAAATGAGACACTCATAAAGGAAATCAGTGTAGAGTTCCTTAAAAATGACTAGAAACAGATCTACCACAATATTTAATCTACGTTAACAGTCTTAGACATACACCCAATGATAGACCTTTTAAGAGCACAATCCCAGTGACCTAATTCCTCCTTTTATACTTCACTTGCAAAAGTCTTACAACTATGAAGTCATTACTGTATTAATCCACTGATGAGGTGAGCATCATCATGATCAAATCAACTCTGCATTTCAAATCATATTCAGTTTTACTAACATCAACTATTTACTGTATATTTTAACTATGTCAAACACTTTGCTTCATCCTTCTTTCATTAACAGATCTCATTGACATCACTCAGAAAAAAATTGTACTCTATATATTTGGCATAATTCTTCATAAACCGACAACACAATCAATATCATAAACAGGACATTAAAGTCATTCATTATCAGTGATGTTGCATGGTGTACTTACAAAATAATATTATACAGTATATTTCTATTAACTGTAGAAAGGAAGAGAGATTTCTAATCATAAAGTTTGTGGGAGAAAGAGGAAAGTTTTAATACTGCATTTCTGATTAAGGTTGTATTTAAATTACAAAGCAAAATAATAAATCACTTCAGGTAGTAAAAGAAGATTTAATAAAAGGCAATTTCTTACAGGATTGTCAATATGTTTTAAGAATCTCATATTTGATAAGGAGGCCAAGAAGACACATTGGAAGAAAGACAGCATCTTCAACAAGTGGTGTTAGCAAAACTGGATCACCACCTGTAGAAGAATGAAAATAAACCCCTATCTCTCACCCTGTACAAAAGTCAATTCCAGATGGGTCAAAGACCTCAACGTGAAATCCAAAACTCTGGAGGTGATAGAAGAGAAACTTGGCAGCAGACTACAAGACATAGGTGTAGGAAAAGACTTCTTAAATCAGACAGCAGCTGCACAAGAAATAAGATCGACAATTGGCAAATGGGAACTCATTAAACTCAAAAGCTTCTGTACATCAAAGGAAACAATAAAGGAAGTGAAGAGAAAACCCACAGAATGGGAGGAAACTTTCACAGCAGATACATCTGACAAAGCATTAATTTCCAGAGTATACAAGCTACTCAAAAAACAAAGAAGAAAGAAAACAAATGAATCACTCAGAAGATGGAGCAAAGATCTGAACAGAGACTTCACAGAGGAGGAATGAGACATGGCTGAGAAACACCTTAAGAAGTGTTCAACATCACTAATAATTAAGGAAATGCAAGTTAAAATCACCTTAAGATACCATCTTACTCCAGTAAGACTGGCTAGGATCAAGAAAACAAATGATGCCAAGTGCTGGAGAGGGTGCGGGGAAAGGGGAACACTCATCCATTGCTGGTGGGAATGTAAACTTGTGCAGCCACTATGGAAAACAGTGTGGAGAACCCTTAGAAGGCTCAAAATGATCCTGCCATTTGACCCAGTCATACCACTCCTGGGTATATACCCTCAAGACTCATCTTACCGCAGAGATACATGCATAGCTATATTTATTGGTGCTCTGTTCACAATAGCAAAAAACTGGAATCAACCCAAATGCCCCTCAACTGACCACTGGATAGAGAAAATGTGGTCCATGTACACAATGGAATTCTATGCAGCGGTAAAGAAAGACAACATCATGAACTTTGCAAGTAAATGGATGGAGCTAGAAGACATCATGTTAAGTGAGGTAACACAGTCCCAGAAAAACAAACGACAAATGGTATCTCTCATATGTGGATGCTAGTACCAATAACCCAGTTATAAATATTTCTTGTGGAGGGGGATGCATATTAAAAGAACAACGACAGAAAGATTGCATCAGAAAACTGACTGAAATGGTGACCTGGGAAGGGTGGGAGGGGTGGGAGAGGGACACGGGTGTATATTCGATTGGTGCATATTTAATTGTCGTGAGTTCAACAAGTATTCAGTTTTGCCCAGACTCTGTCTACAGGATACATGGTGTTTTAGGACTTAGTAAAAGTAAATATGTGTATATTAAACAACATTGGTTTAAAGGCTGATAAAAACGGTAATGCAGCTGAGTTAATTGGTGATATAAATTGCTGTTGTCCACATAAGCTTTAATTAAAAACTGTATAACAATTACTTTGGGATTGTTATAAACAAATGTTCTCTATAATTTTTCTGTCATATAGTATCACCTGGTAGCAATCTCTTTCACCTATAGGATGATTTAATTTAAAAATAAAGTTTGTTTCCCAAGTTAATCACATACAGTAACCCAAAACAGCATGGGTGAACTTGATGAAATCTGTGCCTGGATTCCACCCTATAGGTATGTATAATACAACTGCTTTTTTGAGACTCATGGGTCAAAAATAAAAACCTAAAATAAAAAAGGGGGATATAGATAGATATGAAAACTTTTTTGTCAAAAAACCTTGCAATCCAAATCTTAAAACTAACTATGGGAAAGGATTTGTATGTTCCAACAGGCCAGAGTATCACCAACTTAATGGCTGAGAAAGAAAATGCAGCTTTGCAGTGAGTAGGATGTACCAGAAAGTGCCAGCAGAAGGATTGACTCCTCTGGGCATTGAAGGGAAGAAATGCCTCAGATTGCTGCAGCCATCAGGCCCCTCTCTGGATCCTACTAGTAACAACTATTTTTAATGAATCCTAACGAAGCGTACCTTCTAGGTGCTGCAAAGGTTTTATTACAAGAGACTTTCTTAACTCCTCCCGCCATAGAATAAGGAGAAATATGATGATGGTGAGGTCATTCTCCAGCTGTAGATTGGAGCCAGCTCTTATAGAGGTATTCTCTTGTAAAATTGGTAAAACTGCCTTCTTTAATTGACTAATGGACATAGAAACTGTGAAAAGGATTATTCTCTATTCAGAACCAAATATAATGCTAAAGTCTCCTTAAGCTATGCACTTAAGCAAAATATATTAATACAGGAGCTCTGACATCAACAATGGATTATTCTACCAAGGAGATGTTGGCCAGGGGATCCAAGCCCCCACAAAAGGTAAAGGCTCCTTGCCTCCAAACTGGGATATCTGTAGGAAGAGAGGCGATAAGGCCCTGCTGTTGAAGACCTGATGTAAACATGGGAAAGATGTATGGAGACTGCACTTGCAAGTATACAGATGGTCTCTGGAATGCCAGTGAGTGTTACCAAAGGCCACTAAACCAATAAAGCAAATATTGGTCTACTTGAGTCAAGCAAGACTCCTCTGTCAGCACCAGCTACACCTCATCTCCCAGGAAATACTGTGCAGCAGTGGCAGCCATATGTCTGTATATCCCAAATCTAATCAGCTATTAGCTCTTGCCTTGGAGGAATAACCCATGGCTGACGCCACATGCTTACATCCTCTAATGGTTATGAGATGTTATAAACCACATGAACACCCTGTCATACTTAACAGAAGAAAATATAATTCATGGATTAACATACCATCCATACATCTGTGTCTATACCAAAGTAACCTACCATAACAATTAGTACTGTTTAAACACCTATATATCTAATTGTGTGTGCTTCATTAGTAGGATCGAAAGGCTATATATTATACTGTTTACTTATATATCTAATTGCATGTGCTTCATTAGTAGGATTGAAAGGTTATGCCTGTACAAGCTGGCAGCCCATGAAAGAAAACAGCCAGAATTGAATAGAGACCAGGACAACAGCTCCATGGAAAGTAGACTATTTTCTTCTCATCCACCTGTGCCCCTTTTCTAATCATAGGGATCAATCTGCGGAAGAAGGGGCGCAGTAGAATGTAAGGGCTGCGATTGGTGTGAATGGTGAAACTACAACAATATAGACTGGACACTCATTTTGATCAACTTGATTGAACATACAAGCCCCCCTTGCTGGATGGTGGGACCCATGAGCTGTATGGGTTTGGGCACAACTGATCGCAAATTGGTTTTACATGAAGGATGCTTATACTCACATATTATCACTTATTGTTAAAAAAATGAAAACAAAACAAAACAAACAAAAAAAACAGAGAAAGATGCAGAAAAGTTACAGCAGAATGCATGATCTGGGATGGGTAGGGGTTGGGTGGGGGAAGGGAAGGGGATATGTGCCTGAACTGAATTGGAAGATGATGTATGAAATGTGCAAAGCAGCAATAAAAAAAAAAGAATTTTATTAGCTGGTTAGCATGTGTCATGACATCAAATCTTCTGGAAAGTCAGGTTGGATAAATATTACTTCTATTTCTAATGAAAGAATCTTCCAAAATCAAACACTTAATTCTGAGACCTTAATTATTAACATTCAATAGTTGGATATATTTTTACATTATCTGCCAACAATCCTTCCTACTGACAAAAGAAGACAGTGCCCCAAGACAACAATTCATTGTCCAATTATCACTGTTGCACTTTCCTGGTGCTTCAATATTCTTGATGTGGTGTGTATATTTGTTTTTACATATTCATTATACACGGAGCACATATTTAGTGCACAAGAGTGGCTGAAAGTGGTAGAAAAAATAACCGACATTATATCTTGTTCTGTCTCAGGAAGATGCAGAATGCCTATATCAGAATAGGAGTTCGATATAGCTCTGCTTTGATGGAATTAAGCAGCCAAACAATCTTGAGATTGTTTAATCTTTTCTTCTACCTGAAGTAATCGAAGTATTTTCTGTATAGCAGTCTCCATGGATATAATTTATGAAGTGTTTTATTTTAGAGAGTTTTCTTTATCAATTACAACTCTTAGTTTTCTTGTATTTAATAGTCTGGTCTGGCATCTGTATTCTTTATTCTTTAACAAACTTATAGGACATCTGCCAAGCCATTCTGACTTTCATAGTCTCCACTAAAAAGTCAGCTGTGTTTTGATAGGCATCCTTTTGATCTGTCTCACAGCTTTTTTTTTTTTTTTAATTTTTTTAACTTTATTTCCGTATGTGTATGAATGTACTGTCTGCATGCAAGTTTGTGCACCTGTGTCGTGCAATGCCGCGGAGGTCAGAAGAGGGTGTCAGATTCCCCTGGAACTGGAGTTCTCCTGGAATTGGAGTTTCAGACGGTTCTCGCCTGCCATGTGGGTGCTGGGGATCAAATCCGGGTCCTCTGTAAGAGCGGTTGGTGCTCTTAACCGCTAGGCCATCTCTCCAGCCCTATCTGTCTCATGGCTTTTAATATTGTTTATTTGTTCTGTACATTTACTATTTTGACTATTACATGATGTAGGAGAATTTCTTTTCCTGTTCCGTCTATTTGCTTTTCTTTATGCCTTTTGTACCTTGATACATTTCTTTCCTCATATTTAATGAGTTTTCTTCTATAGATTTATTTAAATTGTTTTCTGTACATTTAGAGTTTTATCTATCTCTTATACTTATGGTTTGTAGGTTTGATCCTTGTATAGTTTCCAAGATGTCCTGCATATTCTGTTTCTAGTTTATGTTAGATTTGACAGTGTTTTGATTAAGCCGTCCATTTCTTCACTCTTCTTCTTGAGATCTGAAATTCTCTGTTCCATTTCATCCAATCACTTGTACATCCTGTCCTCTAAGCTTTATATTTCAAATTACACACACACACACACACACACACACACACATATATATATATATATATATATATACATATATATACATGCAGAGAAATTTCAGTTTCACTAAAAATTTAAGAATATTATAACTATTCAATGTTAAACAAAAAATCTTCATTTTCTTGATTGATTAATATTATGCTTTGATGATACATGCATATTTATAGTTTTTAATGAATAAATAACACTAACTTAGAAATTATGTTTTCCACACAATTATAGAAAATCTTCTTTTCTTAATATTTAAGCTTCATTCATTAAACATGTTTAACAATATTTTTCTCATTTTTCTAACATTTTGTAGCAATCTTATATTTCTGTTAAATGAGGGCACATTAATTCATTCAAATATGGTAAAGATGTGTCATAATAACGTTCTTTCAAAACTCATATTTTCCCTAAAATTCAATATCTTTCCTTACTTCTTTGTAATTTTTTTTATTTGTAATTGTTATACCATAGCATTTCTTCTTGAGAGAGTCATTGAAGGCCAACATTTATTTCACACTATAGTTGAAATACTATTCTAACCTAACTGAATTATTAAAATGATCTGAAAGTAAAGAAAAACTTATGAGTAAAAATTCTACCCAGACAACCTATAATTTAGTTGAGTGAAAGGTTGGCTGGTATGAGAACCTGGATTCATTCTCCTGTAGCTTCTCTTTCCATTTTATCCTAACAATTATTTCTTATAAAAAGATTTTTTTTAAAGAAAATGTTTTCTTGCTACAGAAATCCTTTATTGGGACGTTTTGTTAAGTGAATAGAATGCCATTGGAACATAATAAAATGTCAAGAACTGGATGTCCCTGTGCAGATAGAATGATAACAAAAGTTGGTTGTGGTCCTTGTGGGAATAAAATTGTATTAATTTCAGAGAATTATTTCCTTCCATTCAAAATAAATTAACCTATAAATGTGCTTGATTTTGCATTAACAATAATATCTATAATAACTACTTTACTTAAATGTTAATAAAACACTATAAGCTAATCCTCCCCAAACACTGAATGTTTCAGAAGTCTGGCATTTTGGTTTGTGCATACCTATAGAATCTCTGAACTGTCAATAATTTGTTTTGGGTGGTTTTTTATTTATTTTTTTTTTTTGGTCATTTTGAGACAGGGTATCCTTGTGGCCCCGGCTTGTCTAGATTTGATATGGGACCAAACTGGCCTTTATCACACAAGAATCACAGTGCTGGGATTAAAGGCATGTGCCACCATACCCAGCTACTTATTTTTATTATAATTTATATACTGCATATACTCTAACTTCACAGATAAAATATTACCTTTAATTTAAAACTATTCTTCTGCTATGCTGCTTTGCATATGAGTTTTGCTGAAAGTATGCATCTTTGAATTATCAAATAATGTATCTTCAAATTATGTTATAGGGCAGTGGGAATGAATAAGAAAGAAGCAACATGTATCACAGGAAAGTGTCCAGCAAATTAGAAATTTGAAAGCAGAATGTGAGGTAATGATGTCATTTTTATTCAGCTTTGTAGTTTAAGAAAGAAATAAAATTTTTCAAGAGCATTTTCATTCAATACACATGAAATAAAGGCTGTATATTTACCTGCAATCTCATAACAGTATTGTTACACAGGGAAAAAGAAATCACAAGCCTTTCTGGCAAAGTTAAAATGTGTTACCCCTCTATGCACGGGGACTGTTCTCTTCAAATCCAAATATAATCCAAAATAATTCTTAATACCTTGTTTTATGAATGTCACAGATATTTGAACTCATGATTCTAACAACGGAAATGAGAAAAGGTTTAGGTGATTGCAGCAAGTGTATGTAATAAAGGAGTATGTTATGTTTTAGTAATTTTGTACATTTTCAAAATTATTTAGTTGGTTCTAAGAAGGAAAGTCATAAGAGAATGTATTTTTTTCCATATATCAGACACCACTGCCATCTCTCTTAACGCATATGATCTATACACATATCATCTACCTATGTATCAAATAATGAGATTTACATTGAGGAATTGTATTATACTATTTTGGAAACTGAATGAATTCTTCACAGTGATGAATAAACTGCTTTCTGAAACATTTTTCTTTTTTATTTTTTTCATGTTTTTTATTTCTGTATGTGTATGAATGTACTGTCTGCATGCAAGTGTGTGCGCCTGTGTCGTGCAATGCCATGGAGGTCAGAAGAGGGTGTCAGATTCCCCTGGAACTGGAGTTCTCCTGGAATTTAAGTTTCAGACGGTTTTCGGCCGCCATGTGGGTACTGGGGATCGAACCCAGGTCCTCTGTAAAGGCGGTCGGTGCTCTTAACCACTAAGCCATCTCTCCAGCCCTGAAACATTTTTCTTAAATGTTAATATTTTCTAAAAGCAACCACATAGAGGCTTGTGTTGAACCCAATAGCTACAAACTATTTATTTGCAAATTCAAATACAAAATTTATCAGCAAACCTTAAAATATCTCCTACTGGAACAATTATTTTTTCAGGTTTAGTTCATCATTAATTTTGTTCTTTATGGATCAACTGGACACTATGAAATTTTTAGCAGGAGTAAGGAGAAGATTTCTAAGGTGGGCAGTTAGTTTAGGAATTAACATGTCATGTTTCTGAGGAGATGCCAATGATCTCACACATTACATTCAGCATTTTAAATTTGCTATATTAACATGTATTTGTGTTTATTAGCTTCATAGTCCTCAAGACATGATGAGTTTATCTTTTAAATTTGAAGAATGCATCTGTTTCTTTCAAAAACTATATGTCTTTTATCAGAAATTCAATTAGTAATTTACATCATGCACATATTTAAAATTTGCATCTACCAAATTTAAACATCCTCAGACTTTCTGAGTTTTATGTCTTAAAAAGCAAATATTCTGTGACTTGTATTTCTAATCCCAAATTGGTAAATTATCCCATGATACTCTTTTGTATTGACCACACACACACACACACACACACACACACACACACACACACACACACAGATTCAATTTCAAAAATTTCGGGTGGCAAAATTTCTTTATTTTAATTTACTTTTATTTTCTGTGTATGACTACTGTGGCCACATGTCTTTAAGTGCAACCCTGATGTGCAATGCCTATGGAGGGGAGAAGAGAATACTGGATCCCCAAAAGCAGGCATTATGGATGTTGTTAGCCACCATGTGAATGCTGAGATATGAATCCAGGTCTTCTGTAAGAATAGCCAGTTCTGTTAACTGCTGAGCCACCTCTCCAGCTTCAGTGATAGCTTTAATTTTGATAACAGAGTGATTTAAAAGAAGCATCATGTATTTTTCTTTGCTTTTTTATTATTTTAGTTATTGTTTTTAGATTATGCATATGAGTGCATTCCCTGCATGTAGGTGCATGTAGGTGTCATGCAGTGCCAGTGAAAGTCAGAAGATATGTTGGATTTCAAGGAACTGGAGTTACAGACATTTTTAGCCATCGTTTGGGTACCAGGAACTAAACCTGGATGCTTTGCAAGAGAAGCCAGAGCGCTTTATCACTGATTCATTTCTCCAGCCCCAATGAGGTATTTTTCTAAAGAAATTAATACAAACTTTAAGCTAGTAAAATTGAATATGAAAGTCTCCTTTCTTTGGAGAGTGAGGTGACAGAATTTCCATTTCAAATGTGCCCTGCCTGGAGAATGTAAGATACATATCATTCATGTCCCTGAAGCTTATGGTTAAGGTCATTATTTTCTATCCAAAAGTCTGCACAAAATCATTATTGTATATTCTACTTAAATCAGTTAAACACATTTCTTGGAGTGAAGCAATTCAGAAGACATTTCAAAATACTTAAATATAACTCTGCCAATGAAATTTTATAGTGGAAATAGATCTGAGTTCTACTTTTACAAAGTATACCAAGTTGAATAATCTTATGAGATTTTTTCCAGTCAAAATGTCCTGCTATAAAATAATGAAATATATTTGACCTGTTTTATTCATCAAAAAAGTAGAAAGAAGATATTTTATTTTGTTCTTGGTCTACACTAAAATTCTCAGTTAATCATCAAAGGTTCATATCATATTTATTTAGAAAATAACTGGAAACTCGTAATACATAATTCCTATGTGCTAGGACCAGTAAGAAATACACAAATTTCCAAGAAGACTTTCACTTCTGGTTCCCATTGAACAACTGCATGTTTTATCATCTGTTACCATTTATGTCACTCTCTAGGTGACTGGATTTAGAGTCACCTGAGATACATCTCTATGTGTCTGTGAGGGTGTTTCCAGAGATCTCACTACATGAAGGTAAGAAATGCCATCCCAAGGACTGTAATCTCAGCTGGAATAAATGCATATTGAGTTTCTGGACCACTGGGTCTACATAGTGAGATGCTGTCTCTAAAAACAACAATCAAAACAAAAGTTTTGAAGAACAAATTAAGTAGAGCATCAGCATTCTTGTCTCTGCCTCCTGATAGCATGCCCTTTGCAACAGCTGCAACTCATTTCTGTCACTGTGCCTTCCCAGTATCTATATTTTCTTTCTTTCTTTCTTTTCTTTCTTTCTTTCTTTCTTTCTTTCTTTCTTTCTTTCTTTCTTTCTTTCTTTCTTTCTTTCTTCCTTCCTTCCTTCCTTCCTTCCTTCCTTCCTTCTTTCTTTCTTTCTTTCTTTCTTTCTTTCTTTCTTTCTTTCTTTCTTTCTTTCTTTCTCTCTCTCTCTCTTTTCTCTCTCTCTCTCTCTCTCTCTCTCTCTCTCTCTCTCTCTCTCTCTCTCTCTTTCTCTCCCTTTCTATCCTTTCTTGTTTTGTCTATTTAAGACAGGGTCTCCCTGCCAACCCAGCTTGCCTGGAACTCACTATGTGGACCAGGCAAGCCTTTAACTCACAGAGATCCTTCTGCTTCTGCCTCCAGAGTTGCAGGGATTAAGAGCATGTGCCACTATTCCGTGCTTTTATCTTTCTTAAGCTGTGAACCAAAATAAATCTTATCTGGAGTTAATTATGTATTTTGTCACAGCAATAATAAAATTAATTAATACAACCTTCTTTTTGTCATAAACATTAATACCTTAAAACAATGCAAATTACTTTATTAAAGAAAATGAGATGTCAAAGTCTATAATGCTGCATTGAGCTGCTGCTTCTGGAGGGGAAAGAAGAAAATCCATTTTCTTGATAATTTTACATTCCCCAACTGCCTATCTTTGGTTTTATATTCAGATTACTCTGACCTCAACGTCTACATACATGTTTGTTCTTTGATCTTTTGAACTAAATACTTTCAGACATCTCACAAATTATCTATTAGGTATAGCTAATATTTTGCTCAACTAAAATCGAGCATTATGCATGGTACTGTATATTCCCTTGCTTCATTAGCAGAGCTTGAGAAAGTTTTTGCTAGGAGAATATAACATTAGACATATAACATTAGATATTTAACATTCAAAGTTGGAAATTTTATCCGTTATCAATTGAATTTAAGTGAAGAAATAATTCTAAATTGCTTCCTCCTATTTTACCTTTTATTCTAGTCTCTTGCTTTCTGTTCATAAGGAATATGTGGAGAAAGAAAAACACAGCTATGTGAGTTATTAGGAAAACCGGGTAATATTAAAATATTCTACAAAGTAAAATTATCAGTAGTATGTTTCTATGGTGATGACTAGGAATGAGAAGACTCAGAAACATTAAAAGTACATGAAAGATAGCCAGGAGTGGTGGCGCACGCCTTTTATCTTAGCACTTGGGAGGCAGAGGCAGGTGGACCTCTGTGACTTCAAGTCCAGCCTGGTCTACAAAGTGAGCTCCAGGCCAGCTGGGACTAAAGAGAGACCCTGTCTCACAAAGACCAAAAAAAAAAAAAAAAAGTACACGAAAGAACATTTAGTACACTGTTTCAATAGAACTTTTGTGAAAGAATACATTTTCAAAGAAAATTGTGTATGGAATATTTAAAATGTATATGGTAACTTTAAAATATTTCACACTCGTGGCATGAGACTTCTTCTCTAAATCTGATATAAATTCTTGGAAATTTTATCAATATACTGAAAAAGTAATTAATTACTGAATCTTTAAATTATTGAAGAAAATTGCATATTTTGTTTAGAGGTCATTTTTATACAGATTCGTTCCTACATGAATCTATATAGAAGCTCCAGCCAAGTATTTACATATGACGTTTCCAAAATTAGACTACATGACAGCGAAACCAGTATTCAGTGTATTATAATGTTTTTATTTTTTAACACCCTTACATTTTACTATTGACTGCATTTTTAGGCAAATCCAGCAATAATAACCAAATAATTCTTAATGTTTTTCATACTCCCTTGCTCACAGTGGAGTTGCAATGAAATTGTATCATGCTGTGAAGTCTGCATTGTGCCTCTGAGCTGTGCTTGAATGAGGTCCCCCTGAATAAACTCTATCAAGCTTGACTCTGTTATCTTGTACATTATCTCAGTGAGAGGCTACCTGGGGTCATATTCTGCATTAAGTAGGTTTAGTTTGTTAAGACACTGTGTTATTCCATGGAAACAAATTACTTTTTACAGTTAATGTGAAGAAAGAAAATGCAGTCTCCTACCATTTATATTAGCCAAATCCAAAGGGAAGACATTTTGTTTGCTACAAGAGCATATGAATAACATAAATCATATTTAGATGAAAACAATTAAGTGTGAAGAAAGAATAAGGATTAAAAAAAGATATACTGTTTAAAACAGTAATTTGATACTATATCATTAACATTAAAATTTAAAGCAATGAATTGTATGAATTAGGATGATTATTTACATTCTGTACCTCTCAATTTCCTCATTTGTTAATACTAAAATTAATTTTACTTTTAAAATTAAAACAAAGCAAGAGAAATTTTATCATTTTGAGAAATGCAAGACATGATTAAAACATGTTGGATTCTGGTAGGTGATTTTACTTATTATTGACAATTCTTTTATTTTTGAACAATCAACAATTAATTTCCTAAAGATGAGTTACCAATTTTTAACAAAAAGATAATGCCATTTTTAAAGCCTATCACTTGTTAATTAGCTAGAGATCTGGATGTCATGATGTTTAGCCATAAGCCTCTTCTCTCTAAGACTGCTCCACTTAGTTCACATATCAGGCTCCTGAGGACACATTGAAAAGTTCCCACCTTTGACGAAGAAAACACAATTCCAAATCTAATACGTTTGCATAATTCCCAAGGATCAGTAGTACTGAGAGATAAAAATAGACGTTAAGAAACAGTGTAATGTAGATATTGACAAAAATCACATGAAATGGAACACTGTGTTCTTTAGAGTAGAAATTTGGGTAGTTTAACTTTTCCATGCTTCAGTATCCAAGTTAATAAAAAAGAATAATAAGATAGCATTTATATAGGTTTATTCCTATAACCTTAGCACTGGTAAGACTGAGAGAGAAGGATCATAAGTTCAAATCTAGCCTGGGAAACAGTAAGAATATGTCAGAAAAAATAATCTTGCACCAAATTTTGGAAAATATTGTGTTTAATATTTAATGAAAATCCCCCTGAAATATGTCTACCATACAGTGAGCACTTAATAAATAAGGACAATTATCTGTTATCACTATCATAGACTACTGAACAATGGATTAGGTTATATTCATCTTTGGGTTTTTTGGTTAATATTTATTGCAATTTTCCTGACTCTAATTAACGTATTTATCCAAGTATTTGTATTTTCTTAGGGTAGAGACATAAATCAAGAAGTTATTATCATATAAGCTGCATTGTTAGATTAAATTTGAAAAGATTATTAGATAGATGTGAAAAGTTGTGCATTGTCAAAAACAGTATGGACATTCAGGCACTATAAGATACAGAAACACTGAAGAAGATCAATTATAGTACACAATATGCATGTAAACATACCTTTTGGAATGCTACTTCACAGTAGAACGCTATTTCACAGTAGAGTTCACATAGTTCAGAGGATCTATAGAAATATTCAGTATATAAACTGCTCTCCAAGTGGTCTATGGACTTAACTAAAAATTAGCTTCTTTTTTTTTTTTTTTTTAGTTTTTTTTTATTTTTTTTTTTTGTTTTTTTTTTTTTTTACAAAATGCTTAGATCAGGGCTATTACACCACTCGGCGCCACTTTTCTCTTGTTTTCTTTTAATTGCTTCTGTTATTTTTTTTTCATTTTTTTTTAAAATAGTTATCATTAGTGATGTACGACAAGCCATCCTTCATGGAAACCATTTGCAAGCAGTTTTGCCCACAGCCTCACATAGCGCCACTGGCTCCCCACCACTCATTCGTGTGGGGGGGCTTTTGTGCATGGGTTCATACTACAATTGATCCGATCGTTGTCGTCGCAGACTGTATTGCTGTAAGTTTCATCTCAACCCCCATACAGCCACTTACATTCTACCACTTCCCCCTCTTCCACAGATTGTTCTGTCTAGGCTAGAAAATGGGGCACAGGTGGAGTGATGAAGCAAAACAGTCTACTCTTCACTGGAGCTGTTGTCTTAGCACTCGGTCATTCTGGCTGTTCTTTTCTTGGTTGCTGGACAGTTTGTTCAGATAGCCTTCAATCCTCTCAATAAAAAGCACAAACAATAGATATATAGGTATTTAAACAGTACTAATTGTTATGGTAGGTTACTTTGGTATAGACACAGATGTTTGGATGGTATGTTAATCCATGAATTACATTTTTTCTGTAAAATATGACAGGGTCTTACTGTGGCTTATAACATCTCCTAACCACTAGAGGATGTAAGCTTGTGGCATCATCCATGGGTTATTCCTCCAAGGAGAGAGCTAATAGCCAATTAGATTTGGGATATACAGGCATATGGCTGCCACTGCTGCACAGTATTTCCAGGCAGGTGAGATGTAGCTGATGCTGACGCTGATGCTGACGGAGGAGTCTTGCTTGATTCAAGGAGACCTATATTTGCTTTATTGGTTTAGTGGCCTTTGGTAACACTCTCTGGTATTCCAGAGACCAACTGTACACTTGCAAGTTTGGTATCAATGCATCTTTCCCATGCTTACATCAGGTCTTTGACAGCAGGGCCTTATTGCCTCTCTTCTTGCAGGTATCCCAGTTTATAGGCAAGAAGCCTTTACCTTTTGTGGGGGCTTGGATCCCCTGGCCAACATCTCCTTGGTAGAATAATCCATTGCTGTTATCAGAGCTCTCCTGTATTAATATATTTTGCTTAAATGCATAGCTTAAGGAGACTTTAGTATTCTGTTTGGATCTGAATAGAGAATAATCCTTTTCAAAGTTCCTATATCTATTAGTCAATTAAAGAAGGCAGTTTTACCAGTTTTATAAGAGATTACCTCTATAACAGTTGGCTCCAATTTACAGTTAGAGAATGACCTCATCATCATCATATTTCTCCTTGTTCTATTGGGGGGAGGTAAGAAAGTCTCTTGTATTAAAACCTTGAGGCACCTAAAAGTTAAGTTTCATTAGGACTCATTATAAATAGTTGTTACAAGTAGGATCCACCAAGGGGTTTGATGTCTGTAGCAATCTGAGGCTTTTCTTCCTTTCAGTGTTCAATGTTCAATGCACTTGAGTTAATTGGAAATATAAATTGTTGTTGTCCACATTTGTTTTACTCAAAATCTGTATAACAATAACTTTGGGATTGACACATACAAATGTTCTCTATAATTTTTCTGTTGTACAGTATCACCTTGTAGCATTCTCTTTTACCTGTAGGATGATTTAACTTAAAAAATTAAGTTTATGCTGGACGTGGTGGCGCACGCCTTTAATCCCAGCACTCGGGAGGCAGAGGCAGGCCGATCTTTGTGAGTTCAAGGCCAGCCTGGTCTACAGAGTGAGTTCCAGGACAGCTGGGGCTACAGGGAGGCCCTGTCTCAAAAAGACCAAAAAAATTAAGTTTATTTCCCAAGTTAACCACATACCTTCACTCAAACCAGCATGGGTGAATTTGATGGAATCTGTGCCTTGATTCCAGCCTATAGGTATGTGTAATACAACTTCCTTTTTGAGACTCATGGGTCAAAAAAAGAAAACAAAGTCATAAAATAAAAAAGGGGGATACAGATAGATATGAAACCTTTTTGTCAAAAACCTTGCAATTCAAATCTTAAAACTAACTATGGGAAAAGATTTGCATGTTCCAACAGGTCAAAGTGTCACCAACTTAACAGTTGAGAAAGAAAAGATACAGCTTTGCGTTGTGTAGGATGTACCAGGAAGTGCCAGCAGAAAGGTTGGCCCGTCTGAACATTGAAAAAAGTAGCTTTTAAAGATGACATTGGCTTGTAAATGCTCTTTATCATTTACTGTTGTCAAATTCCTTTATTTTCAAACCATTGGGTGAGAATAAATGACCTCATAAGAATGGGATTTGTGCTTCCATAATTGCTTATATTTTCTTTGTTTATGGTCCATAAAAAGTTTCTATTTTGTGGAATACCTAAATATGGATAATATTTTAAACATTTAGCAACAAGTTCTGGGAAAATCAACAGACCTCAGAACATATAAGTGGAAGAGATACCCACGCTGAAGTGTGCAATGCTGAAAAGTAACTGGTATTTTTACATAATTGCACATTTTCTGTAAGATTTCATGCTTTATTAGTAATAGTAATTTATAGATTGTGAATTTTCAACACCAATATTTATAAGCACAATATATGATACATATTTCTTCAAGATCTAGAATATATATTTATATAAGATCATAATTATAATATTAACATTAGTAATTTGGTTAATACTGATGGTTTATTTTATTGTCCTTTTTCAGTATGATTTTGTTTAATGTTAAAGAAATCATAAGCAAATTGTGAAAAATATTTTTATTTCTGTAGATATTTTCTTTAGATTACTAAATTCTTAATGATCTGAGTTTTAATCCATTGTGTAATATGAAACTGGGGTTCTTTGTTTTTTACATGTGTTTTTACTTTGTACACAATGAAATTCTATACTAATTTATTGATTTATTGCTATTTATAATATATGTCTTACTCATAATGCATCTTTATTTTAATGTTGTTAAGCTTAATTCTCTGACAATATCACTGTCATTTTCACATTGTTTGGACACTATAGAGAGCAATTTCCCTGTTAGAGGGCCTTTTATATATTTGTAAATTTTCCCTTTATATTGACTTTGGGGAAATAAAGTAACAAAAATGTCCCCTTGATAGTGTAGGGGAATCTACCTTCTGCCTAAGCACATATTTAATAAAAATAACACCTTGATCTAAGCCAGTCTCTGAACATAAAGGAATGCCATAATTTGGTCAGATTTTCATTAGCATATTTCACTAAACGTGTATATGCCTTCTCTGGAAAACTCAATTTCCTTGTATTCATCCTCCTCCACTTGCTCTTACAGTCATTTCTCCCCATTTCCACAGTAATTCTTGTACCTTTGGAGGATAGGGTTTGATATAGGTGTAAATGTACAGAAGTTGTTAGACAATGCACAAGGCCTGCACAAACCTAAGGCAGACAAAACCCTGGCACGAGTGGAATAGGGGAGCAATCAAAATCAGCACTAGCTGAGGAACTATTGGTGGTTGATGGCTCCTTGGACAGAGAGACCGTTTTCCTTAACAGTGTGATGGTAGGTCAGTTGGCCAGGCTGCAGGGAATGGATACACATTCAAGGATATTTTAGGAACACAAATTTGACTGGAGACTCATTAAAGAAAGTAATAGAGGAGATGAAATGAGGATTGAGTAAGGGGTTGGGATGAATCTGAGAGTGGTTGGGTGGTATCAGAATATTATCAAAACATACTGTATGACATTTCCAAACAATCAATAATAATTATTTTCTTAAACTTCAAACTGGAGGAAAGAATCATCCTGAGAGAGGTGTAACTACAACAGTGGGGTCCCTAATTAATTTACACCTATCGTTCCAGGACATGCAGAGATTAAATGTGAAATCAGCATTGAAAGGGAAGGCAAAGTGTCAACAGACCACTCTCCCATTCCTCCAGGCTAAGAGCAGATAGGGAAATACTGGAAATGTTGGGCATAGTGGAATTGTGGGAAACACTTGATGAGAAGGTGAAACAGGGTGCCTCCAGTCTGTGGGATGATTCAGGATCTCTCATGTCAGCAATTTTCAAAGATATCTTTTCTTTAAAACGACTGAATCTGAAGTTTAGCCAGGCGTGGTGGTGCACGCCTTTAATCCTAGCACTTGGGAGGCAGAGATAGGCGGATCTTTGTGAATTCAAGGCCAGCCTGGTCTACAGAGTGAGTTCCAGGCCAGCTGGGGCTACAGGGAGACCATGTTTCGAAAAGACAAAAAAAAAAAATTATAATTTGAACTACTCACTGTCTTTCTTGTAATTTATATTACTCNTCTTGGGTTGACAGTTTGTCCAGATAGCATTTCAATCCTACATAAGAAAAGCACAAACAATTAGAATATATAGGTAGGTTAAGACAGTAACTAACTGTTATGGTAGGTTTCTTTGGTATAGACACCAGAGATGGTTTGGATGGGTATGTTAAATCCGAATGAATATGTTTTTCTCTGTAAAATTTTATGACATGGCTGCTGTACTGTGGCTCTTATAACAATCCCTAACCCACTATCGGAGGACAATGTAAGCTTGGGGGCATACATCCAAGGTTATTCCCCAAGGAGAGCTAATAGTCCAATTAGATTTGGGATATACAGGCATATGGCTTGCCACATGCTCACAGTAATTCCAGGCAGGTAAGGTGTAAGCTGATGCCTGACGACTGATGCTGCACGAGAAGGAGGTCTTGCTTGATTCAAGGAGAACCTAAGATTGTGCTTTAGTTGTTTAGTGGCCTTGTGGTAACAGCTCTTCTCTGGTATTCCAGGACCAACTGTACACTTGCAAGTTTGGCGTCAATAGGCATCTTCATTTCCCATGTTATACATCAGGTCTTTGATAGACAGGGCCTTATTCGCTTCTCTCCTCCTTGCACGGATCCAGTCCCGAGTTGATAGGCAAGTAAGCCTTTTACCTTTTGTGGGGGCTTGGATCACCCTGGCCAACATCTCCTTGGGTAGAATAATATATCTGCTGGTATCAGAGCTCTGCCTGTATTAGATATATTTTGCTAAATGATAGCTAAGGAGACTTAGTATTCCTGTTTTGGATCTGAAATAGAGAATAATCCTATTTTCAGTTCCGATATGCTATTTAGTCAATTAAAGAAGCAGTTTACCAGTTTATAAGAGATTACCTCTATAACAGTTGGCTCCAATTACACGTTAGGAGAATGACCTCATCATCATCATATATTTCTCCTCGTTCTATTGGGGGGAGGTAAGAAGGTCTCTTGATAAAACCCTTGAGGCACCTTAAAAGTGTAAGTTCTTAGGACTCATTTATAAATTAGTGTTACAAGTAGGATCCCAAGGGATTTGATGTCTGTAGCAGTCTAAAGACTTTTCTTCCTTTCAGTGATTAATGTTCAATTTACAATGCAGTAGTTAATTGGAAATATAATTGTTGTTGTCCACATTGTTTTTATTTTTTTTTTTTTCATAGAAATCTGTATGAACTTATGGGATTGCACATATAATGTTTTCTATAATGTTTCTGTTGTACATATCACCTTGTAGCAGTCGCTTTTACCTTGTAGGATGATTTTGAACTTTAAAAATTAAGTTTATGCTGACTGTGGTGGCGCACCCCTAATCCCAGCACCGCGGGGAGAGGCAGGCCGATCTTTGTGAGTTTCAAGGCAGCCTGGTCTACAGATGTGATTCCAGGACAGCGGGGGCTACAGGGGAGGCCCTGTCTCAACAAAGACAAAAAATTAAGTTTATTTCCCAAGTTAACCACATACTATCACTCCAAAACCCAGCATGGGTGAATTTGATGGAATCGTGCCTTGATTCCGCTATATAGGTATGTGTAATACAACTTCCTTTTTGAGACTCATGTTCAAAAAAAAGAGAAACAAATCAATAAAATAAAAAGGGGATAAGATATGATTGAAACCATTTTGTCAAAAAAACTAGTGCATTCAAAATTCTTAAAACTAACTATGGAAAGAAGATTTGCAATTGTTCCAACAGGTAAAGAGATGTCCACCAACTTAACAGTTTGAGAAAGAAAAAGTACAGTGTTTGCGTTTGTGTAGGAGTACCAGAAGTGCCAGCAGAAAAGGTTGGCCCGATGGCTCATCCTGAACATTTGAAAAGAAGCTTTTTAAAGATGACATGGCTGTAAATGCTTCTTTTATCATTTACTGTTGTCAAATCCTTTATTTTTTTTCAAATTACCATTGGGTGAGAATAAATGACCTCAATAAGAATGGGATTCTGTGAGCTTCCAATAATTGCTTATATTTTCTTCTTTTTTAATGGTCCATTAAAAAAGTTTCTATTTGTTGTGGATGGAATACCTAAATATTGGATATATTTAAACATTTAGCAAACAAGTTCTGGGAAAATCAACAGACCTCAGAACATATAAGTGGAAGAGATACCCACGCTGAAGTGTGCAATGCTGAAAAGTAACTGGTATTTTTACATAATTGCACATTTTCTGTAAGATTTCATGCTTTATTAGTAATAGTAATTTAAGATTGTGAATTTTCCAACACAATATATTATAAGCACAATATATGATACATATTTCTTCAAGATCTAGAATATATATTTATATAAGATCATAATTATAATATTAACATTAGTAATTTGGTTAATACTGATGGTTTATTTTATTGTCCTTTTTCAGTATGATTTTGTTTAATGTTAAAGAAATCATAAGCAAAATGTGAAAAAATAGTTTTATTTTCTGTAAATTTTCTTTAGATTTACTAATACTCTTAATGATCTTTGAGGTTTTTAATCCATTGATTGTATTGAAACTGGGTGTTCTTTGTTTACATGTTTTTTACTTTGTACCACATGAAATTCTTACTACTTATTTGAATTGAGGTTGCTATTTTTATAATATATGTCTTACTCATAATGCATCTTTATTTTAATGTTGTTAAGCTTAATTCTCTGACAATATCACTGTCATTTTCACATTGTTTGGACACTATAGAGAGCAATTTCCCTGTTAGAGGGCCTTTTATATATTTGTAAATTTTCCCTTTATATTGACTTTGGGGAAATAAAGTAACAAAAATGTCCCCTTGATAGTGTAGGGGAATCTACCTTCTGCCTAAGCCATATTTAATTAAAAATAACACCTTGATCTAAAGCCAGTCTCTGAACATAAAGGAATGCCAATAATCTTGGTTCAGATTTCATTAGCAATTTCACTAAACGTGGGTATATGCCTTCCTCTGGAAAACTCATTTCTTGTATTCATCCTCCTCCACTTGCTCTTACAGTCATTTCTCCCCATTTCCACAGTAATTCTTGTACCTTTGGAGGATAGGGTTTGATATAGGTGTAAATGTACAAAGCTTGAGGACAATGGGCCACAAGGCCCTGCACAAACCTAAGGCAGACAAAACCCTTGGCACGGGTGAATAGTGGGAAGCAATCAAAATCAGCACTGCATGCAGGAACTATTGGTGGTGATGGCTCCTTGGACAGAGGAGACCGTTTTCCTTAACATGGTGTTTTGATGGTAGGTCAGTGGCCAGGCTGCGGGAAAGGATACACATTCAAGGATATTTTTAGGAACCACAAATTTGTACTGGGACGACTACATTAAGAAAGTAATAGAGAGAATTGAAATGAGGATTGAGTAAGAGGGTTGGGATGAATCTTGGAGAGTGGTGGGTGGTCAGAATCATTATTCAAAACATTACTGATGACATTTCCAAACAATCAATAATAATTATTTTCTTAAACTTCAAACTGGAGGAAAGAATCATCCTGAGAGAGGTGTAACTACAACAGTGGGGTCCCTAATTAATTTACACCTATCGTTCCAGGACATGCAGAGATTAAATGTGAAATCAGCATTGAAAGGGAAGGCAAAGTGTCAACAGACCACTCTCCCATTCCTCCAGGCTAAGAGCAGATAGGGAAATACTGGAAATGTTGGGCATAGTGGAATTGTGGGAAACACTTGATGAGAAGGTGAAACAGGGTGCCTCCAGTCTGTGGGATGATTCAGGATCTCTCATGTCAGCAATTTTCAAAGATATCTTTTCTTTAAACGACTTGAATCTGAAGTTTAGCCAGGCGTGGTGGTGCACCTTTTTTTTTTGTAAATTATCCTACCTGTGTGAGGCAGAGGAGGCGGGATCTTTGTGAATTCAAGGCAGCCTTGGTCACAGACGAGGAGTTCCAGGCCAGCTGGCTACAGAAGACTCGATGTTATCGAAAAGACGAAAAAAACAAAAAAAAAAAAAAAAAAAAAAAAATGACTGAATCTGAATTTCAACAATATTGCCTCATTTCATGCCATTCACTTTCTCCTCTTAAATTCATTAACATATTAATATATTTAACTAAAATATCAGAAAATATCTATCCATTAATATTATTGTATTAGTATACTGAGAGATAGATCTTAAATATTGTGAAATAGATATTAAATCCTAATAAATTCTAAGATATAACCCTGTGTATATATAGCAGTAAGGAACCTTTGTTAGAGTAAGAATAGAATTAAAGATATTAAGTGTTATAAACATATCTGGTGTGTGCAATAACTAATATGCAAACACACTCCTGTGAAAAACTGAGATGACTTAATAGTTCCCTCTAGGTATGTCTTTTTGCAGATGTTCTCCAGTTTGGTATTTCCATTCACAGTCCAATATTAATTATATCTCCTCCCAACTTCTCTTGCAGTTATTTTGATAGTATTCGGTTTTATTATTCCATGTTCTGTTTCTTTTTTCCACCCTGGTAGGGAAAAAAATTGATGTGTATTTAGTGAGTCATTCCAGTGTAAATATTTCTTTCATATCTTTTTACTATGTAAGTAGTAAATGACTATTCAAAATTGTAATGCATCTAAATTACTTTAGACAATTACCCTAACTAAATAGTGTTATTAATTAATCATTTTTATGTATATGAGCATATTCTCCACATGTATGTAAGTTCACCTCATTTTTGAAATGCCTATGAAGGACAAAAGAAGATTTTGATCCCCTGGACCTGGAGTTATAAATGTACTTCAGCTGCCGTGTGGGTACTAGGAAACAAACCTGGGTCCTTTACAAGAGAGGCCAGTGCTCATAAGTACTGAGTCCCCAGTACTATTTAAAAATACTGAGGAGTTTAGCAAGGCGTGGTGGCACACGCCTTCAATCCTACCACTTGGGAGGCAGAGGCAGGCAGATCTTTGTGAGTTCAAGGTCTCCCTGTATCTCTGGCTGGCCTGGAACTCACTTTATAGACCAGGTTGGCCTTGAACTCACAGAGATCTGCCTGCCTCTGCCTCCCAAGTGCTAGGATTAAAGGCATTCGCCACAAAACCTGGCATCTGAATTACTTTTTAATAATCTGTGTGTTGTATGAAATGTGTGTATATGTATGAGTATGGGGTTTCAGGTATGGCTATCAGAGGGCAAACTCTGCTGTCATTTGCTGTTTTCACCTTGTTTTGAAACAGTGTCTCCTTGTCATTGCTGTATATTCCAGGCTAGCTCGCCCATAAGCTTCTTATCTCATTGTAAAAGTGTTGGGTGCACAGCAGATGACTGCGTTTACATGAGTACTGCATATTCAAACTCCAGCCCTTTTGCTGAGTAGCAGATTTTTAACCACCGAGCCATCTCCTGAGCTCCCAGTGACTTTTATTTGTCTACATTCAGACTTAACAATGATTTTTTGTGAGTAAAGAACGTGCAATTTCTATTCTCTTATCTTAAACTTTTTTGTTTAAACTGGAACTCTTCTCATAATACAGCAGTCCCCCACAGCTCTGTTAAATTCCTACAGATGTTGCTATTAGATATGGTGATATCTCTTTTTACTCATAAATATGTTTAGATAGTTGCATTTCTTTTCCCATTTCCCTTTAATTCTCTCTAATGCATTTTCCCTTCGACTCTAATGGCTTATTATTTTAATAGTCTGCTTTCCTTCTTGAAAAAGCATCTTGTATTCCCTTCAATAAGATCTGTATATTAAAGCTTATCAACATAAACATATGGTGACTATGGTCTTAATAAAGTATTCTCACAAAGTCAATATATTGAACCTATAACCTCATGTTTTATCTATTCATTTTAAGGCAGTATTTTTTTTAATAATTGTAATCCTTCATTCTTCACGTAGACTATTATAAATAATTTCAGTGTCAAATATAAAATCAAATGCATTTTTAAAATTTAAAGTACAACATAATGAGCAGAGTTCATAGCAATACATTGCATTCTTGAACAATGATGAGAATAGATTTTTAAGTCTTCTAACCATGAAAATGGCAATTTTGTAATATAACATAATATAACACATATATAAATTAGTAGACAGTTACTAATTACTGTGAATATCTATGTGTGTATGTGTGTGTGTGTGTGTGTGTGTGTGTGTGTGCGTGTTTGTGTGTGGTCACAGGAGATATATTTTTCCAGGAGAGAAGTTTGTAGTTATAATGCAAAAAAGAGTTTCAAAAGAATTTAAATTTAAAATGAAATTTAAAAAAATCTATCTTGCACTATATATAACAGTCCACAAATGCAAAGATCACAATCCAAATTGGTTAGGGGAATGAGATAACAGGCCTCCACAGGAGGCTATTATTTTCTTTTGAATAAATATGCTATCATTGGGGGCTGGAGAAATAGCTCAGCACTTAAGAGCACTGGCCGCTCTAGTAGCGGACCTGGGTTTAGATCACAGCACCACATGGTGGCTAACAACCATCCATAACTCAAGTTCCAGTGGATCCGGCGCCCCCTTCTGACCTCCACAGACATTTCACGACAAGGGCGTACTTAAGTACATGCAGGCAAAACACTCATACTCTTAAAATAAAAATATTTTTTTAAATTGCCACTATTGTGTATGACAATGCTTATTTATGAATGACAGTACAATCTTTTCATACATGTAGATAGTAGATGTGGATCAAGTAATGATAACCAACATTTCCATTTTTAATATCTTTATATTTAGAGCTGTTAAGCTTCTCTCATCAAGTAATTTAAAGTTTTATTTTAGGCCATTGTTAATTATAATTTTTTCCACTATGCTGGAGAATACTGGAATTCAATTAATATACAACTCTATCTTTGTTTTGTTACCTGATATCTACCCTCCACCTTCCTCTTCCACAACTACCCTTCTATCCTCCAGTGAAAAAGATTCAATTTCTTTCTACTTTAAAATGGAAAAGCATCCAATTAATTTCTATTTTAAGATCACTCTTGTCTGCTTCCACATATGTATGAGAACATGATCCATTTGTCCTTTTTATACTAGGCTGACATACAAAATGAAAATTAAAAATATGTATTTGTAACGATTGGTTATTAATGTAGGTTTTTCCAGAAGGTGGGAAACCTAGTTATAAATGATCATTTTATATTGCTTTTGGAAGACAGGTTTAATTTATCACCATCAGAGGTATTTGTAAGAAGTAACTTAAACTGACTTTTTATTATGTGGTCTATCTATACTGTCTGCTTTGGAGACTCTCAAGGTTGGTCTCAATTTTAATTTATATCAGCACTAAAATGAAAAAGAAAGATGTAATTTTTCAATGCTCAATATGTTATTAGAAAATCTCAGGAAATAAGAAAGTCAGTTTTGACTCAGTTCTTCTCAGTGTTTTTATTTATTATTTGTCTATTGGTATCTAAAGCAAGGTTACCTTATAATTGCTCATGGAAATTTCAAAGAACAAGATAACATCATCATAAAATGAGTGGCCGTTGTTCCACCATTGTCTAGGACTGGCTACAGTTTTTGAACTCAGCTCTTTTCTAATATAATGAGTGTATACTATGAGCAGAAAAGTTAGCAGGAGATGCAATATTATTTTGCTTTTCTAAATGACATTTATATGGATTAAGCAGTAAGAGAAGATTCACTGTATTTAATACAACACATGTCATATTTACACATTGGAACTGGTGAACAGATTATGCAAGGAAAAGCAATGACAATTTCTCTGGAGAATTAGACTCTATTATACATATTATATGCTTTCTGCAATAATATGTATGAAATCAGTATCTGTTTTTAAAAAGCAGATAGTACAAGAACAATATGTTTGTTTTAATAAAGACAGTATTATGTAACAAATTCAAGAGATTTTCTCTTGAATGACCTATGCTTCATCCTTCTTTCTTCCCTTTGTGTGACCTCTGGCTGAGTGAATGAAGTCTGTAAAATGGTTTTCTACTGGATACATCATATAAAAATGAAACTATTAGTCTAAGTATCTATTATTACCCTGAGATACATGGTTTAACATCTAGAATATATAGTCAGAATAGAGATCATTTCAGTCTGTGACTGTTTGCAAAGCTATTAACATGTTACATACCATAGAGTATGTTAATGGTCTAAAGGTGAGTACCAGATTTGTACTGAGTATGAATAGTTGTCTCTTTGTGTGATTATTACTTACTGGTGGAAGACCAGAGGGTTAGATCATCAATGCCTTCCTGAGTTAGTTACAGTCAGTGGAATCTTTGACCATCCATTGCCTGCTAATAGTTATTTGTGATTATTAAAATATTGATAATACCTGGACTCCTGATGTAATGGTAAGGTCAGAAACCATTGGGGATGTGAAGTGGGTACACAAATAATGAGGAGTTACTCTACCAGACTAGAGGGTGTAGCTGAATGGCAGAATGGCAAAGTAGGGAAGTTAGTCTTCAAGTATCCATTTTTTTTCTAGTGATCTGCCATTTAACAGCTGTGGTCCAGAGACAGGAGGTTTTGATTGACCAGCATGATATTTCTAGTGGCTATGTTGGTTCAAATATTGAAAATCTTTGCTCCTTTTAACAAGGAGAAGTGTATGTTCCCAATGGTGGATTTCTAGTGCCTGGGTTGAATTTTCCTATTATTTCAGCAAAATCTTATTTTAGAGTTGGATATCAATTATTTAAAATGATTTAGAAATGTGATAATAATTTCATAAGTGAATCTATGGGCCAAATGAGGCCTTATGTTAAATATATTTATTTAAAATATATGAAATGCCCTTTCACATTTTATGTGAAAATAAAAATAACACAGTCTGTTTCAAAGGCTTGGAAACAGAAATGAAAAACAACAACAACACTAGACAAAGAGGAACGATGCAAGAGTCAGTTCATAAAATCTACTTTGACAGAGCTATGGTGCTTCAGCCATTTGTAGGGGATTTCCCAGGCCTGCTTACATGTGTTCAGAATTCTGATCTTTGGTGCCCCTTCCCTACTATTTCTCTGTTTAGACATCTTTATCTCTTTTTTGAGATTTCATCTTTTATAGAGGGAGGATTGACATAATCAATATATTCTGCTTACATAAGCACAAATGGAACATCCCATCTATAAATGAAAAGACTGTAGATTGCCAATTCCAACCAGAGATGGTCAAATACACAGTCCAAGAACAGGCCTGATCATTTTGCTGGGTAAACATACTAATTCAGTATTTTTCACATCAAAATGAAGAAACAAGGACCAATAGGAAAGATGAACAGGAAGAAACTCAATGCAGCTATCCCTCAAGTTGGACTCTTAGTACCCGGCTTCTGTGACTGAATATCACTGAATAATTTATAACGAATAAATTTATATTGTACTCATGGTTCTTGAACCTCCCCCCCCCGAAAAAAAATCTCTGAAGAGACACCTTGGGTGAGATTCTTTTTATGGTGGGGACGCCAGATTTCCAAAGCAGTAAGGGGCATCACACAGGTTGTTTTAGTGTAAAGTTCTCCCCCTACTCTTAAGCCACTGCCCCACTGCAGTGAGGCCCCACCCCATAGCAGGATTAACCTGAGTTCCTTACCAAAAGTCCCACCTCCTAATAGCACAGTCAGATTGTTTCCACTGACTTCACTCCATAGATTAGGAATTTAGTTACAACACGTATTTTTAAGTGGGTATTGAACTAATCATGTTTTCTTTGTGTATGGAATATTGCTGAGACATTATTTTTAGATAAGCTCAGAAGTAGAATGTATTTCTCTATCTTTCAAATTTGGGATATAGATACTGTCACAATACACTGAAACACCTTAAACACACTGGAAATCACAGCGACACTTTTTCTAGGCTATAACATTTATAAGAAATCGTGTTATTTCTCCAAAGTGCACAGTACCTCATGCAAGTCATCAATTCTGATTTTTCTATGTAGGGTGAGTTAAAGTTCAATAGAAAAAGCAGGGAAAGATTGCTTCCCTGTTCATTATTATATTAATTCTGTTCATAAGTCCACACATATTTACAATATGTCCATTCAAATAAATGCTTTACCTTAACAGATTGGATTTGAGCTTATAGAATAGATTGCATTTTAGAGTAATTTTCACAAAACAGTTCTGCTATTTTAAAAGTGTACCTCGTGATCAATAAGGAGACTTTGTTCAAGGCTCAGTCTCTAAAATCAGAGTTCCCTGATTAGTTTTTACATGCTATGAATTATTCATCATTTTTCATTATGAGCCAAATAGGCTGGTAGTACAGAACTCATAAAACAAGTAGAAAAGGAACATTATATCAATGTCATCAGGTTTAAAAGCCACCTCTTGTTTTCACATGTTTCTGGTGCTAGTGAGGTTGTCAAATAGAATCACATGCAATTGTAAAAAAATCAAAAAGCACATTGAAACTTACAGTTCCCTTACTCAAGTTTAACACAGGCTCTCAATTTAACCAGTGAAGGAATTCTATGACTATAATCATATAAAGGCAGTAGGTAGTTTTGAAAATTAAAAAGTTTTCAGTAATTTATTAGTTTATTTATGACTGCTGAATATCTTCTCATTTTTGTTTCCAGTATGAAAAAGATGATATATCTCCCATGTTTATTGCTTATATATTCCAATAATTTCTTATCTTCATGAAATCTGACAGTTTTTGCAGTGGCAATCTAGACCCAAGTACTATTTTCTAGACTAAAACTTGTGTATGAGGAAGAATTATATAGTGTGATTAGGATGGAATTCTGGGGATTCTAAATACTACGGGGTAACTCAGTGCTGTGGAAAGTTAGAGATGAGATAGCATATAGTCTTGTTTATATTTGTATGCATGTGTATATATAGAGAGAGATAGACAAATAGATACATTAGAAAGCTATAGATGATTGATAGGTCAATAGACACATGATAGATTATAGATGATAGATAGAAAGATGATAGATAAATATATGAAAGATGATGAATAGATGATAATAGATGATAGGTAGATAGATGATAGATACCCTATGTCATAGTCCAATATAATTTGACCTAAACTTTAAAGCCTTGTGACATATGAGTTATTCTGAAAATTATTAACAGCTGAAATCCAGTGAATGTTTAGTTAGTGTTAAATATTATTTAGAATCCTTGATAAATCTAAAATGTAACAGCACATAAGAATATGAGACAAGACTTCATTATGAATATTTAAGTACCTAGAAGCTAAGATAAAAAGAATGGTATTTTCTGGCCATTATTACTGAGAAAGCACATTACAGGTCAAATGTAAAATAAAACTTCTGGATCCAAATATTTGCTAAAAAGAAATAAAATCTAAGTTTTTAATTAAACTGTTTTTTTCACGCAGATTTTTTTTTAATAGTGAAGACACAAAAATATTTAGCAACAATTATCTCAAAAGTTACTTTGGAGTTTTTTTCCTTACTATTTTAGCATTTATAATTTTAAATTGGTGAACTTAAGTACCTTAAATGAAATTTTTATTTGGACCAACATTAATGCTGTTCCCAATAATATTATCTACCATAAAAGGGGAATACCTAACATATTTTAAGTTATTTCTGTCTCTTTCAATAAAGAAGGCAACTTTTTCTCTTCTTGTTAGAAGAATAAGAGAGACAGAAACAGAGATCCAGAGACAGAGCACAATTTCAGAATAATTGGTATTCAATATCTGCATAGGTAGAGTGCCAATACTCCCTTTGAGTGGGGATTGCATGTCAAAGTTTGCTTCTTCTTTAGTTATAAAGTTCACTTTTCATGATAAGGAGATTCATAAGCTCTAACTGCAGACAAGATTAAACTAATGAAAGAAATAGCATAACTTCTAAGTCATTCTCAGAAAAGTGACTTGAATATCTCCTGATGCATATCTGCCCCCCCTCCCCCAATCCTCCTTGACAATGATCTGATCTGCTAGTTCTTTCAGCCCTTGGTGTTTGAAGTGTAAAAATATAGGGATAGAGTTTATTCAGCTTGTGGCTACTTGAGATTCTGTGGTTTCTTTGCTTTGGGTGGATTATATAAGACCTGATGAACCAGGGATGAGCACCGGGGTTGAGTGCTTGGACCAAGAGGGGATGGGGAAAGCTTTGTCTAGAAGACCTCAGGCTTCATTAGAAAAAGGAACATGGGCGTGGTGGCGCATGACTTTAATCCTAGCACTCGGGAGGATCTTTGTGAGTTCAAGGCCAGTCTGGTCTACAGAGCGAGTTCCAGGACAGCTGGGGCTACAGGGACACCCTGTCTCGAAAAGACCAAAAAAAAAAAAAAAAAAAAAAGAAAGAAAAAAAAGAAAAAGAAACAAGGGACAAATTTTCCCTCCTAAGTGAATCTGTTGTTTGTGACTCAATAAAATTGAGAAGGCGAAAAATAGATGGGAATTCTTCCTGAAATTAGTAATGAATTTTTTGTCTATTGAGAGAGGTTCTCTCTTTAGTCAAGTAATGAATTTTGAGTAATATAATTTAACTATTGGAATCTAGAGACTTGATTAAGGCTTTAGCAGATACCTAAGAATAAGATTGTGGGTGGAGAAAACATGGAACATCAATCTATTTGCAAGACTTCAATTTCATGAATCAGAGTAATGAGAATAGACTCAATCTGAAAGGAATGTGTCACTCTTCTGTGAATTTCAGATTCCCTCTAAATATTGTGCATCATTACATAAGTTGTCACTAAGCCCATTTCAACTATGTGGAAAAAAAGCTACTGAAGACCAGACTAGTGGAAAGTGAAAAAAATAATCAGAACTTCACAGAAATTAAAAATACAAGAGATAGCAATAGTTTAAAATAAAAGACTGGGTTGGTGGCCCTGACTTTAATCCCAGAAGTCAGGACGCAGAGGCAGGTGATCTCTGTGCAGTTCGAGGCCAACCTGGTCCTGTAGAGAGCTCCAGGCCTGCGGGATTTAAGGGAGACCTTGTCTCAAAAAATACCAAAAATAAATAAAATAAAAATAAAGAAGATGAATGCAAGACATGTTTTCATCAAATCCAATTCAAATTTCAAAGTATTAAAACGCAGCAAGTGGATTGAAAAAACAAACATGGATTAAGACTGGGTGTGGGCGCACACCTTTAATTCCTAGAACTGTGGGAGCAGAGACAGAAAGGATCTCTGTGAGTTCAAAAAAACAACCGGGTACAAGAGTTTCCAGGACAGCTGAGGCACAGGAGGACCCGGTCTCGAAAGACCAAAAAAAAAAAAAAAAAAAAAAAATTCATGTATTACATAAATGTTTTACCATCAGTTACACAAATTTGTAGTTCCATACAACACAAACACAACCAATGCAATGCAACCAAAATTGTTATATAGGATAAGTCTCTACAAGATAGTCCTGATGACAGAGCCTTGTCTCTGCATTTTACTCAAACTTTATTCATTCGAAATTAGCTTTCTTATGAGAATTATTTTCTTGTACAAAATAATAAATTTATTTTTAACTTTAATTACAACTTGCATTTTACCTCTATTTTATAATTGATAATATCAATTGTAAATATCAATATTTAATACACATATCTTTGACCTGTAATGGAGGCTAGTGTGGTGTCACTCCACCACTCATAGATGTGGAAGCAAGTACCTCGTTCACTGGGTTACAGGGAAAAGGGAAAACGCAAGACACCTGCCAGCAGCTGTTGTAAACCTTGGGGCCAAAGGCTGACAACCTTTGCACTGCTCACCTGTCTCATGTAACATCTACACTATGCAATGCCCTATTGGCACTCCCAGATCCTCCAGGCTGCTTCTAGGCACTCTACACCCTAATGCCAGTCTGTCACCTGATAGGCAATCTACAGTCTAATTCCTGCCCAGGCACTCACCACACATCACAGCTGGTGACCTGATAAATCTCCTTCCAGCCCCACACCAGCTTCCCAGGTTGGTGGTCTGCTGGACCACTGTCCAACCCACTGGTCACAGCTACACAAGCCTGATGGGTTAAGATTACATGCACAAAATAACAGTCAGGAGTCCCTGTATGATGGTAAGAAGGACTCCTTTATTCATTCACAACATTTTGTTTTTTTGTTTTTTTTTTTGAATTTTTTATTGATGTTTTGTGTATTTCACACATTTCTCAATTCAGTTCAGACATATTCCCCTTTCCCTTCCCCCCACCCCAACCCACCCCACTCCACCCGAGACCATGCAGTCTGCCATAACTCTCTTGTAACTTCCTCTCAGTCTTTATTTTTTTATGCTTAGGAATTCACATTTTCCTCCATTAATTTTATATTACACTAAAATACGGATACATAGTCTTCACCCATATACAGTAGTTACAGAGTTTGAGAATAATTGGTGCGTGGATTCTAGAGCCCATTGAGAGATTGACATTGTAACAACATAGTTGCCTTAGATAAAAAAAAAATATATATACCAATAATGTCATTCAGCTTGCCTTTCATCTGGGGGATTTGGTACTAGCATCCACAAATGAGGGAAACCATTTTCCATTTATTTTTCTGGGACTGTGTTACTTCACTCAGCATAATGGCTTCGAGCTCCATCCATTTACCTGCAAAGTTCATAATGCCATCTTTCTTTACTGTTGAATAGTACTCCATTGTATAGATGTACCACATTTTTCTTATCTAGTCATCTGTTGAGGGGCATTTGCGTTGGTTCCAGCTATTTGCTATTGTGATGAGAGCTGCAATAAACATGGACGTGCATGTATCTTTGCGGTAGGGTGAGTCTTTGGGGTATATACCCAGGAGTGGTATGACTGGGTCAGGTGGTAGGCTCATTCCGAGTCTTTTAAGGGTTCTCCACACTGCTTTCCATGGTGGTTGTACAAGTTTACATTCCCACTAGCAGTGGATGAGTGTTCCCTTTTTTTCCACAACCTCTCCGACATTTGTTGTCTTTTGTTTTCTTGATCTTTGCTAGTCATATTGGAGTGAGATGATATCTGAGAGTGGTTTTAATTTGCATTTCCTTAATTGTTAATGATGTTGGACAATTTTAAGATGTTTCTTAGCCATCTTTACTTTCTTACTGGTGAAGTCTCTGTTCAGTTCTTTACTCTATCTTTTGAGTAAGTCATTTGTCTTTTTACTTCTTTGTTTTTTAAGTAGTTTTTATTCTGGATGTCAATGCTCTGTCAGATGTAACACTGGTAAAGATTTCCTTCCACTCTGTGGGTTTTCTCTTCACCTCCTTGATTGTTTCTTTCACTGTACAGAAGCTTTTGAGTTTTATGAGGTCCCATTTGTCGATTGTTCACCTTACTTCCTGTGCAGCTGCTGTCTGATTTAGAAAGTCTTTTCCTACACCTATGTCATGTAGGTTGTTGCCAGCTTCTTCTTCTATCACCTTCAGAGTTTTGGCCTTCACATTGAGATCTTTGATCCACTTGGAGTTGATTTTTGTACAGGGTAAGAGGTAGGGGTTTAATTTTGTTCTTCTACAAATGATGATCCAATTTTTCCAGCACCATTTGCTGAAGATATTATCCTTCCTCCACTGAGGGTTTTTTGCCCCTTTGTCAAATATGAGGTGGCTGAAGTTGTATGAGCTCAAGTTTGGATCTTCAATTTTGTTCCATTGATCAACAGGTCTGTTTTTGTGCCAGTACCAGGCTGTCTTTATGAATATGGCCCTGTAATATAGTTTGAAGTCTGGTAGGGCAATCGCCCCTGTATTGCAATTTTCACTCAGGGTTGCCTTAGCTATTCGGGGTCTTTTGTTTTTCCATATGAATTAAAGGATTTTTTTTTAATATGTATATAAATTTGGGTAAAATGGACATTTTTACTATGTTAATTTATCCAATCTATGAGCATGGAAGGTCTTTCCGTCTTTTGATATCATTTTTGATCTTTTTCTTCAGGGGTTTAAAATTTTTGTTGTAGAGTTCTTTGGTATCTTTGGTTAGGTTTAGAAAGGGAACAAGTAAATGATCTAACAGTGCAGCTAAAAACACTTGAGAGACAACAGCAAATTAGCCCCAAACCTAACAGACAGGAAGAAATAACAAAAATCAGAGCAGAAATCAATGAAATAGAAACAAATTAAACAATACATAAAATCAATGAATCCAAAAGCTGGTTCTTTGAAAAAGTAAACAAAATAGACAGACATCTAGCTCAGTTAACCAAAAAAAAAAAAAAGATAGAGCAACTCCAAATCAATAGTATTTGTGATGAAACGGGAAACATCACAACAGACAAAGAAAAGATCCAGTCAATCAAACAGGAATACTTCAAAGATTTCTACTCCATTGGATTTGAAAACCTAAGAGAAATGGATGAATGTCTGAAATCCTGGGAACAAACAAAGCTCAACAAAGTAGAGATTGACAATTTAAACAAACCCATAATATTTGAGGAAATTGAAGATGTAATTAAAAACATCCCAACTAAGAAAAGCCCCAGTCTAGATGGTTTCACTGCAGAATTCTATAAAACGTTTAAAGAGGTCCTACAATCATTGCTACTCAAACTGTTTAGAAGGATACAAACATAGGGAATTCTCTCAAACTCCTTCTATGAAGCCAGCATCACTCTGCTACCAAAACCAGGCAAACATGCAAGCAAAAAAGAAAGCTATAGACCCATCTCACTAATGAACATAGATGCAAAAATTCTCAACAAAATACTTGCAAATCACATACAGACCCACATTAAAAAGATCATCCGTCATGATCAAGTTGGGTTCATACCAGAGATGCAGGGATGGTTCAACATACGTAAATCAATAAATATCATAAAACACATAAATGGACTGAAAGACAAAAACCACACAATCATCTCAATTGATGCAGAAAAAGCCTTTGACAAAATACAGCATCCCTTCATGTTTAAAGTGCTAGAGAGAATAGGACTAAAAGGAACATTCCTCAACATGATCAAAGCCATATATAGCAAACCCACTGCCAACTTCATCTAAATGGAGAAAAATTGGAACCATTTCCCTTAAAGGCGGGAACCCAGCAAGGCTGCCCCCTATCAGCACTCCTCTTTAACATAGTGCTTGAAACACTAGCTAAGGCAATAAGACAAGAGAAGGAAATTAAAGGAGTACTAATCAGAAAAGAAGAAGGTAAGATATCCCTTTTATGCAGACGATATGATAGTTTACATAAGGGATGCTAAAAACTCCACCAGAAAACTTCTAGAAACAATTAAGAGTTTTAGTAAAGTGTCAGGCTACAAAATTAGCAAAATCAGTAGCCTTTCTTTACACCAACAATAAACAAGTGGAGAAGGAATATAAGAAGACCTTCTCACTCACAATAGCCTCAAAAATAATAAGATACCTGGGAACAAACCTAACATTTTGTTTTTATACCCAAAACAGTCAAGCACAACGGAATCCACAGGTTGCTTCCATTTCTTCCTACAGGATAGGATTAGGATAATAGTATTTCAATAATTTATGGGAGAATATAGCACACTATCTGGTTTGGCACCCAGGAAGCCTGACACACAGAGTTTGAACATCCATTCATGAAATTCCATATTGGAGACAAGGTAGAAATCCACCTCGGACAAAGGGCACAGATATGGAACAAGATATGTTTATATAGAGTATGTGTGTAGAATGAATGTCAAATTCCTATGTGTAAAAGTTAAGAAGTATGCTTAGTGGTGAAGCCATGCATATACAGGACCTCAGAGGTCAGCCAAGCCTTAGGGGACTATGCATGGGGTCATCTCTTAAAATGCCCTGAGCTTTTATCCAAAGCAGTTGGGCGTAATGCATATTGGAAACAACAGCAACAACAGAAAGGACTGCATCAAAGAACTGACTGAAACAGTGAACTTCTGCTCAAAACAATCAACTTCCTCATGGAGAATATTGAGAAAGACTGAGAAAGAGATGAAAGGCATGTTTGGCAGAATGCATGAGCTCTGGCAGGGTGGGGGAATGGGTGGGAACATGGGTCTAGATTTGTTAAAAAAATAAAAATAAATTTATAAAAAAAAATGTCCTGCAAATGTGAGTCACCAGTCTTCCCATGCAGGGAGGTCTTGGAGATCCATTAATAGATTTCTGCCAGTGTCCAGTCTATAAAAAGGAAAATATGCTCATGTATCCAAAAGGGAAGCGTGGTCTAGCTGACTTTTTCCTCCAGTGGATGGAACTGGTAAATGAAAAGCATAAAAGGAGCCAGGAGCTCCCTCCCCCTCCAAAACCGGAGTGACCTTTGAGGACCAGATCCTCAATTGACCTTAAGAAAACAAAAACTTTGGATAATCTGGGTTAACTGTGTGGCCTAAAACAACCAAAAGGAAAGTATAACCAGAAGTAAGTAATCAGTAAGGCCTGAGAAATTGTACTTCAGGTATAAAACTTGAGATCTTAGATTTAAAACAAAACAAAACAACGACAAAAACCAACAACAACAACAAAAACACTGTTGTTTTGCCTGTCTTCAATTCTCACTGGCAAGTGCAGCTACCCTGTAGCTGTAGCTGCTTTTGCCATCCTTGAAAAGCATGAGACACAGCTTTTCAACTTTGGAATATGGACTGAAGACTCATGTCTCCCCAAGAATCCTCCAAACCTTCAGTGCCAGATGGAGGCAGCATAGACACCCATATTGTGGACTGAACAATTACTGGAGTTTCAGCCTCTTCAGAGTATAGACTGTGATTGTTGGACTACCCAGGCTGTATCATGGAGGCCAATACAGGAAGATTAAGAGAGTATAGGGTGCATACCGGACCTCATTTGGTGACCAAGGGAAGGGAAGACCCCAGTGTGGAACACAAGGTCAGGGTTGATGGTTGTTTGGGCTTGCCAAGGAGGAACCTTCAAACAATTCCTCAAGGAAAACATGACATCTTTCAGCCTAATAAAGAAAAAAAAAAGAAATAATAAGCTGAAGATGCTAAAACCTATGATTTCATTATCTTGATATATGTGTGGCAGGCATATATGCATATTTTGGAGTGATGCAAATTGGAAGGAACAAAAACAACAACAAAAGATTGGGTCAAAGAATTGACTGAAATGGTGAACTTCTGCATTGAAAATTTTAAAAGAGACTGAGAAAAAGATGAAAAATATGTTTGGCAGAATACATGAGCTCTGGTGGGGTGGGGGCAAGGAAGGGGGAAATTGGTCTAGATTTGATTGAGAAATGTATGAAATGCACAAGCTTCAATACAAAATTGGTTTTGAAAATAATGGATTTGGTAGATAAAAAAAACAAAACAAAACAAAACAAAACAAAAAAAAACAAGAAAAAAGTAAAAGAAAAAGAAAAAACAAAACAAGTTGAACCTTTTCCTTTCATTTAGGGATCTTAGCTCCAGTTCTTTAGATGTGAATATATATTCTGATATAACTGTAGGAGCTGGGAAAATGGAATGGAACTGTGCAGGTTTGGGGGAAGAAAGAGGGATGAGGGAGAGTAGAAGACATGTGCTAGCAAGGAAAAAATCCTGAAAATGGTGGTATTTTAAATGGGAGAACACAGTATGGTCTGCACAGAGTGAGAGTGAAGAGAGATACATACTTAGGTGCTATCAGAAGCCAAGGGGAAATGTACTATTTAGTAAGTCGACTGAAAAAAATATATAATATACATATGATAGTACATAACAAAAGATATGGTGCCAGGTAAAGTAAACTTTCTTTTGAGTTATAGGTCAGAATATTCCAGAAGATTATAAAAATAATATTGCTTCAGACTTTGATTACCCCCCTGAAACTTGAAGTTTAGAACCTCGATGAAGACATAGCATACTTAAGACATGGAACTTGACGCTACTGAGGTGAAACTGACCTTTAAAACCTCTAGAGAAGACTAGATGTCCTAGTCTCAGACAAAACTATGGAAGTTGCCTACGGAGAAAACCAGTCAGTGCTAACTATAACAATGATGGACCCAGCAAATCATCTCTTTTGTTGTAGTAGCAGTTATATCTTGGAAGTGATCAGTAGAGGTCTATTTAGACTACACGTTACCCAAGGAGGGAATTCTTGTGTGGTAGTGTGAAGATAGCCAAGTACATATGGCTGGTGCTGTCATAGACTCTAGAGAAAAAACTACTTCTCTAAAGATGCTTGACCAATGCAATGTCTTCTTAAAATCTAAATACTTATCCTCATATTTACATACAAGTGTACTTATTACCACCCATCCAAGCAGTTTCTTTCTGCGCCAGAATAAGGCTATTACAAAGTTTCACAACTGGTCAAATGCAGTGGATATATCTACAATGCAATATCTTAAACTAAGGCTCATGGAATAGTATGGAACATTGGTGAATGCATGGAAAGATTATAAGAGCCAGAGCAAGCCATCTGCTTTAAACCATGGATATGGTTTAAAGTCATGGGCAGTAAAGCTTATTTTCCTTCCATGATTTTTAATGGGTGTCTAGGGTGTGAACGCTTATAGTAATCTGGCCAATGAAATATTATCATGCTTTTCATTCCAATAAAACCAAAACAAATCTCAGAGTTGACTTCCCTAAGTTATCTGTGTAAACTGACAGGTGATGACCAGATCAGTCTATCTTTGCAGCTCCAAGCCCTGTATGTTACATAGTTGACCTCATTTAGGTGTCTTCCTCTCTATTGTAATGGCAGGGATCATTGTGCTCTTCAGAGATACAGGACAGCATCTTTGCAAGAAAATTACTGTAAAAAAGATTATTTCTCCCTATTCCATTAAACTCTAGGCTATGTCACATCAGATTTAAGAGATCATACAGGAATCTCAAAGCTTTGGATGGTTGAGAATCATATTTTGCTCCTAAGATTTAGTGCCTGAAAATTTGAGTTTAATTATCAATTCTTTAACTTCCTGGAGCTATGAACTTTGCATAAATCTTGCATAAATCCCATAAGGCTTAGATTATTAATTTGTAAGAGGGATATGTTATGCCTGTCTCAGATACTCATTATGAATATTACTTGGAAAAATGTATGTGAAGTTAATTTGTGACTGCTAAGTTCTCTCTCTCTCTCTCTCTCTCTCTCTCTCTCTCTCCCTCTCATGTTATGTTAAATGATCCTGAATCATTACATTTGAGATATACTAATTTATCCTCTTTTATTTGACATTAAAATATTCCTGCCAACTTGTGACTGAAAATTTATTAGATGTATACACTGTATGTGACATAACTTATTTAAAAGGAAATCTGAAAAAGCATGAACTTGCAATTATGATTCATTCCTGTTACTTCAGTACTCAGGAAGCTGTGGCAGGGGGATTAAAATTCTGAGGCCATCTTTTGCTATCTGATTAGACCTGAACTATCCTGGAGATATGGAAACAGTGCCTAAAACAAAATAAACAAACAACAAAATAATGTTTTCCCACTGCTAGAAATAGACTTCATTTGAAGCTGTTGATCAGGAATCCCACATGCCAGTGGACAATAACAGCCATGGCCCCTGGTTTTGATTACTCATAAAATTATTAAGACCCAGTTGCTGAAGACACTCCATATATGACCTGTAGAATAAATAGGATAAATCAAGCTGGCACTAACTTCAATGCTTCTTATCTGCTGGCTAGCTTTCACAGAACTTGGAGGTCCTATGAATGTTACTAGAAGAGAAAAATAATCATCAGTCTTTCCAAGCTGTGAAGCCTGAGATCTAGAACATCAACTGGCCTAGCAAGATATGCCTACTAATGAAAGTGGCATGAATGTTATGGGAGTAAGCAACTCCTTTTAAGAAATTCTTTACAAGATAGACCCTGTGCTGGATAGCTTGTGTCAACTTTACACACCTGGGTTGAGGGAGCCTCAATTGGGGAATTGGCTCTATTGGACTGGCCTGTGGCCACATCTGTGGAGTATTGTCTTGATTGTTGAGCAATGTGGGAGGGCCCAGCCCACTATGGGTGGTGCCACCCTGGGCAGGTTGTTGTGTACTGTATAAGAGGTCAGGCTGGGCATGGGCCAGGGGAGCAAGCCAGTGAACAGCTTTCCTCCATGGCCTCTGCTTCAGCTCCTGCCTCCAGGTTCCTGCCCTGAGTTCCTGCCTTGGGCTCCCTAAGTGATGAACTGTGACCCAGGAGATGTAAGCTGAATAAACCCTTTCCTCCCTAAGTTGGTGACGGTCAGGTGTTTTGTCACAGCAATAGAAGACAAACTAGGACAATAATGGACATATGTCCACATGGGTTAGAACCCTACTCCTGGTACCAATTTTTGTCCTAGTTTGTCTTCCATTGCTGTGACAAAACACTCTGACTGACACTAACTTGGGGAGGAAAGGGTTTATTCAGCTTACATCTCCTGGGTCACAGTTCATCACTTAGGGAGCCCAAGGCAGGAACTCAGGGCAGGAACCTGGAGGCTGGCCTGGAACTTGCTCTGTAGACCAGGCTGGCCTTAAACTCACAGATGTCTGCCTGCCTCTGCTTCCTGAGTACTCAGATTAAAGGCATGTGCCACCACACCTGGGTCCAATGTTTTTGTTAAACCAGATTAAAGGAGATTTATGGAATATAATCTTAATATATGTTTTCTTAGAACACACACACAAACACACAAACACACACTACACACTCACACACATATATGTTCAGAATTTAATGGGAAAAAAATGAGAGTTCAGGACTTAGAGACCTGCAGAAAACTTTATTAATTCTGTTATTTCTATATTGATTGGTAGGTGCTAAGTACAATGAAAAAGTGTGGACAAGGGGGCCAAGAAGACACAATGGAGAAAAGACAGCATCTTCATCAAGTGGTGTTGGCAAAACTGGATCACCACTTGTGGAAGAATGAAATTAAACCCTTACCTCTCGCCCTGTACAAAAGTCGACTCCAGATGGATTAAAGACCTCAACGTGAAACCCCAAACTCTGAAGGCAATAGAAGAAAAAGTTGGCAGCAGACTACAAGACATAGGTTTAGGAAAATACTTCCTAAATCAGACAGCAGCTGCGCAAGAATTAAGGTCGACAATTGACAAATGGGACCTCATTAAACTCAAAAGCTTCTGTACATCAAAAGAAACAATCAAGGAAGTGAAGAGAAACACAACAGAGTGAGAGGAAACATTCACTGCAGAAACATCTGACAAAGCATTGATTTCCAGAATATATAAACTACTCAAAAAACAAAGAAGAAAGAAAACAAATGACCCACTCAATAGATGGAGCAAAGAGCTGAACAGAGACTTCACAAGTGAGGAATTAGAGATGACTGAGAAACATCTTAAGAAGTGTTCAACATCATTAATAGTTAAGGAAATGCAAATCAAAACCACTTTAGGATATCATCTTATTCCAATAAGACTGGCTAGGATCAAGAAATCAAATGATACCAAGTGCTGGAGAGGTTGTGGGGAAAGAGGAACACTCATCCACTGTTGGCGAGAACGTAAACTCATACAGCCATTATGCAAAGCAGTGTGGAGAACCTTTGAAAGACTTGGAATGAACTTGCCACTTGACCCAGCCATACCACTCCTGGGCATGTACCCACAAGACTCATCTTACCACAGAGATACATGCCCAGCTATGTTTATTGCAGCTCTCTTCACAATAGCAAGGAACTGGAACCAACCCAAGTGCCCCTCAAATGATGAGTGGATAGAGAAAATGTGGTACATCTACACAATGGAGTTCTATGCAGCAGTAAAGAAAGATGACATCATGAGCTTTGCAGGTAAAAGGCTGGAGCTAGAAGATATCATGCTGAGTAAAGTAACACAGTCCAAGAAAAACAAACGATGAATGGTATCCCTCATCTGTGGATGCTAGCACCAATTACCTAATTGTATGGCAAACAGCAACGTCAATGTGATCTGAAAACAACTGTGCTCTTATATTGTGAATCCCTTAAAATATAATAAATAAAATAAAAAAGTGTGACAGAATGAAAAGAAGAATTCAGTGCTAATTGTAGTTGAGAAATTAAATTAAATGACTGCTTAGGTTTCTTTAGTTTTCTTTAGTCCTATTACTTATGTGCTTTGCTTCTTAGTTTTTATTTATGAGTAGAAAGCCAAAGGTAACAGTTATCAATCACATAAGCATTTATATGTAATTAGTGAAATTAATTTCTATGGAAGAATAGTGAAACTTATGTGTGCTTTATTCAAAATATTAATAGAAGTATAACTTCTTTCAGTTTATGTTTTTCCATAACAGTTTTAGACAGATTTAATGTAATTTTTTGCATGAATAAATGAATCATCTTGCTTTGGTGAAATATGATTTTCTAATGGTCTCTTTAAATGTTATTTTCCTTTATAATTAGCTTGCCTTTTCCATTGATGCAGATGATTTAACAAACTATCAAAATAATCATAGATATAAAGTGCAGGGTCTTGGAAAAATAATGGCACTTTTGAATTTTGATTGCAGTGTTTTATTTCTTCTTTTTGGTTCAAAAGATATACACAAGTTTTCAAAGCTCACTTTCTATAATGTCTTTTTAAAAGATGCCAAACCTTTTAAAATGCATGTGCAGTTTAGTGAGCATAGATTTATTTTTTTAGTATTTTATTTTATGTCCATGAGTATATGTTGCCTGCATGTGTATAAGTGGACCAGTCTCCTGCAGTGCCCATAGAGTTCAGACTAGGGCATCAGATTCCTCTAGAACTGGAGTTATGGACAGTAGTTAGGTGCCATGTGGGTCCTGGGAATCAAACCTACGTCCTCTACAAGAATATGAAGTACTCTTAAATGCTAAGACTTCTCTCTAGCACAATGAGCATAATTTTAAGTTAGGCATTAGCAAACATCTATAGGCCTGTCTTTCTCTTAATATTTAGATAATATTATTTTCTCTACCTGTATGGAATAGAAATCTTGACTTTGAGATGTTGAAGTAAAGAAGATTGTATTGATAGTTTTTGACTAAACACTCAGCGAGTGCTAGTATGTTGGGATGAAAGATAAGGTTCCTGACACAGAGATGATTATAGTCACATGGATCACAAATATATCTTATATCTGCTTGTGTCCGTACCATAGATGTATATTAAGAAGTTAATGACAAATAAAAATATACTAGAAAGAAAGAAAGTTAAAATTACAACCATACAGTACACCGTCATTAACTATATCACAATGCTATAAATCAGACCTTCAGAAATCATTCATCTTCCATGACTGAAATCTTCTAGCCTTCACCTAGCCTTTCCCTATGCTCAACCCCTAGAAATTAACTTTATACTACATTCTTCTATGACTTAGATTGTTTTAAGTTCTACATATAAGAGAGACCATGAACTATTGTTTTCCTGTGTTCAATAGGTACATAAACATCTTCATAAATGGGCTTTACTCATTTTAATACTGAAAAATAAATCTGTGTGCACAAAATATTTTTTCAAGAGAGAATACTAGAGAATAATATCAAATAAATCATATGTAGTATATACAATTTATGTAACATAGTCAATTATCTAGAGTTTATACATTCTATATGTATAAATATAACATAAATAATGAGTTACTGACTATCCCATATTTGAGATGCAGGTATGTCTTAACAATGATGCAATGACTATGACAGTCCAAATACATTTTCAGTTACTGACTTTATTTCATTAGACATATGTTTTTTAGTGGGTATAATTTATGTTTTTAAGTTTTTAATAATTTGAGATACCTTTATTTTTTTTGCATTCAGTTTTTATGTATTTTTTCAAATATTGTTCAAATGTTATTTTATTATTGACTTCTTTTTATAGGATCCCTATGCATGTTTTTTTTATATCCCTCCCTTCCTCCTATAGGATTCCACAGGTAAAAATGAAACAGGGCTTTTCAGATTTCTAGAATCTCTCAATAAGGATTAAAGATTATTCATCTTCTTAGTTTAATTTAGAAGATATGTCAAGTCTGTATGGAACTTTGACCTTCCTTTCTGAATTGACACTGAAAATGAAAAACATTGGCAAATTAATGGGGAATAGGGTGTCTATAGATGCAGTAGCCTTCAAAATGACACAAACAGACCCACAGAAGTCTGCTCCCTAACTCATCCTAAAATGTTCCTTATTTTAGGAAAAGGTTAAGACTCTCAAAGGAGTTAGGGATAGGACATTAGCAAGCTCATGTGTTCCCATATTGACACTGAAACAAAATTCTGAACAAATAACGCCTTTGCTTATCTCTCTTAAGCCAAAACTACCATGTTTAGCCCTTAAAATATTGGATCTGTCTCCACAGACCTTATTCTTTCATAGAACACAGCATCTCACAAATACCTCAGCTGGTAAACTACATCAATTAACATGATACATGTAAACCATCAGGATATGAACCCTGTCTAATTTGGTAAGAGACTGGTATCTCTTGCATGGGAAAGATTTAGAGGAAATCTGTTTTGAATCTGTAGTAAATATTGGTTTTCTTGTATTTAATGTGCATTGCTTCCTTGAGAAAAAAAATTTCCATGTAGCTAACATGAAAATAAAGATGGCAGTATTGCTAAGCTTCTGTCTATCTATAAAAATCATGAAAAATATGATTGAAAATTAATTCGCACATTTAACTGTCTTTACTGGCAAATACCAATCTCTCATACACTGAATAATGATAATAACATGATAAGAAAACTCTTCTTTGTATTTTTTAATTTTTAATCAGAGGCATTTAATACCATGAAATAATGATTAACAACGTTTGGCAGGTAATTAGTTATTGGTATTATAAAAAAGAACAATTTAACATACAACTTTCAAATACATTTGAAAACTGAATGGCCTAAGACCTGAAAAACAATATGTAGTCTGAACACAGGGACCTATTTTTTTACCATGGCAGATATCATCTCCTCTGAAAATGTGGCCTTGACAGATTCACAGTTCTGTTACTTCAGGTGAGAGACTGACTGTAAACTTAACTGACCCCAATTTTGAGTAACATTAATAATTGACAATGTCTCATGCTGGAGACGGGTACACACCTTGGTACTATAGAAACAGAAGCAAAGGAGGGGCGAGAGCACTGGCTGCATCAGACGGGCTTCCTGAACAATCTCCTTTGACCACTTTTGTGACTGACTTGTTACGTGTGCTATCTGGGATCCTGGTTTGGGTCATTGCTCCAACTTGACCTAGTTATTCTGCATGTGGATAATTGTGTGGCAATGAATATAACTCTTGTTATAGCTCAGCAATATCATTATCATGCCATATGTGTCAATCAAGGTATTAAATGGATCTGAAAAAAAAAGCACTGCAGAATGTGAATGGACATTAGCTTCAGTAAAAAATAATTCCTTGGCCCTCCAAACAATACAAACAAAAATAAATTTCCCATTGATATCTATGAAATTGCCTTAGAATAAGCATATGGATTTTAATGACTGAGAAATAAACTATAAGTAATCAAAAATTAATTCTGCAGATCCAAATAATTACCAATAAAACAAATCTGTTTAAAATGCATAGTAAATAAAACTAATTATGAATGAGTATTGCAAAAATTATTTACTTACAAATTTCAAAATGTCTCTGATACAAATCAGAGTTTAACAATGTCAACAAATGGAAGATGACAGTGGGGTCTTGAATTGAAAACTACCAATATAATTCGTACATCGATTCTTTTCAAATCATCTGTATATTCAATGCTTTCCAAATAACACTACTATTAATTGTTATGCAGACATTCACAAGCTTTTCTTAAAATTTATATGGGCTTTTAGCATCTTGAAAATGTGTAGTACTTAACCAACTTAATCTATAGTAAATCAAATCTACGTTCAGAAGAACAACCCTATAGTAACAACTATAGTTATGGAAATCTGGAACTGAACTGAGGTGACATATACACAGCATCGTTCTAATTAATGCATTTAAACATTCTGACAACTTTATTAAGGGAAAATTTGTTTTGACAAATAATACTTAAATAATGCTTTAACCATATAGAAACTTGCAGCTAGTGAATCTCGATTCCATTACCACACAGGGCACAAAATCAATCTGAGTTAGATTGTTTTAACATTTAGATTAGGTTTAGATATTTTAACTCAGAGCTTGATTGTAAATGCAAGAATAAAATTCAACATCTATAATATATATATATATATATATATATATATTGTCAGACTCATAGTTATCATACAATATTGTTTTAAAATAAAAAGTAGCAGCCAGGTGTGGTGGCACATGCCCTTAATCCCAGCACTCAGAAGTGAGAGTCAGGTGGATCTCTGTGAGGTCACAGCCAGCCTGGTCTTTAAAGTGAGTTCAGGCCAGCTGGGTCTTCAGGGAGACCCTGTCTCAAAAAGACCAGAAAAGCAAGTAAAAATAATAATTAAAATCACACATATAATAACACTCTAAATGCTCAACTTTCAGGGAGCTGCCAAGCATCACCACAGTAAAAAAAAATCTTTGTCTTCCTGTCTCAGTCTGTCTTTCTCTCTCTCACTTATTCCATGTGTGTCATACAAAGATAGTTTAACCAATTATAAGAGAAATTTTGATAACTGGGATTTGCTAGTGCAAAAGCAATATCATTCAACCACTTTCAAAATGAATTTTAAGTCTCTGATATGAATCATAGAACTACCGTGTACCTTGTTAAAATGAAGAATTAATTATAATAGTAATATATATATATATATATATATTCCATGACAGGTTTTCTATAAGTAAAGCTTTAGGCACACAATCTCTTTAAATAGGATAATTAGACTACAATTCTTGGTATAGATCTATACTGAATATTACTCAGCAAAATAGGGAACTACTGAAAATCTTAACAAGGTTGGATTTTTTAAAAATTTACATCAGAAGTGAGTGGATTCACCCAGTGATTGTCTTCATATCAGTTTGAATAGCTTCTCATTAATAAACTACCTCTAGAAGAGCTTAGAAATGCTAGGTTTCAGGTGATGGAAAACAAATGACAGATAGAAAATGGCAGGAAGGAGGGAATGACAGCCTCACTCTTCTTATACCTCCAAACAGCCTGGGTGATGCACACAGTTGCTGGTGAGTCAGAAATAAGTGCAAGTCCTAGACTTGAAACTAAGAACTATAATCATTAAGGTGAAACTACCTGCTAGGCAGAGCACCAAGACCCCTGTCCCTAAGCTGTAGCACAGACTGAGCTGTTGTAACTGTTAGCAGGTGGCCAAGGGACTGTCTCTGTCCCTCATTCTTAAAATATGGGCAGCAAAAGAGTGAGCAATATTCTGGACAGACAAGGGCAGTATAGGGCTATGTCTTGGATGCAGTACCAAGTTCAATATGATAATATTCTTTGCTAAGCAGAAAACAAGGCCCCTGTAATTGGGACAGAGCCCAAAGAGACATCTTTAGCCTTCTTTTAGCATCAGGCTTAGCTATAAACAGAGAGACAGTCATCAAATTTGGGTGTCCATCTCAGGCAGACTCGGGGTGGAGCACAGACACCCTTCCCCAAGACTGTCAGGATCCTGTAGAAGTGAAATGCAGTGTGATCCAAGTTTGCATTGGCCTCAGTGAGAAAGAGATTATCTTTACTACTTCCCTTTAGATTTTATCAAAAAGATCCTCATGTCACTGCAGATCCTCTAGACTTATCTCCACCCCAGCAGGTCCTGGTCATCTTGGGAGCGACCTTGTATTCACCCTGCATCCTTGTCAACTGAAGCATGGACCTGACTACCCTAATGAAACATTATAGATCCTATGGCTGGAAGAGTCAATAAAAAAATAGCTTTATATTAACTTATTGGCTAAAGTTGGGCCTTGTTGAGACTCCCTTTACTAAAACTTCCTAATCATAGCATAGGATAGAACAAGTTTACCTTTTGACAGTACAGCAAGGGAGTTAGTAGAAAATGTTTTCTCAGAAACCAGTTGGAGCAGATATAATACGACAGTGTGCCATTTCTAATAACTCTGGCCACACTAGTATACAAGGACACAGAGCAACCATAGGGTCCACTGTGTCCGTCCTCTATTCTGGTATTTCCTGTGTCTGGTCACACTTGTCTTTAAAAGCTGGAAGTATAGCCGGGTGTGGTGGCGCACACCTTTAATCTTAGCACTTGGGAGGCAGAAGCAGGCGGATCTTTGTGAGTTCAAGGCCAGCCTGGTCTACAGAGCGAGTTCCATGACAGCTGGGGCTACAGGGAGACCCTGTCTCAAAAAGACCAAAACAAACAAACAAACAAACAAACAAACAAACAAAGCTGGAAGTAATATAGGCCTTCGTCTCCGTGGTCTGAATTCAGGGTGTGATGTGTTTGATAATTTAAGATAAAAGAAAATCCTGAAGTGTCAGGAAACAAAGAGTAAAAAGAAAAGGCCATGAAAATAAGTTTGTTATAGAATTAATAGTGAATAGGGAAAGCACTTTTAAATAATGCATAATATCATTTTCAAGGTTAAGACTTAAGTTTTAATGTTTACCAAGATATAGGGGAACTGCATTGTGCATAAATTACTGGAGAATGGGGCTGGAGAGATGGCCTAGCGGTTAAGAGCACCGACCACTCTTACAGAGGACCCCGGTTCGATCCCCAGCACCCACATGGCGGCCAAGAACCGTCTGAAACTCCAATTCCAGGAGAACTCCAGTTCCAGGGGAATCAAACACCCTCTTCTGACCTCCGAGGTATTGCACGACACAGGTGCACAAACTTGCATGCAGACAGTACATTCATACACATACAGAAATAAATAAAATTAATAAAAATATTACTGGAGAATCTCTGGCTCTAAACAAAAGTTTCCACTTAAAAAAAATGGAAGCCATAGTTAAAAAAAAAAAAATATATATATATATATATATATATAATTTCTTGTTTCTGGATGACAAGAGTATAGATATCACATTATTCTCTATTTTTTATTTCTTTTTTTCATTTCAAAAATGTATCTGTGATTAGCACAGTAGCTTTTATATAATATACTTATTTCAGGTCTGCAAAGTCTGAAAGTAATATGCTAATTCCAAAACAAATTTAGGGATTCACAGTTTAACAGTAAGCTCTCATGCAGGTGAAAAGCATTTAACTTTGCATGCCTTTTTTTGGGAGGGGAGTCTTTTTGAGACATGATCTCCCTGTAGCCCTAGATGTCTGGGAACTCACTCTGTCGACCAGGCTGTCCTTGAACTCATAGAGATCCAGCTGGCTCTGCCTCCTGAGTGCTAGGATTAGAGGCGTGTGGCACCACACCCAGCTGCATGCCTAAATTATATAGCATGTTGATATATGCATTGATATATTTATAAAAAGGAGCTTTATTCTTACTTATAAATATCAGGACTGAGGAAAATAGAGATAAACTTTGAGCTATATCTATAGTAATATCAGCCAATGTGTTATTAGCTTTATTAACAAATTACCCACCCTGACTTTCATATAGGGATTTGGTGCTAGGATACAAAATGAGAGAAACCATATGTCCTTTGTTTTTCTGAGAGGGTTTTACTTCACTTAGCATTGTAGGTTCCAGTTCCATCTTTTTACCTGCAAATATCATGATGTCCTCTTTCTTTACAGCTCCATAGAACTCCATTGTATAAATATAGCCCATTTTCATTATCCACTCATTAGGTGAGTGACACTTGGGTTGCTTCCTGCTCTTCATTATTGTGAAGAGAGCGGCAAAAAAACATGGTTGTGCACAAATATCTCAGCAACAGGATGAATCCCTTGGAGTGGTATGACTGGGTTTAAATGTAGCTTTACTTTTTGGGGGACTGGAGAGATGGCCTAGCAGTTAAGAGTGCCGACTGCTCTTACAGAGGACCGGGGTTCGATCCTCAGCACCCACATGGCCGTCAAGAACTGTCTGAAACTCCAATTCCAGGAGAACTCCAGTTCCAGGGGAATCCGATACCCTCTTCTTACCTCCACAGCATTGCACAACACGGATGCGCAAACTTGCATGCAGACAGTACATTCATATACATACAGAAATAAAAATAAAAGTTCTCCACACTGCTTTCCATAGGGGGTTATATGAGTTTGCATTTCCATCAGCAGTGAATAAGTGTTCACTTTTCCCCACAACCTTTCCAGCATTTGGTATCATTTGTTTTCTTGCTCATGGCTAGTCTTACAGTGGTAAAAAGAAATCTTAAAGTGGTGTTAATTTGCATTTCTTTTTTTAATTTTATTAATTTCTGTATGGATGTTTTGTTTGCATGCAAGCCTGTACACCCATGACGTGCAATGCCGAGGAGGTCAGAATAGGGTGTCGGATTCCCCTGGAACTGGAGTTCTCCTGGAATTGGAGTTTCAGACGGTTCTCGGCTGCCATGTGGGTGCTGGAGATCGAACCCAGGTCCTCTGCAAGAGCAGTCAGTGCTCTTAACCGCTAGGCCATCTCTCGAGTTCCTAATTTGCATTTCTTTAATTCCTAACAATGTTGAACACCTTTTAAGATGTTTTTCAGCCATATTTACTTCTTCATTTGAGAAGTCTTTGTTTAGATTTTTACTCCATCTTTTGATTGGATCATTTGTTTCTTGATCCTTTGTTTGTTTGTTTGAGTAATTTATATACTCTGGATGTTAAACCTCTGTTAGATGTGTCACTGGAGAAGATATCCTCCCATTCTACGGTTAAGTGTATTTAATCACTTCTTTGATTGCTTCTTTCCTGGTCTGGAAGATTTTTAGTTTAATGAAGTCCCACTTATTGATTGTTGATCTTATTTCCTATGCAAATGCTGTCTCATTAAAAAAGTCTTTTCCTACACCTGTATATTGTAGGTTACTGCCAATGTTTTCTTCTAACATTTTTAGAGTTTCAGGTTTCATATTGAGGTCTTGATCCCTTTGAAGTTGACTTTTTTTTTTTTTGTCTTTTTGAGACAGGGTCTCCTTTTAGTCCCAGCTGGCCTGGAGCTCACTATGTAGACAGGCTGGACTTGAACTCACAGAGATCCTCCCACCTCTGGCTCCCGTGTGCTGGAATTAAAGATGTGCACACAGCTTGGAGTTGATCTTTGCACAGGATGAAATGTAGGGGTTTAATTTCATTCTTCTAAAAGTGGTAATCCAATTTTGACAGCACCTTTAGCTGAAGATATTGTCTTTCCTCCATTGACTCTTCTTGGCCATTTTCTCAAATATAAGGTGACTGAAATTGCTTATACTCAAGTTTGGATCATAATATTTTTCCTTTCTTGATGGACCTATTTTTTTGTCAATACCATGATGTTTTTATGGCTATAGCCTTGTAATATGGATTGAAGTATAGTATAATAATCCTCCCTGCATTACTCTTTTTGCCTATGGCTACTTAGGCTATCTGGGTTTTCTTTTTTTTTTGGTCTTTTTGAGACAGGGTCTCCCTTTAGTCCCAACTGGCCTGAAAGTCGCTATGTAGACCAGGCTGGACTTGAACTCACAGAATCTGCCTGACTCTGCCTCCTGAGTGCTGGGATTAAAGGGGTGCACCACCTTGCCCCTCTATAGGAAATCTTTAACATAAGACAATGAATAGGTTTATTTGAGAAAGTGAGGCAACAGCACCCATCGCTCTGCTGAGGAGACTGTGCGCAGTGCTGCTAGGACAGCCCTGCTTGACGTGTTCTATGCTAGCAGCTTGTTGGCCAGATTGACCTTTATGCATACAGAGACATCACACACCAAGATGCTTCCCCAACCGTACCCCCGAACAACTCGGTCTTTGCCTCATGGGCATTACATATCCCAAGAACAGCTCCCTTCACTTGTGTCTTATGCACAACTTTCCTCTCCTTCTTTCCTAAAATGAACTGGCATGTGTTCCTTTGGGTTTCACGTCCTCTGATCCCCCTTGTGTTTATTG